>OZ018313.1:18619142-18794694 GCA_963969455.1 Arge pagana | reverse complement strand
CTCCGTGGCTCTCGTCGTCGCCGTACGGTAAACGAAAATGCTGAGCGGAAGATGGTAGAGTAAGCGAGAACGTTAAATGATTAACTCCTCCGTGAATATGCATGAGCGTCGTACGATTGTTGGCGAGTAGCTGCGTTCGAAGTTGAGCGTTAGTTTGCGCGCATGTCTTGGAATAGAGAACTAAATTAAAGGCTGATTTTCTCCCTTGTAGAACCGTTTCGGCTCAGCTCCCGTTAAATCGCACCCGGTGGCAGGCCGCACACTTCGGCGACGACTCTGGGGGGGGGGGGGGGGGGGGGGAACTCGTCTCGTACTCGGTAGCAGTTATCGCGACGTCGTCGGTCCTGAGCGAGCGGTCCGCTCGTACCTCGGGTACGACCACTCGCTCGTCGCGGAGAAATCGGACCGTCTCCGCGCGTATATTCCGTTACCGACGAGAACGCACGGGGTCCGTACGTTCGTTTCGAGGAAGGAATAGGGAAAAGAACGACGGAGCGAAGGGAAATCGAACGGAATAACGATTTACTACGTTCCGACCGCGCTACGCGACAACGAGGACGACGCCGACGACCCGCCGAGAATCGAGAGGAATCAGCTTGTCTCCGAGGCGTGATGAGAATGTTGATGGGATACGTCGAGGAAGCTCTAGATTCATCCCACTCCGAGATTTCTTATTCAATTTACTTGTATTTTCGCAAATCCGGAATGAGAATAAACGCGTACATCGGAATTCTATTATCGGAAAAAGCTGCGATTGAAATTTAAAAACTCTCCGCCATCGAGATATTTCTTCAACGACGGAACGAAGACAGCGAATACCGCTCCGTTCGCGGGAATCGATGGCCGGAGTCCCGTGAATTTTCTCATCGATGCTGTTTCCCGAGATTCGGTCGATGCCTCGCGCGTCTCGCTACCCCGCGGGCAAAGTAGCGGCGGGACGACGTTGTAAAATGCTCGGCTCGCTGCGCGGTGGTTAGGTTCTTTGCGAGAGACATCAAAGGTATCCGAGAAAGGTGGGAAAGTATGTTGCGCGGTATGAAATAATGCTCGCCGGTCGTAAAAACGCGTCGAAGGCTTTCGGAGCGACGGAGAGACTTTCGTTGGGTGTCGAGATTCCGCGCGATACGCCAACGCGTATGCGAGGGGTGTCGTTGAAAGGATCGAAGAAGGCTCGCGTGTCAAAGTGACGCGAAGGAACGCGCTCGAGTCCCGCGGACTGCGCGGTACGCCGTACGGGGCAACAACGTGCTCCTCTGGATTGCCGTTTCTTTGTCCGTCCCTACGATTTCCACCCTCCGTCCGTCTCCTCCGGGCCGAGGGCGTCGCGCGACGCCACTCGGCGACGACTCTCCTCCGTCGAGAGTATACCGTAGGTATCCCCGCGTCACGCGTGAAAACGTAACTCTTTCGCATTCGAGATGGCCCGACGAGGGCAAAGCTTTGTCGGGGGAAGCTCTCGTACCGCCGAGTACCACCGTGTACCGAGCGAGGCAAAAGCACCCGGATCCAAGCTTTCCCGACCACCGATTTCTGAAACCGTTTCCGGGACCGCGAGTTTTCGGCGAAGAAACTCGACGAGCCGCCATCTCGTTCCGGAAGAAGAAAAAAACGACGGGTACGCGAGCTCATTTTTTCCGACGCCTCGTACCTACGAATTTATGCGAGCTCCGGCGGTAAGAAACGAGGATGCACGCGTCCGCTTCAACGACCATCTCGCTTATCCGACACCCACTCGAGGGGTAATAATGGTAAAAGGTGTCTTCGCGCACCGGAGTCCCGGTCGCCCCCCTCCGCGTCGTCGTCGCGGCGGACTTGTTTCGCCGTACGCGATAAGCTGCCGCTACCGCTCGGGTACTCGAATCTACCTATCGGATATACCTATCGTTACGAAACATTTTGGCGCGTGCGTAGCGACATCCCGTCGCATCCGCGGCTTCGAAACAAACGTACGTCCGCTCGTGAGTCGGAAAATGGTAGTGAAAGGTGCACGTGATTGATCGAAATGAAAACGCATCTCGAGCGGATCGCGAGAAAGTAACGATTATTTATCGCGACCGAGTAGTTCCAGACGTACGATTACCACGCCAGCGCTTTCGTTCGTCCGCATCCCGAGTGAACTTTTCAGGGCGTGGGAACTGGTAGGTAGGTCTTCTCGCGACTCTCATTTAGATTTCTATTCACGGAACTGGAGTCCCTTGGTTCTCTTTCGATATTCACAAAACAGCAGGTCGGGATGGATTTCGCAGAGGAAGGTTCGTTCGCTCGTCGTTCGATGTACAGATTCCCTCGGTCGCTTCGTTCTAGTTCGAAAGAGCTTATGTCGCGAGAATTCACGAGCGGATACGCCAGTTTCTAGGCTCGGCCATCATTCGTCGCTGCGAAGAAGCCAAACTTGAGAAAAAATAAAATAAACAACAACGAGGTAAGCACTTCGAGGAACGTGTAGCTGAAAGCGAAGCACCGGGTTTTCAGGTCAAGTAGTATGTAAAAGCTGTTGAACGAGTGCGGGGCTTCGTTCTCGTGTCTGACGGCAGGGGTTAACGGCGTCGGTTGTCGGATCCAGTCGAGAGAGCCGAGAGACGAGTACGAAGGACGAATAAAAGCAGCGTACGAGTTCTAAACGAGAGGAGAGTACGGTGAAGTTCGACGGAGAATCGAACGTAAGAACCGAGTAAGCGTGAAATTTCTTCCGGTTCTCCTGTTGTGTTCGTTGGTACTCTGTTTTTTTCTCCTCTCTGGGATTTCACTTCGCCCTCGGACGGCGTTTCTCGAAGTTCGGAGGTTGAACGGACGAGGCGTAATCGAAACGTCGGGATAATTCGGTGATCAACGAGCTTTCGCGAACGAGGGTGTGAAAAATTGTACATTCCATCGGGTCGCAGATACGTGAGGGTGAACTTATTCGAGAACGTCAAGATCTTTAATCAATTCCGAGGTCGTGCCTTTCAATCGTAATTTCACGCAATTTGTATGCCGGGCGAAAAGGTACGCGGCGAGGGCCGAGGAAGCAGGAAGGCTACGCGATTTTCTAAGATATTGAGAGTCGAATCGGCTTTATATCTTCGTTTGGCGGACGGCTTCAGCTGTCTACAAATCTCCATTAGACGGATAAAAGCCATCGATAGCTGCCAGAGGGCGAGTCGATGTATAAGACCGGCGTTTCAAAGGTTGCGATAAATTTATAAATCCTTTACGGTGATCGATGACTGGCCGTGCGCCTTTCCTTGGCGAGGGGAAACGAAAAGGTAAAAACACTCCTCGATCGACCGTTTAATTATCGAATTACGCTCCGTTCAATTTCGCATCTCGCAAATTCGGATCCCACGTCCGTTCGATGCGGAGAAAGAAAGATCTACCGAAGGATATTCGGCGAAAGACGAACGAAAATGACCAAGAACGAGACCGAAGGGAACACGAAGCTGTCGAAACGGAATCACCTTCAAAAACTTCATTCGATAAATGAGGGGGGAAAAAAAGGAGGCGGGACGCGTGAGAAGAAGCATCTACTGTGTTTTCCAGTGAAAGAAGCATCACTAGTACCGCCAGGATGCCGAGATCTTGGAATACAAACGGAGAAATTTTTCTCCCTCGCATTTGAATAAGGACCGAAAAAAAGCTTTTTCCCCTCGGAGTCTCGAACGCACGCGAGACGGTGTTCCTCGAAAGATACCTAGACGCGCGCTATCGGTGCCGGCACATTTGTCTCGAATCGTTGCGAGTTCCCCGCGTCGAAACAAGCTGAAAAATGAATTTACGTAAGATTCGGGCGGTAAATTATTTTCCGTTCGCCAGAATCTCGATATCGCGAACAGCTTTCGTTTCCCGATCGAAGGGCGATCGTCAGCATCGATTCCCGGCGTTCAGCTCGATCCGTTATTGATGGCCAGCCATCGGGCAACAATTCGCAGGATCGTCGGGCATCGATCCACGAGCGAGAGTGGGGGAGGAGAGAAGGAAAACGTGATAAATCGCGGGAACGAAAGTGGCATTCGTTCGTCTCGTGACGCGGAATAATAAAATCGACGATTTGGTTAAACGCGATCGTACACCGAAGCAGGGGTCTGCCGGGAAAAATTACCGGGATCGCCGTGCCGCCCGAGTATACATTTCGAACGTAACGGAAGAGGAATTTCCCTCGCCGCGAACAGGGACAAAACGTACTCCATCGGCAAACAGCTCCTATAAAAGTTGTTACGCCTAATAACTTAATTTCGTATTGATTTCGTCGAGTGAGAGGGATGTCGCGGGCTCGGCGAAACGTTGACTCGCGGCAACGAACCACGAACCTGCGCTACGGGCACGCGAACCTCGAAGCCGTTTTCACGTAGCATCGCGGACGTACCGCGCTACTCGAAGTATGCGATTAGAAAAAACGATCGCCTCCAAACGAAGCATTCCAAGTTTTTCTAGTCGCGGAATCGTATTTTTATTCTTTCAGCGCGGAGTTGAAAATCGAGGTTCCAAACCCTATTCCCCGTACAGCAGCATCGATGGTCGTGGACGGTTTTGCGGAATGCCTTCGATCCGACTACAATCTACGCGCGGATACTCGAGGAAAATAATCACGCTTCGCCGTGATCCACGCGGAGATACGAAATTGTAGCTTCTGCTATTCTCTGATGCCGCTTATCACTCGACACTAAATTTGACGGAATTTTTTTACCGCGTATCAACACGCCGATATATTAGCAATTATAATACGTATAGTGAAATTTGTAAGCCATCTAACACCAACTACCCACGAATATAGTACAAGCTACCGTTCTAATGATACAGGTTACCAACGCAATAGTAAAAATCCCCGTCAAAAACAATGAAACGTAGTACTTATAGCTATAAACTTGGGAGACGATTTCCGGAAGCACCGCCAAGCGATCACGAAGAAGTCGCGACATACTTGACAGGATGATATTCTCTGATGAAAATTACCCATTAGCATAGGTACCTATACACGGATATTGTGCCATTATATTATAACTAGGCAGTAGACTCCTAGAAGTACGCGTAGGTACTAAATCTATGGACGTTTAGTATGCAACGAGTAAGTTACCCGAGTTTGCACGAGTCGCTACGCTGACTTAGGCAAATTTTGTAAGCCGTACACTTCAGACACAACCGGAATTCGATTAGTATCGACACATTTCCGCGGCTCGGTCTGAATTCGCTGCGATATATTCGTCGCGACGTTTTTGAAAATGCTCGCGCTTTCGCTCGTCTCGAACGGCGAACTCGCAATATCAGTTTAACGTCGTGATAAGTACGAGTACCTTGCGATAACCAATTCGGATTTCGGCGAGACTGGCTGCGCGATGAAAACGGGTGTTCGAGGAGGGTTACGACGCGCGGTACGAATTCGAATTTCAACTAGCTCGGATTTTCGGGAGATTCGATTTTCCGGCAAATTTGAATCATCGGCAACATGGGATATTCGAAGATATGATTTCTCGAAAAATACGTAGGTACCCGCCAACCTGCGGCTCTTTGACGGATTTCATTCCGCGACAGCGTCGACGCTGCGATTCCCCGAAAGATACGACTCGACAGCTCCGACAGTTTCGATTCTCCGATATATTCGATTCTTTGACAGCTTTAATTCCTCCTCGTCTCGAATCCCCTGATTCTTCGAAGAGACGTAACACGCCTATCCGGCGTGCTTTCCGGAACATCTGATACTTCCAATACAGTCACCGAGGCGAAATCGCGCGGTGCTCGTTTTCGAAGACGCACGGGTAGCGGGGAAACTCTTCGCCTCCGGCCAGACTAGGCGGCACAGCGTCGAGCAAAAAAGTCTCCGGCTCGTTCGTTCGGGGGTCAGTTTCCCCTTTTTTTCTTTTCCTTTCGGTCGGTTGGATTTCCGCGTAGGTAACAATATTTCCAAGCACGCCTCGCGTTGTCGGGATGGTGAAATATCGTCGGGGGGACGCGACACCGCGGTGGGGAGATTTCGTAGAGTTTGGGACGAGGACCTTTAGTGGTTTCAGCGCGATTCTGCAGAAGCCCCAGATCCAGGATCAAAGGTATAAACGGCAGCGTCGTGGTTCTGGGGCCAGCGGATGCCGGAGGTTACCTCGGGGAGGACGTATCGCGAGGCCCGCGTCCGTTTGGTGGTTGGTCGTGCACGCGCACGAAGAGCGACGCGCGTGAGCGGCGCGAAGCTCGCGTGGAAAGTCGGAGCGAGCCTCTGGGATAACCGGTGGTCGTAAGCCGACTTAATATTTCAGTGCGTAAAACAGGCTGAATATGCAAATGCGATGTCCTCTGTATTTGCATTTTTTCACTCTCAAGCGTTAGCGTACGCCGGACTCGGTACAACCTTCGCGCCATTAATCCGGAATTTATGCGTAATTCGTGTAATTAACTCGCGGCACGTAACGCGACGCGACGCCGGGCACCTCGAAGCTACGCCGAGGATTCTTCTTATTTACATAAAATATCCGAAAACCTATATCTTACGAGACGGAGGTTTATTGCTTCGGAACCGCAAACTGCACCCTTATCTTTCCCCGCCGCTCTCGCCGCGGCCGTAGCTCGGCGTAGTTTTGCCGGGGCTCGTGCGCGCGAGCCTTTTTCGACGAGACGCTCGTCTTCGTTTCACGAGCCCGGTCCCGCAACTCTCGCGCAAGAGCGGGGCGATGATTTCGCGAACATCCCCGAGCATCCGCGTCTCAGGAAAATCAGCGACACGCGAGTCGAAGTTTTTTCAACCAACCGATTTTTCGCCCCCCCCCCCCCCCCCCGTTCTTCTGACCGTGAATTCGACGATTCTCTCCGCAACGGTGTTCCGTGTTTTTTTTTCTCATCGGCTGCTTCTACGATACGTCTCAATGAGAGATACGGATCTCACGAATGAAATCTAATGCGACGCGAGTCACAGGACGGATCTACTTGGAAGTATCGAACGAGTCCGCACGCCTGCTGCTGTCGCGAATCGGCTATATACGATGAAACCGGTCGCGGGTGTTCGGTTGAATAAGCTTCGATCGAGCGAAGTACGAGGAGACGATTTTGGGCCCCCTTTTTCCAATCGACGACTCAAATATCCCTCGGACATTCGTAAGTATATCATCGTTTTCGCAAAGTTTTCCGACAGCCCCGCGCGTGGTTCGAGGCTCGTTTTATTCTCTCAAATATTCTCCGAGGTATTTGAGAAGAGGATATACCGAACTTGATCTTGGACGGGTCGCGGGAATCTTTCGAGGGAGACGTTTATTGCAACAAACTTCCCAAATCTTGAATCCTAAACGTACGAAACGACGAGAAAGTTTTTCATCGGTGTTTATTCCGATTCGAGATTTCTTCCGACGATAAATAACTTTCGCGGTCCTCGCGTACGGAGAAAGAGAGAGAGAGAAGAAGGCAGGAGCAGCCAAGCCCGAAACTTCGAGGATGCGGAGTGAACAAAGCGAGGTATAAAACTTTGCGCGGAATTGCATTGGAAGCGAATATCTTTTCTCGATCGACCCTCAACGATCCCCGAAATATTTCCCGACGGAATTTCCAAATCTCGATTCCGACCTAATTTCCCCGTCGTACTTCTCCGTGCGATGATGGATGTTTTCCACGCTGCCGCGATCGTCAAATTCGGAAATCTCGCGTTCTCGTGGACGGAAGACAGCGGCAGCGAGCACACGGCGCGGAGCTTTTCTTTCGGGCCGCGTGTTTTCTCCTAGCGGGTTCTCTCGTCGAAATCAATATCTTCGAAGAAACGTTGAAACGAAGCTCCGAGATCTCGAGTTTCGCGGATGCGAGGGAAACGACTCTCCCGGGGGAAGGGACCGGACGGCGAGATGTTTTCGGACGAGCGTAGAATTCGCGAGGAACGCGCGTGTTCCAATGCCGCGTCCTCGACGCGATCTCGATCGTCCGTGCGGAGATCGAGGAGCGAAATTGAACGGGGAAATTTCACTTCGCTAACGAGCACATTTTTGTCGAAATGTCAACATCGCCGTTCACTTCCATCACCGAAACGTGCTACCCGTCTCGTTTCCCTCCCGGTACGATCGATCATCCGACTCGACGGTTACACGCCCATCGTCACGCGTGGAACGATCAACCTCCATTCAAAACTCCGTGTACGTCGTCGGTAACGCGGGCTCGCGGGCAAATACGAGCGAACATCGCGGGGTGCGACGTCGCGACGTATACGCGGCCCATCCTCCGGACATTCGTGTAAACAGACGAGTATATTCGCGCGCGCGCGCGCGAGGCCGCCGGTACGCGCGATCGTCGGTATCCTCGAAGGTACGCGCGCGTGCGGTGTATCGGGGATTGCGCCGCGGCTATCGCGCTCGCAACCGGGTCGAGCGTCGACGGGGGTGGGAAAAGGAGGCGGCGGCCGTGCGGCACGGGACGGGGGCAGAAATGAAAAGCGGTTGATATTTATGCTCGGCCATCAGTCCCCGCGGGAAAAGCGATAAACTTAACGGGCGGCGAACCCTGGCGCTTGGGTCGCGACTGTAATCTGTATCGAAGGCTGCGACGACGCGTATCCGAAAATTTCGACTCTCCATCATTTTTCATAATGGTAATGTTTCTGACACGCGTTACGCGTATCCTATATACCCACCTTACGACGCTGTATCGGATACCGATACGTCGCGTTGTCGCTTGAGAAATTTTATACGATGTGCCAGCAATAAAGTATCACCAAATAAATCACGCGGCCCGCGTGGCAGTCTTTTTCCTTTCCTACGCCACAAACCGTTGGTCTCTCGTTTTTTATCCCTCGATTCCACGAACATTTTCAGATCCGGCGTCGTCACCGGGAAAGGAAACGCTCGCGTATGTTCGTCGGTGGGTTCGCCGACAAAATTACGTCGATGATCGCATCGAAATCTCTCGTCCGAGATATATAACGAGCTTTCGTATCAACTATCCTCGCGAATCGACGCGATCGCCTGGCTCGCGAGAATCGATCGCCCGGTCGATCGCTACGAGGCACGTTGACTCGGCTGATTCGACCTCCCGCAAACTTTCGCGAAAAATGTCAATGCTACGTTCGCGACGTCGCGACGTCGATTCCGACGATTCGTAGCGATCGATAACGGGACCGTGGAAAGCTCGGACCGACGTACCGAGCATCGGGGACGAGAGTCGCGGCCTTTCTTCGAGGAGGACACGAAAATTCGCGGCCCTTCTCAGGTTTTATCCACCCGTTGCGGCTGGTAATATTTTCACTCCGCTTTAACATTTTAATCGATGACCGAAACTCGCGCGGGTCGGAGAAGGCTCTCGGCTATTTTCAATCACTTATCGTTCCCGAGTGGAAACTTAGCGTGGCTCTAACAACGTTACGGCCAACGGTCGATTCTAATATTTTTACATTCGGGACGACGCACCGCGACCGAGCTCTCCGAGCCGCGCCGCTGTTTGCCAATTCAAGTTTTTATCGCTCGATTGGGAATTTAAATTGAACCGTATCCAATTACTCGGCCGTCCCGCTCATTGGTATCAACCTATCGCGAGCCTTCCCTCGACGGAAGAATTATCGTACGTTACGAGGCACGAGCAATAATATGTAGGTATTATCGTCGGGCGCTATTATCATCGGCCCGATAATTGCGTTCGACGATTTCGATAGTGTCAGCTCAGCCTCGGGATAGAGAAATTCGTTCGACTTCCTCGGAACATCCGCGTCGGCGAACGGTCCTCGCGACGTTCGACCTCGAACAACTCGTCGAGCAACGTCGGAGGCATCGGTCGCCTCGACTCGCGAGGATCCCGAGCGCCGGTCGGTCGTTTTCCACCCCGAAATTCGATTGGACGCGATCGAACGTCGATTATTCCACGAACCGGGGTCCCCGCTCCTTCGCTTGCCAAATTTCCCGACGGGGGAAGGAATTTGGCGGATAAAAAATCTTCCCGACGTCGCGAAACATGCCGCGGAATAAATGTTTATTTTATCGAGGGTCCGCTCGCGCCGGCCGGGTTATTATATTCCGCTCGCCGGGGGTGCATGCCCCGGGGAACAGCTTGTTCGGCAGATAACTTCGCGGTAGAAGCGAACTTTAAGAGACAATCTTTATAGGTTGGGTCGCCAACTTCTTCATAGGGCGAATCTCGCGCGACGGAACGCGAGGAGGACCACTGACACGGACATCGTACGAGAGCAGGAACCACCCCGCGCCCCTCGGGAACACTTCGAGCACTTTGAGTAGTTTAAGCGTGCCGATAACTGCTACCAACTTTTCCGATAAAAATACATTCAATCCGCGTCACTGGTCGTTCGGCGGTATCCTTACAGGAATTCCTCCCCTCCCCTCCCTCTCGTTGACGTACGACTTTGGCTTTTTCGCGAGCGAAACTTACGGACGATTCGCCCCACAACAGCCATGATAATTCGAAAACCGTCAAGCCGGCAAGCGAACGTATAACTCACCGGACGCTGCGAACCCGCGGCGGACAACCGACGAACCGTCGCGTTCGTAGGTACGGGGAGCCGAGCTAACTACGTACGTACCTACCGGGCTACCGACGAGAACCGATTACGGCAAGAAGAAGAAGAACTCCTCGCCCGCAATTTCAGCAGTATTTCCCGCGTTTCCTTCGACGCGCGTCGCCTCGCGTAGGTACGTACGTTCGGATTGATCGTAATCTGGTCATTTTCGGACGCGTAACGCGGCTAACCGGTCGTTTCTCGGCTCCGAGATCGTTTTCTCATTGCCGCGGGTGGATGAGGCGAGGAACTCCGTTATTTCTACGAATCCTCGACGACCCGGATGATTCGTTTCTTCCGACGTTTCGAATACATCGCCGACGACGCGCGATTGCGATGTCTCGAAGGCTCGAATTCGTCTTAATTGCGAGCGAAAGAAATCACCGAACGAACGACGAGGGACATCGATCGGCTCTTTGAACTGGGAGCACCGGTCGTTCCCGCATCCCCGAGCTAAGGGCTCGAGGTCCAGGGTTCTCAAGGTAGTCGCCGCTGACGACGCTCCGCGCGGACTGCTCGATGGCCCGTTCGAGGAAGGAGCAAACGCTATGCCGTCCACTCGGTTCGATTGCTCGTCGACGCCGACTCGTTACGTATAACGACTTATTGACAAATTTATTGCGATAAAATTGACGAGGGTCTTCCGTTGTTCGTCGCACTCGAGTGGTCTCTTGTTTCGGATAAAATTCGATCAAAATCAAGAAACAAGTATCCTCGATAACTTCTGACAACCGAAAGGGTGGGTCGGCGAGTCGACGAAAAAAGCGGTAGACTCGAGCGTTGAATATAATTGGGAGAAAGTTGAATCGGGCCGAATACCGACAGCAGTTTCACGGGTCGACGGCTCTCTCGATGACGAGAGGAGATCGGGATCGAGAAAATCGATCGCGCGGATTTTCTATCGCCCCGGCGGCGGCGGCGGCGGCGGCGGCGAAGTTATCGGAGGGAAAATTTCTTCGCGCGACGCGATCGGGCTTCGCTGCCGTTTCGCAAATCTCAATCGAGTAAACTCGCGTCGCGGCGTTGCGAATTCACGGACAGGGGCGTACGCGTCGTTGATCGCGGATGCGTGCGCGCGCGAATCCCCGCAGAACACGAGTATGGCCATTTTCTGTACGGTGGCAGTCTGCTTCGACACGTGTCACCGCGGCGTATCGATCTGTATGGAAATTTGCGCCGCGAATCGGTCGTACGGGGAGAAGAGAGCGAAATTTATCGAATTTTCAACTTCGATGAGAAGCGGAGGCCCGTTCCGTCCGAACGATGGCGAAGTTCGGAACGAATTCGGCAAAAAAAAAATTCTCCCGCCGGGTCCAGCGGTTAGCCGAGATACCGGCAATACGGAGAGATCCGTGGACGCGAAACTGTCCGTGAGAATTCTCTCGCATCTGCTCTCCGCGCTCGTACGCGTCGTCTCGCGAACCGTCGAATCGAATCAAGTTTCGTTCGCTTCTCGCCTTCGCCTCGTGGACGGACCGCGGAGTTGATTTCGAAACTCGCGTCGCAAATGATCCGTTGGTTTCTCGCATCTCGTCCGTGTCCTTTTGACGCGTTCGCGAATATAGCAATCTTATTCCTCATTTTCTCGCTACACGCAGGAGCGTCTCGCGACGTAGATGAAATACAAATGTGCCTCGTCGTCTGCATACTAATCGGAAGCGATAGCTCGACGCAACCACCCTCCATTTCTCATCACCCTCGGCGCTTACCTGTCGTAACTTCGCACCTCTCAACTATCCATAAAATCATAGCTCCATAAAAAGCCCTCGTAATTTTAAGTTCGGTACTTTCACGAAAATTATCGTCGATAAGTATCTTCTACGACGCTCATTCCTTGCTAATCGATTCTCGCGTACGTACACGCGAATCGCTTCTACCCCGTGAATCGACACAGCTTACGTTTCCTTCGATCACGGATGCGTACGATATCGTTGTTATTTCCCGGATTACACGTACAGTTTGGTACGCGCCATCTTCGTTGCAGTGATTCGAGAAAGCGCTCGAGGAATATCTAAAACCAATATAGCTCGACTTAGCATAAAACAACGACCCCATCGTCGTCTCCCCCCCCCCCACCCCCTCCCCCCTGCCCTCACCTCTCTCTCTCGCTCTCTCTCTCTTTCTCTCTCTCTCTCTCTCTCTCTCTCTCTCTCTCTCTCTCTCTCTCTCTCTCTCTCTCTCTCTCTTGTCGTCCTTTTGATCTTGCGCTAAATTCTGGATATAAGCATACTTATCCGCTAGTATTCTGTTTCTAGAACTCTGGAACTCTAGTATCATATTCTTTAATATTTGAAGTTTCTGTTTGCGCCTACCAGTTCATCTCATTGCAAATTGCTGTGCTTTTTGTATATTATTTTTTGTAATTGCTGTGCTCTGTTCGTGCTGGCGGTATTCTGTCTGGCGATTTTTCTTTCTCAAATGTGAGAAACGACGCGACGATTCTCCGACACGATTAGCTCACTTCCGAATTGATTTTTCATCGCATGCTTGGTTTGCATTTCCACCTCCGCGTTCGGTATCATGTACGATCGTTTTTTTTTCACGTCACCCCTCGCTTTTTTCTCCACCGACGCGACATGAATCTTCGTGTACCCGTCGGTTCGTCCACCCGTTAATTCGCCTATCTATTTATCTGTCACCAGTTCTGCGCGGAGTGACAGTTTCCCTGGGAATCGCACGTCAGCCAAGGTCTGAAATCCGTAGCGCGGGTTTCGCGTACCTGCGACGATTGAAGGTGATAGACCGATCGAACGTTCACGTCGCTCCGCCGACGAACGGTAGGTCCGTATGCAGGCGCGAGCAGGGGGAACGAACGTGGGTATTATTATATTCGAGAATCCGTGGGTGAAAATCGATCCCGCCTCTTCCCCGCGGCGATATTCGTACGTCGGCGATACGTCTATCGTTACTTCGGCCAATAAAAATTGATATATCGAAACGACGTTAGCTCGTGATGGATCTTTCTTTCCCGAACGTGCGTGTCGGTGATCGTATTCATTCGAGGATGGTAACGCGATACGAGTCGGACTTTCGTCGCGTGAAAATCGCTATATGATTAGGTGTCGTTTACCGAAGAGAATCAAAGCCTCGACGATAAATCGATGAAATGAAATTCGATTATCGCCTCGCGCGATTCGCCTATAAAACACCCCGGATTACAAATTGAAACCCTCCGCTCTGTTTTTTTTCCCCGTTCGTCGTTCCATTTTTATCGACCCGACGAACTTACGACCAATGAACAGCAACGTGAAACAGCGTTGCTCGACGTTACGAGTCGCTGTACCGAAATCGATTGAAATGCCTACGTTGGTAACATCTCGAAGGATTTGTACGAGCGAAAAAATGATCACATCTATGTATCTATCTATCGATCTTTACTCATCTTCGTTAGAAAAAAAAAAAAATGCGCGAGGGATCGAACAAAACTGATAATATTCGCGCGCTTCGTGGCAAGCAGAACGTGCAAGCGGGAAGGAAATTACCTTGGAGGAAAATTCCCATTACAATTAAGGCGACGATGCGATGATGGTGATCCATCTCGGCGAGCTTGGATGTTTCTGCACTCGAGCACTTTCCGATCTCGTTACGTTGATCGAATGTCAACTTTTCACTCTCAAATTGCTGCCCGCATTGTTATTTGAGAAAATTCGATGGAAAACGCGATCTTCGTTGAAGTCGACTTGTTTATACGTCAGTTTGCTTCCGACAATTTTTCCGTCCCAAGGCCAGCAAAGAAGCTTCTTCAGAATCGTCGACGCGAGGATTCTTTTGTTCTTACGCGGACAACTTACTGTTCCGTAAATTAAATTTTACTCGATCGTCAACGTTCCTCAACGACATTCGGCCAATTTTTTCACAAGAGCATCTTCTTCGCAATTCTACAGTCCGTTGCTACCTCAATTCCCAGCATTTTCGCCGTCAAATCCCCCGATTCGTGCTCGAGTTCACAATAATTCTGGCAAAATTTCTCCTTTGGAAACAACGAACGAATATTTATTCACCGACCGTTGCGAAGTCGCGACGATTCCATAAATGTTTTTGCTCGCGTCGCGACAATCTTGTTATGGTTCGTTTAATTTCACGCCGTACGATTACAATCGCTCGCTGCCTCGTTTTTTAACAAATTTTCTCACACGATCCTCTATTATTGTTCTTAAAATTTACGTTACGATTTCTTGATCGATGTTTATTCGCTCCTCGCGTGAATTATCCGCGTCACAAATGCATTCTGAAAGGAAACGGTAAGTTCATCGCGAGCTAGCCACGCGTTTTTGTTTATTCATTGCTGACACTCGGCATTCCGACCGGATTTTTTCGTTCGTTTCTTCGGTCGTCGGGGATCCGTGATCCTTGGCGAAATTGAATTTCTTGTCGTTTGCTGTAATCTGAGGAATTCAAGGGATAGCCGGGGACTCTTTTTATTGGCTTGGCGCGCATTGAATGATCGAGGACTCACGTGGCATCGGATTCTCATCAATCACCGCGATTCATTAACTTCCCGTCAATCGTGCAGCATGCAGGGTGAAAACGAGGGAAAAAAAAGTTCCGCCTTCAGATTTTCCCGCGAGCAACATTCACCGATAATCACACCGCGACTCGAGTGACGGGAGATGAACGAATCGACGCTTGAACAAAAAAAAAAATAATCAGACGAAGAACCAGACCCACTCGCGCTCGGCGATGCGGAAAATCCATAAATAAAATGGCGATTGTGTCGGAATTTAGAAACGAATTGAGACAATAACGCAATTCTTTCGGATATGATAACAATGACGAGAAAATTCCAAGCAATTAATTTCAAAAATGGAAGCGTATAAAAATAATAAGAAATACGAACGGATTGAAAATTAAATTTGCTCAACGAGTCGAGTCTTTCATAGACCTTCCAAAAATTTGGAAAATTTGAGAAGGTATACGAAGATCGATG
Source organism: Arge pagana (assembly GCA_963969455.1). Taxonomy (NCBI): domain Eukaryota; kingdom Metazoa; phylum Arthropoda; class Insecta; order Hymenoptera; family Argidae; genus Arge; species Arge pagana. The sequence continues at coordinate 18,779,332 of OZ018313.1, read as the reverse complement.
GTGTAAACCAATATAAGTTGAGAATAATAAGGTGAGCGCGCATTGTATTATCCCTAGCCAAGAATCGTGACGGTTGCCGTGTCGCCTGTCGGATAGCCGCACGGATGCGACGAGCGAAGAGACGGCAGAGTTCTGACATAAGATATGCTACTCGACGAAATAACACCGAGAAAAATCGTAGTACTTCGTTAAAGTCCGTTCGCCTTCCACACTTCGTTGCCGAATGTATTTTCCGTCCGCACGATTGTTTTTTTATTCTCCTTCTCCTTCGGGGCGAAATTATCCATTGTCACGATACTTTAACGCGCTCGGGACGCGAGTGATTCCGGAATCGTTGGAGAAAACAACGGAACGCAGCTCGAGTGCGAACCTGGCGCGCCGAGCGACTGTCCCAGTCCGAAACGAGCGGACAAGCGAAGGGATGAAACGGCGGATCGACGGAGCAGGGACGAGGAGACGAACGAGGTTCGACGCCGCCGGTGCGTTTTCCGAGTTTGCGCGCGGCCTTTCGGAGTTTGCGCGTATCCCGGAACGCGGACGTGCGCCCCGCGGTGTAGGACAGAAGGTGAACGGAGGAACGCCGGAGCGGAGGAGCGCGGCGATGGAAGCATATTCGGAGAGTCTTCGATCAACCGTTAAGCTCGAAGGATGAATTTGCGTTGAAATTCATACCCGAATGCGATACGGCTGCTATTTAACGGTTTATGACCTGTCGTAATTATCTCGAGCGAGAATCTGCCCCGTTTGCGAGGATCGGAGGCTGTGGATACGTCGTTACGTTGCACCGCGTGTTCCGGAAGGGTTGAAACCGTCGCCGCCCCCCGAAACTCGACTAGGTAGCGAGGGAAGGACCAGGAATTGACGCGCGACTTCGTTTCTCCGTTCTCCGATTCCCGTGCGACCGATGGGAGTCGATGAAACGGGGCGATGCCACTCGAAAATACGTGAATCCTCCGGTAAGGGGATATTTCTCGCGCGTAATCGTTCTCAAACTCGACGCGGGCGCTTTCGCTCGTTGGTTCGGTACTCGATCGAACAGTCGCGTAGAATTGATTTCTGCACGTGGACGAAGGTTCGCCAAGCGTAACGAATCTCGGGCGAATACGCGATTTTATTCCGAGATATGACTTGCTCGGAAATGAAAAAAAAAAACGCGCCGAAATACTCGCGTCGCGTCGTGGAAACCGCAGCGGCGACGTTTGTTTCGATCACGAGCTTCCGGACTTGATTTTCATTTTCAATTACAAACGACCGCGTTCCTGGAAGATTTTCTGTCGGGAAAATTTGCTCGCTCCGGTAATCCGTTTCAATTTTCCCGAATCGAGTCTCGCATAATTTGTTGCGCGGCAGCGCTTATAGCCGACTTGCAGCGAAGTTTGCGACGTCTAGAGTGGATTAGCGCTCGATAAGTGGTCGGCATCCTATCTAGTCGAGGCTCGACGTGAGATATTGCCAAATTTATCGAATATCTTCGATTAGGTGAGGCGAGGGTAGCCGAGCAGCTGCAGCGGGCACGAAAATTGCAGCGAGGCCCGTCGTTTTCCAGTCGCTCGTCGACGGGCACGTCGCAGCTGCCGTGCACCCGACGAGAACTGACGCTGAAAGTGCATCGCGGTTTCACGGTGCAGCCATCGTCGCTTAACGAGGCACCTCGTCGGGTACTTCGAGGACAGCATTCGTTATTCAACGTCGCCGAAGATTCCTCGAATATGCTTATCAGCTCTCGCTACCAGCGATCGTCACCGTCGGCGAACCGAATAACCGCGCGGCGACGTCTCGTCGAATGCTTGGGAATGCCGAAAACAATGGGCACACGGAATTCCGAACTTTCAAACGGAACAGGATCACCGACCCGACGTCAACGTCCCAAAAGTTGGCATCCGAAAAGTTCGGCCCCCGAGGCTGCTGATCTCGAATACGAAGTTGAATATTCGGAAATCGAATTAGTCGACCTAATATAAAGTCGAGGCGAGCTCGGAGTAGTGTGACGCTCGGAGAAAGGAGAAAGTTTGTCGGGAAAAGGTTGAAAAAGGCGCGTTCGATAGAGAGAGGCCGATACGAACTTTTGGGATATCAAATCAAGAAGCCGATCTCCCCGCAGTTGTACGGGAAATTGTCTGACAAACACCGCGCGAACTCGCATCGGCGCATCAGCGTTTCTCGTCGGGAAAAAATCGTTCCCCCGCAACGTTTCGCGCGCGGAACTACGGGCACTGAGCTACGCTATTCTTGATTTTCGTCGAAGATTACTCGACACTGACGGATCAGACTCGCGTTCGCGCGTAACAAGGACACGCAACGGTGAAATACGTCGCTACCAGTTGATACCTATATCATTTCTCAGAGCTCGAGCAGCGATGCGGTACGTATACTCGGCAAGATCGATTGCCGCGTGCTCCTTCCACATAATACGACCGTTGAGGACTCAACTTCGTTTGGTTCCGGCGTAATAGCGTGGGTTATCCCGTATGACAATTACGAAACATCCGCGAGCCGATTCGCGCGTCGCGATGCGACGTACGTTACACGTTCTCGGAAACGACATCGTAAACGAGGAATGCCCGGGGCTGGTATCATTCGTGCCGAAAGATATCCTTCGTCGTTCCATCGGAAGACTAACCGAGACGAATATTCCAATTTCGACTCGTCGCGAGGAATGAGAATAGCTATACCGAGTCTTCGTATCATTCGTATACAAGTGATACGGCGATCGATCGATCGGCGTCCCGACGGGCACCTCGTCGATCGGTTTTCAGCGGAAATGCGAAGCCCGATCGACTAATCTTTGCTTATCGCGGACGCGCTGTAAATCCTCGTGCGAGCTCGTCTACCGGAAGAAAAAGGAAGATTCGCGGCCCGCGGAAAAGTTTGTTCTCTGTTAATTGCTCCCGGCGCTTGTACGCTCTTCGGAGAGCATCGATCGACTATCGCAGGAGCGTTTCGAAATCACGCGGTGCTTCCAGCTACTCTCGCTAATCGCGTATCCGAGCGTAACACGGTGAACTTTGAGAAAATTGCAAGTAGTGTCGGGTGAATCTCGCGAAGTTGGCATTGCTTTTCAGAACTTTCGCATCACTTTAGCCGCGATAGTTTCATTTCCTGCCATCCTGCGAAAACACGCTTTCCGTAAACGTCTGGAAATTTTATCTCCTCGCCTCGGCATCAACGGTCAGAATGATCCTGCGGGATAAGCGGAAAGAGTAGTTTGTTTTTCGACATCTGGTGAAACTTTTTCTGGCATCTCGTCGGTGCGCATTCGTGGAAAATTATTATTCCACGCGTTTTAGCTCATCGCGTATTCCCCGCGTTGATTATAATCTCGAGTATTTTCCGAAACGACGAAACGATTCGCGGAAACTCACGGAGGCTTTTCCGCCGCTCGATCGATCGCTGCGGCGATCTGGAATAACTGAAAATGGGATTACGAGGATTTGCGAGGTACAAAGAAATACTCGGGTATTTTGGTACGTTGTTTTACATTTTTTTCTCGATTTATTTTTCATTTTATCCAAATCCGGCTTACCGTTGCAAATTGGTGAAAGCAGCTGCTTTTAATGGCTACATTGCATCTTCGTATGCGCATACGTGACATACTTCGTCTCATCGGCCGAAGGCGCGTTTCTCTCAACTCGTATTTCTCCTCGCCTTTCGATTTTATTTTTTTTTGGTTGGTTTTTGTTGAAAAAATAATCTTCACAAATTACGCAATAATCATCTCGAAAAATTCATTTGCACGCATCCAAATAGACAACGAACGAATAACCCGATCAATCCTCGTGTTTCGCGTCAGATTCGTCGCGATCGTCGTACAATTGTGAGAACATTTCGTCGATCTTGTCGCGCATATTCTTTCAGCTTCGTTCTTCTATATTTTTCAGACCTCGCAACCGTACCGTAGATTTGGAAGAATATCAAACGTTGACACTCTCGCTGTCGCGACGTGTCACGTGATAATTTTCCCACGTGGGCCGGTGGATTCCCAAATTTTCCTCCGCACAGCTCGAAGAACTCTTCGAATTGTAACACCGAAAGAATGTCAGAATCATCGTATCCTGGCAAAACATTTTTCAGAAAAAATGAATGATCATCAATTGTAAACGATGGATGACTTTCGTAGAAAAAGTGCGGATGCGATCGCTTTATTCAAATTTATTACGAAATTTCAATTTTTTTTCATGAAAAATATGACAAATTGTTACATTTATAAGCTGACCATTGAAAAAATAAAACAAACAACCTCGCCATTACCCGTGGATAAAATTTAGATACTTTAGAATTATTTTGATTCATATTTAAAAAACTAACAAATTCCATCAACGAACGTCCGATATCCAATCGTGATTGCAAAACAACGTCAACAATAAACCCCATGACATTTAACGCTCACCTGCTCGATGATCGGACACACGAGCGGTACATATACATACATACATATATGTATATATATGTGTGTATATATATATATATATATATATATATATATATATATATATATATATATATATATATATATATATATACACATATATATGTATGTATGTACGCGCGTGTAGGTATATATATATATATATATATATATATATATTTATTCATTTATCGTTAATAATAATTATCGTACACGTACTGTTAAATTTTTTCCATTTTACCGTTTCGAAACGCGGCTGATCCCTATAATACATACGACGTAGAATTCTTAATCAAGGATTCTCTGAAAAATCTACGTTATTGTTAAGCCTAAATTATAGTTAGACAATATACAAGAATTAAGAACACATTTATATTATTCATATCTCTGGTAATTATCATCTATTAAATATACATTTTTTTTACAAGCTACGATTGACCTCTCGTTGATAATTCTTACTCGAAGTTTCTCAATTTTGTTTCGAAACGGAAAAATCTTCATCCAAATATTTTTCACGCTCTCTAGAATTCATATAAATTTTTCCCGTTCGTTTATCATACACATATTTATAATTGGCGCGATTGCGACTCGCCTCGAAGAAATATCGTAGTCGTTCGTAGACGAGCGAGTACCGTTCATGGTCGGCCAAGGCTTCGCGGTAGCTCACCGCATCCCAAGTATCAGTCGGACGCTCGTTATAATTCCTTTCGTCTTGCGATTATCGGGAAAAAATTGATCTCGTTCGACGAGATTAGGGTTGATGAACGTTCGAAACTCGTTTTTGAATTTTCGGAAAATCACGCGACGTTCGCGTGATCTTTCATACGTCAGCGTCGACGAACGAGAAAGGAATCGCGGGGAACGCGTCTCGTCCGTCTCTCACGGCTGTTACTACTGTCGTAGCGACCGACACGCGACCCGAGGCGGCCGCGAGCGACGCGCACCTGGCGAGGGTAGTAGTAAAACCCGTCGCTGGTCGGACAATCCGACGATATTGTTTCGTATAAGGATGTCATATTGTCTTCGAAACATTCTACGATCCTTGGATTCAACTTTACTTCGCGGTTTGCATTTTTTTTCATCAAATCTGTGACAGCTGTACACCGTCTATTTTAGATTTTCGAACTTTGCGAAAGACAAACGAGTTGAATCGTTCCAATCGGCCTCGAGCCTGCCTGCCTGCTCGTCGCGTTCACTTTTCGAGCCACTGCTCGGAGTGAAAAGAATTCTCCGAAACTTGACGTTCGTTCGCCTTGCTTCGGGAAATAAAGAATTAACCGAACTTGGGCGCTATCAGACGATTCCTGACTCTGGTCATACTCGTTTCGAAACATTCCGATTCCGACGCGTTGCCGATCGCGAGCCCCGATATGTCGCCGACTCGCTTGAACGCAAAACGGTAACCGAATTTGCCGACGAGCCGAGTACGAAGATGGTCCGACTGTGACTCGTTGAAACTCATTCGTACCTCTCGTACGAACCTGCGGGAGAACGTACGGTACCCGTATGAGAAAAACACGAAGGGCGACGAAGAAACTTCTCAGCTACCACGATCAAGACTGCATTGGAATTGGAAATTCGAAATTTGGTCCGATCAGTTTGTGCAAAAAAGCGAAGCAGTCGAAACGGAAGCGGTTCCTTCATCGCCCTTCTCGACATTTCTCGTCTCACTTGCATAATTCTATCGATACTCGCAGATATCGCACGCGCCACCGATCGAGATAGAAAAGCCGTCGCACTGTTATTTTCGTCTACGATTCCTCGAATCACCGAAATCAGAAAATCGATGCCTATTACGGAACGAGGAAATCGTATTCGTTCGTTCATTTTGCGAGATTGCGCACCGGTCGCACTTCGCGCTGAGCTTTTCTAGGGTATCTCTCGAGTTTGGTGACACGTCGTAGCGTCATCGCGCTACAGTGTATAAAAAACAAGCTTTCTTTCGTACAATTAGATACATTTGGTACATTTGACGCGTGATTAGATCAGACTAGTTGGATCTTGTTGATAATTCGAAACGAAAACATACGTGTATGTCGTCCCATTTTTGTCTTTGGATGTGGTTATTTGGTTCTCATTTTACGTGACTTCGCCGTGACAAACAAAAGAATTGACACTTTCCCTTCGGTCGAGGGATGAGAGTTGTGAAAATAAACAGAGGTACTCGACGGTAACGCATCAGCCATCGCTTCAAAAAATAAAACGTCCGATCGCGATGATGCATTATTCGCCCCTCTTTCGCAAACTGTCAGACAAAACTCTATCCGCGACGCGATCCGCGATTCGTGAGAGATAAAAAAAAAAGAAAAAAACTATATCGTCACGAGCGACACTGTGAAACGAAATACGAGACGAAATACGCCCAGAAAACACGAGACGAAAATAGACGAAAAAAAAGATCTTTGGCAAAATATGAAATCTTTACCCTGTTTCGCGATACTTTTCAACTTCGCGTGTCTGCCCTCGCTTTGAATACATTATCCGACGAAAAAGCGTTGAGAAACCAGAAGACACGTACTCTACCGAAAATGTCGGCAGCTGGGTTAAGTCGGCGAAAATTGCCATCGAGAATGAACGTTACGCTACGCGCGAACGTACGAATATCCGTTAATTTTATCCATATACGGCGGAAATGTTGCTCCGTACACGTTTCAAACTTTTCTCTACCCTCCGATTCGTATCATCTGGAGTAGCAATCGTAGGCGAATGCCGTACGTACGAAGCGTAGCCGGTAACGTCATTGGGGTTGCGAGAAACAAAATCGCACTGTGGCGGGTCGAACGGGTTTTCACTTATCAAAGCACGGATCGAAAGGAACATACGATCCGCCTCAATTTTTCTAAGTTTCAAAAAAAGTCTCTCGTTTTTCTCCGTTTACGTATTGTCGCGTCACGTTTTCTCACATTACTCTTCGGCGCACAGCTCGAGATTTCTTTCAAATTGAGTCCCACAACTCCGTCGCGTTTCTTCCGCGAAATTCGAGAACGCAGATGTCTCGTGAAATTGATTTTAATCGTTTATCATTTTTTTCTCTTCGCTAACGTACCGTCGTCTTCGGATTCCCTTCACTTGCACTTCGGAAATGCAAAATTTCGTATTTTTTCTACAGACTAGTACATCGAGAGTTGCGTTTTTCGTAAAGTGCTCTTTCCCACTCCGAGTACGAACCGATGTGACGGAAGATTCATCTTCCATTGCCTACCTCGTCCTTCGTTTCACGCTTACTACAAGATTCTTTCAAATTTCATGATATTTAAAAAATATGACGTTTATAACAATCATTGTACGCGTCGATTGCGTGCTCGCGAATAACTTTCATTCGCTCGAGCACCCATACGATCGCGTATATTATAGGCATACTATTTTTATACATATATATTTCATACGAATTCCTAATTTGTGGGTATATCCACATGCGCATGTATACATACACGCGTATAGGCTTATCTGTGTGTATATACGCGTACGCGTGTGTATATGACGCTGATTGACAGTGTGATTCGACGCGAGTTCTCCGAGACGCTCGTCATCCGCTCGCTTCGATATCATCGAGTGCCGGTACCTGAAATGAGAAAAATAGATATCCATTTGATACTGAGAAAACGAACCGCGAAAATAGCGGTGAGGGTGAATTCGTGAGATGAAACGACGTTTCCGTGAAATATAATAATATCGCCGAAATGGTGAATGAATAAAGAATATGAACTCGAAAGGGAAAGGAGATGTAAAAAAATGATAAGAACGAAAAATTGGAAGAAAAATGGTAACAACCAGGGTGGTGAGATCAGGGGACGCGGAAGAGAAAATCGAGCTCGAATATCTCTTTCGAGCATCTATTTCGAGCACGGAAAACCGGAAATGTCAGTCGAAAGGAAGCCAACGTTCTTTGCACTGCTGAAAAATCGTTTGCTTCTGCAAATACGATATTCCAGAGTATTAGGTACGACGAATCCTGTGCCATTCCAATTGATACCAGGTAAACAACTTGCGTTCAAGCTTCGCGATTCGAAAATATCCATATCAAACGATCAATTGGGGCAAGGAAGGTCCGAACCATGGTTTTGCAAAGGAAAAGGAAACCTGCGACACCGCTATATCAGAGTTACATACAGTGTTCCGTGCGAATATTCGAACGAGTAGTAAGAAGACGCGAACGAGGATTTCGATTCGACGATTTTGTTCAGAAACGAATGTCGGAACTGGTACGAACGATGCCAGCAAGGATCAAATATGTTCCAATGCTCTGCCTCCGAAAACCACGAACAGAAGTTTCACATCGCAAATCGGTAACATTAATGAACCAGGCAACGGTGAAAGAAAATAATAATTCTCACCTTTCGGTCGGACTTCGTTTAAAAAAGGAACGTCCGAAAAACGGCGCTTCCAACGATGGCTAGGAGTAGTCTGCTCGGCGTGAAACTCGTTCCGCTTGCTGAAACAAACGATAAATGATAGTTAACGAATCTGAGAAATTCCTCCTCCTCTCCCCCCATTTTAGGGGCAGCTTAACACTCTGCATTTCTGATTTGTTGAGATTCCGTTTATATTTCTCCGGTGGTCGTCGATTTTTACCGAAGAAAGCGCAGAAATATCGGAGAACATGTTTTTGGACGACCTTACAGGGTCTTATGGACGAGATGAAAAGGCGCGACCAGGAGCTGGGTAAACGGAAAAATTCGCTTCCGGCGTTACGAAGTGGAATGGGATAACATTCTACGAGAATCACACGTGAACTCGAATTTACGATGATGGTTCGATGAAACTGTTGGTTCGTGAAATAATGGAGTCGTACGGAAGGACGAGCGAGGAACCGAGCTAGCACATCTTTGCACTTTTCCGCGGCTCCATTTCCACAAAATATACCGACGATATTCTCGTTTACCGAACGAACGGACATCGATTTCTCGAGATTTTTTCTTTCCGTTTTCATACCTCGCGAGGAGGTTCGCGTTGATCGTTCCGAAAATTCCGAAGATGGCCTTCGTCGATGCTACGAATTTGGGTCGAGGAACCGCGATTTGTCCGCCTGAACTTGAATATTCGTTCGTAACAGTGCGAAACGTCGTCCCGATTCGGAGAAAATACATAGAAAGGGAAAACTCGACGCGAACGATTAAAACGTTGTCGTCACGGTTCCCGAATGTTGGCAAACGAGTCTGCCGCGTCGACGGGACGTGGGTTGGAAGTTTTGCGATACCGGGTGAGCGCGTACGAGGCTCTAAATGTCTCGCGTTGGAGCTCGGCAAATCTGGCGCGATACTTCGAGCCTAGCATATTCTGTTCGGCATGGAAGCGGGGAATCTTCGTAGTAAATGGTTAAGTTCGTTACGGTACTCTCGAGAAGTACAAGGACCGGTAGAGCCGGGAAAGTTAAACAGTTAGACAGGCATCAAGGGACTGACGAGGAGGTGAATATCGACCAAACAACAATTCTCCGGTAGAACAACCCGAGTCTAGGCAGACAGCTTATCCAGACATCCGCAAATCTGTGACACTTGCGCGCGCGGCAGTTGCTCGAACACGTTCGCGCGCGAGCGAATCGTCGAAGGATCCGTCTCCTCGGCAGGTTGACGGCTACCTTACGCGCGATATTCGTACTCGTACGCGCGCGTATCTACCTACGTTTCACCGGAAGGAAATAAAATCTCCGCCCTACCGTCGAGTCTCGTTTCAACCTCTCAATTTGGTCGTTCGACGGAGGCAGAAGAAATTAAAATAAGCGCGTTGCGCTCGCTGCTTTTGCGACGCGCGAATCAACATTTTTCGACCGTATCGGTGTCGAGCGAGTTTCGAGACGCTACGCGGCGACATCCCCCCGTCGTTTCCCGTCTATCGCTCGTAGTCATCTTCTCTCGCGGTTGACGCGCGTGTCGAGGATCACGTTTGCGGGGCTCGGCGGCGGATGAGACCGGAGGTATTTCAAAATTCCTCGTCCTCCGGGTAACGTTTCCGAGGATCCATCCCGCGAACCCCTGCGAAATTTCTCACTTTCGGGGGAAGTCAATTTTCCTCGGGATTTTTTCCTCGTTTCTCTTTATTATTTTTCAACTTGGTCCTCGTCGCGTCCCCAATTTTTCGCTTTCATTTATTTCACTCCCTCGACTTCCTTCCTCCTCGTTCCCGTCGTACGTCGCTCGTGCTATCGTCTCTCCGATTCGTTACGAGTCTGATTCTCGCCGCGTGCGAATTTGTCTATTTTTCCATCGCTCTTCCGGTCTCACCGCTTCGCTCCCCGCTTCTCTTCTCCCTCGAACGTTCGCTTGGTTTTACATTTCGAGACGATTTCTCTCCGCTCCTTCGGTTTTCCGCTTCTCCGATCTCGATCCTCTGTCCGCGATTTTCCGTACGCGCGAGACGAGTGATTTGTCGAATTCGAGACCGATCTAATCGGAGACGAGGGTCCGCTCGGTCGAGACGGGGGGTGAGAGCGCGCGCCGCTCTCGTCGTCCATCGACGAACGACGAACGGCGCTCGAGCGTTGCCCTGGGACATCGGTCGTCGAATGTCGATCGTGAGCGGCGCAGCGGCGTCGATATACCGTCGCTACATATGTCAGTTTCCGGGCCGATAGACCCCGGCGAGTATGCCCTTCGCCGATGCCCTCCGACCCATCGTTCTTTCTTCCTCGAATCCCAGCTCGCGTTCCCTCCCGGTATCGTGGCTATGCACGCGCGGCCAGGCGGGCGCGACCTCTTCTTCTTGTAACGAAGCAGACCCACACGACTGCTTCGTCACGAACAAACCCACGCCCGCTGCTCACCGAGCCACCGTACCACACACACACACGGCTCACCGAGCCACCGCACCACACACGCGCGCGGCACACCGAGTCACCGCACCAAACGCGCGCGGCACACCGAGTCACCGCACCACACGCGCGCGGCACACCGAGCCACCGGACCGACCAGTCCCGCCGGCCGCCGCTAGGTGGCTACGATTCGAAGGCAAGATTACCGCTCGACCGCCTTATCAACCACGCCGCGAGCCGTAGAAGACAGTCTCTCCTGGCCGACAGCCGACATGCTCGAAACCAGAGAACTCCGTCTACCAGACGTAACCACGACCCGCGGGATGAGACCCCGGGCCGCTAGGCGCGAACGCGTCACACGGGAGAGCTTCACTCTCCCGCCGAACCGCACTAGAAAGCCGCATACCGTTTATAATATCCTCTTCGAGGATATCACCGACCAGAGCTAGTCTTAGCTACTCCTGTACATATATATACATATCAAACTAGTCCCGTAAATATATATATAGAGCTAGACCTAAGTAACCGTAGAATAAGTAGTATTAGAGTAACACGCTGCTCTCTTGTGCAAGCAAACCAGCTACCGTTTTCATATCCGATTTATAGAACGGAACTATCTGGCCCTCCGACGACACCGCCGCCGTCTAGCACCGCCGCCAGCCGTAACTGAACTCTTTTAAATAAACATTTATCTTTTCATTAAAATCACCGTGTCCGATTTAATTGCAACCCACATACCCCGGTGGGTTCCGAGTATCCGGCGGAGAGGGAAGAGACCCTCAGACCCGTTTACGACTACACCGGGTTTTTCCTAGCCCCACAATCCACCCGGTCTAGCCGAAACGTCACATGGCGCCCGAACAGGGACTGTGGGGAAAATATAAGTAGAGTCATATCTAACAAGTAGAAACCGCACAAGAGAGAAACGGATACCCAGTAGGATTAAAACTTCCTTTTTTTTTTCGTCTCGTTTTCGCAAGAACAAAATGTTCTTCTTTTTTTTTGTACCGTCTCCGCGTCTCTCCCAAAAATACACCAACCGACAAGACCAGACACCGACGAACGCACCGCCGGAGACACGCTACCAGTTTACGACCACTCCTAGAACCGTCCCGCGACATGGACCAGACCAGGAAAGGGGGAGTCAAATCTGACGGCAAAGACCCATACGCCTCCCTCGAGCGCATCTCGAAGCTAAAGGAGCAAGACGGGGTCGACAACTCCACGCATGTTATCGCCCAACGGACGGATATTGGCAAACAAATACTGGCAGGTCCCCATGGCCGAGGAAAACCGACCGATAACCGCATTCACCGTCCCCGGCCGAGGACTAGTCCAGTTCCGTGTCATGCCGTCCGGGCTACGCAACAGGAGCACCCCCGCCAACGACCAGGCCAACCCGCAGGTACGAACTCCCCAACAGCGGAGAGGTCTTACCGAAAATACGGAAAGCGCACACGCTCCCGGAGGAGGAGGGGGATGTAACGAAGCAGACCCATACGACTGCTTCGTCACGAGCAGACACACGCCCGCTGCTCACCGAGTCACCGCACACGCTCCCGGAGGAGGAGGGGGATGTAACGAAGCAGACCCACACGACTGCTTCGTCACGAACAAACCCACGCCCGCTGCTCACCGAGCCACCGTACCACACACACACACGGCTCACCGAGCCACCGCACCACACACGCGCGCGGCACACCGAGTCACCGCACCAAACGCGCGCGGCACACCGAGTCACCGCACCACACGCGCGCGGCACACCGAGCCACCGGACCGACCAGTCCCGCCGGCCGCCGCTAGGTGGCTACGATTCGAAGGCAAGATTACCGCTCGACCGCCTTATCAACCACGCCGCGAGCCGTAGAAGACAGTCTCTCCTGGCCGACAGCCGACATGCTCGAAACCAGAGAACTCCGTCTACCAGACGTAACCACGACCCGCGGGATGAGACCCCGGGCCGCTAGGCGCGAACGCGTCACACGGGAGAGCTTCACTCTCCCGCCGAACCGCACTAGAAAGCCGCATACCGTTTATAATATCCTCTTCGAGGATATCACCGACCAGAGCTAGTCTTAGCTACTCCTGTACATATATATACATATCAAACTAGTCCCGTAAATATATATATAGAGCTAGACCTAAGTAACCGTAGAATAAGTAGTATTAGAGTAACACGCTGCTCTCTTGTGCAAGCAAACCAGCTATCGTTTTCATATCCGATTTATAGAACGGAACTATCTGGCCCTCCGACGACACCGCCGCCGTCTAGCACCGCCGCCAGCCGTAACTGAACTCTTTTAAATAAACATTTATCGTTTCATTAAAATCACCGTGTCCGATTTAATTGCAACCCACATACCCCGGTGGGTTCCGAGTATCCGGCGGAGAGGGAAGAGACCCTCAGACCCGTTTACGACTACACCGGGTTTTTCCTAGCCCCACAATCCACCCGGTCTAGCCGAAACGTTACATTCTTCACCGGCTTCTAGCCGAGGAAATCCACTCGACGAGTCGAACTCCCCGAGCAATTCTACGCCCCGTCGGAAAAATGGGCGAAGTTTTTATGACAGCCAGTCCTAGAAACGCTCTTAACGATGAAACCCTTTTAAATATACAGACCACTACGACACGGGATTCCTTCATCTTCCTCCAAGCCGTTTCTCCCTCTCGCTGCGAGCGGAAAAAAACCTACTTCGGCAACTTCGAACCGCCAAAGACGAGGAAACGACGAACGCCCGGGAGCTCGCGAGGTACAGAGGAGATCTCGAATATCTCGAATAATTTCCCGGTGTAGATCCGAAACGTCGCGCCAAGAGATGGAAAAAAATGCGAGCTCGATTTTTGAGAGGGGCATTCGAAGTCACGCAACCCGAGAGACGGACGCGTCGCGAGACTCGAAACCTCGACGGTGCAACGAATTATTATAACTTTTTACGTGGAAAAGGACGCCGGTCGTTGATCCGATTCCAAAGTAATCGCAACCGAGGAAGAGACTGCGTGCTCTCTTGACCTTTGTAAATAGTAAAAACAGAGTTGAAAACGCGAAATGAAATTCGTTCGCGGAAATAGAATCAAGCCTCTTCATTGCTGCGTCTACTCTTTTTCCATCCGGTTATAATTCTCGAGTGTCGTTACCAACTATTCACGAGCAACGATTCGCGTGTTCCGAAACAAACTCTGAATTGCCTTCGTTGAAATCAACGTCCATCTCGCTCGCTCTCTTTCTCTCTCGCTTACGTCGCTGGCAAAAGTTACAGCGTCTAATTAGCATCAACTTCACCATCAACTACAAATCTATCTCGCGACGAACTATAGACGCGAGCAGACACAAGCGGACGGAAAGACGGGTAGGATGCGAGCTATACCATGGCCGTCGAGCTTTCACCCGCGGACCGACGAATTTACGAAACGGTTGACGTACGATTTTCATCCTGGTCGCGCGGCATCGTCCAACGTCTACGCGTCGCGCGATAACCGAGAATCGAGGAGAACGAAACAACGGAAGGTGTTCGCGATCGATGTAACATCATCGTCGCTTCTACTCGCATCGATAGCGACGGGTTAACGATCACGGTGATGAATCAGTTCGCGAATAATCAACGATGCGTCCCCTCGCGCGACGAATTGCTAGTTTGACGAGGATACGCGTAGCTCCGCGAATTGTTCTCGGCAGCCACGATTAATACGTAATGCGAGGGATGTTAATTTTTGGTCAACGTTCAATTTCGAAAGCACCCGTCCGACAGTCCGTTTCATTTGTCACGGTCTCGGGTTTCGTTGTTTCGGCGAGGTTAACCTCGCTCGGTTTGCTTAATTGGCCGGTCCGCGTCGCGTAACGCGATAGTTTGCTGGCGAAAGCGATTTTCCAAGTATACCAATTTTCACCGCCGACCGTTTTACCGATGTCGCGTCAGTTCCGGTTCATTCGTAAATTTCGCGCGGATTCAGATCTCGACGAGGGAGCGGAGGATGCTCCGATCCGAAGATAAAGACGTCCGAGAGAAAACACCGGTGTTTGGTAAACTTTTCGGTGAACTCTACGATTCTTACTCGGGAGACGAGAACTTCTACACTTTCCTCGAAAAATCAGATTCTTCCAAGCCTAATTCCCGTCCGAACGATTTCCGAGTCAACTCCGTTGAATTTGTTGCCGATGGTCGTTGGTAAGATGCGTAGCTACGCCACGCGCTCGAAAAGAGATAAATTCAAAGCACGACGCTCGTCTCATCTCCGATAAAATGCTCCAGCGGTCAGCGAGTCGCGAATCATCGGGCGTCGATGATCATTTCAAACGGACGGGAGACAATAATATTTCAAATTGTAGTTGCGAATTGTCAAAAGTTTCGCGACTACGTCCGCGAGTAATTCCGTGGCTCGGACAGTTAATTATTCACACGTCTAGTTACCGCGGGTTCCGGTGCGCGGAAGCCTGCGGGTATGTGCCTCGCCATTCCCACACATCTTTGAGTGAATTATTTACCCTGTCATACGGCTAGAGTAAATACACCTTCGATGCGCAACAGCAGCTCCGAGCCGATCTGCGAGCCGAACAGCGACTGTAACTACGCGAAATACTTCTCTGATCGCGACACGACGGAGGAGGTGAAACAAAAAGTATTAAAAAAAAAATCCTCGTTATTTGTTTTCGATCAAATATCAATTTCGCTCGCCGTATTCCTTGGAGAAATTTTCCTCGATATTTCTCTCATCGCCCTCCGTCCGTATTACAGTCGAACATTTTCCAAGGTAAACAGCGCGTAAATACTCACCTGCGAAGAATCGAAATTGAATCGAGGCAGAACGATGGAGTAGCTTTCCAATAATATTTACAGACAATGAGCGCGGTTATGGATATCGCGGAAAAGATAACGGCTGAAAATACGAGAACAGAGAACGGATAACGTCGCTCGAAACGTCTACTACCTTGCATTTCGCCGCGACGAAAGAAATATCGCAGTCGAAAACGCGCCTATACGCGCCGATCGCCAGGCAACTCGTTATTGAAAATGATCACAATTATAGTTGTGCTTCCGAGCGCCGACATTCGTGACTTTCTCGTGAGAGTGAGAATAGAGGACAACAAAATAAGTCGACATATTCTAGCTCCGGAGCGTGGAAATGAGCGGAAAAGTTTTTGATATAATCACTCGTACGTTGAAACGTCGGGGAAAACTTTTCACCAACCGCTGCGACTGGCTGAAAGTAGTACGCTTCGATTTGGTGTTCGCAGCGTCGGTTTTTTGGTCGTCTAGCGATATCATACACTACCACGAGCCACGCAGCGTTCGCGATCGTGTTCGCGCGTTGGCTTTGGCGAAGCGTCGAGTTTTCTGCGTGCAGCGAACGTAAAGGCCTTTCGCCGATTCCACTTTCCGTACTTGTGTAATCATTTACTTCACTGACATTTCTTCGTACTTCTCGGAATTCGACAAACCCCCACGATGGTGTAGAGAACAATCGAGCCAGCCTTTTCTATTCTTCGAATGTTTTTCGTTCGAATTTCAATGATCGAACCTATCTGTGAGTGGGAAATGTGTGGCTTCCGGGAAAAAGTTTGCGAAACGGAGGCTGCTCGCTCGCGAAGATCGGAAATTTCAGATTGCTTCTTTGCATTCGAACCGCTCAACGCGATTGAGCGAAAAGAAACGAGGATAAGTCGGGTAGAAGAATGCGGAGCATGTTTTTGGTTTCAATTCGACTGCCGTTCGATTCGACTTTTGGATAATACAAAAATCGAAAGAAATCGACGAAATACGGAAAACAAAGAAAGCGTCCCGAAGAGGCAAGAACGACGATGAAAACGAACGAAGATCAGTGATTTCTGGCGTGCGTATTCGCCGTGGAATAAGCTGACTCGTGAACGTGTCTCGAGAAGAAAGTAGGCGGCGAAATGAAAAAGGTTTTCCACCGATTATGAAAGTTTCCCGTTATTTCCAGCACTTCCGGCTCGCACGTGCCTAATCGGGGCTGTCGAGAGATAAAGTCTATCCCCTAACCGCATCCCCCAGTCGCGTGGGGCGATCAATCGAATTAGGCGATGTCGAATCCCGTCGAGAGGGAGAAAGATCTCGGCTAGCGGAAGAACAGCACGGAAACGCGAGCGAGGCGAGGGACGACCTTTTCGAAAAAAGAGGTGCCTAGCCGATGATCAGCGAAGCTCGACGACGCCGCGAGTCGGCAAACGAACAAAAGAGGAAGTCCGTCGATTCTCGAACAGAGCCAGTCTCGTAGAGTGCTACGATCTTCCAGACTTATATGATCTTCCGCGCGGAGTCGCGCGAGAGTTGGGTCGAGCGCGATACCGACGCGATAAAAATACCGTCCCGGATCGAAGAATCGCGGAGCTAATATCGTTGAATTTTCGCGCACATTTGTCCCAAGGAAGCCCGAGTTTTCCCCGGAAAAATGTACCAGAGGATACGCAGGTATACCCGTAACACTCCGCCCGCGTCAATATCCATCCGTTTCCATATCGGATGAAAGGAACGATCTTCTCCAGCCGAATTGGGCGACAACTTTTTCGGTCCGGTCCATTTTTCCGTATCTTTCTCTGCCCTGGTCCTCTGCCCTGCCTCCAGGTACGCTCGGTCGTTCCGTCGTGGCACTTCCTGCCGGCGGAGTTCCATTGCGAAACGCGTCGTCCGTCCACCTTTCTCGGAAAATAACCATTGCCACGTCGAACGGCCGGGTTATCGTGAAACCGAGTGAAAAACAACATTGTACGAGTATCACAAGCAAGTCGTCGCGCGGCGTTAACGTTTCAATTCTCTCCGGACTTGCCCGCGGGACTCGAAGGTCATATCTCGGTTCGTCCTCCGAGGAAAGGCCGTACACTTATAACCATTTTCCCCGATGTCACGTCGTATCCGGAATGACGCGGAGAGCAAAATAAGTCGCGGACGGAGGATAAAAGTGAGGACCGTTGGTAAGGGTTACTTCGTAACGCGCGTCGTCGAATACGAGTATGGGATCCCGCACGACATTTTTCTACGCGACGCGATAGTTCCAAAATCAATGTTCCCCCGATTCGCGAACCTTTCACATTTCTTTTCCTTCTTTTTCCTCGAGGCCGAGGATCTCTAATTGCCCGAGACACTACCGACGAGCGGATGCCGTAATCTCGGAATGCGCGGAATCGTATTTGCGATTTCGCGAACAGTCGTCCGAATATTCTGGATCTCGCAAGCTCGCATTCGTCGTCTTCAATTTTTCGTAAACGCAAATCCAATAATTCTAACATCCGGTGCCTATCGACGAGCTTGCAATTTTAAATGAGACCACGCAGCGAGTTCCATCGCACGTGATACGAGCCTTCGTCCCATCCCGGATAATATTGATCGATGAGCATGACGAGGCTTCGCCAGTCGCACCTCCCGTTCGATTCCCGTTCGATCTACATTTTTCTCGACGCGTCTCGTCGAATTCGTTTCGGAATACGCGCGACCGTTAAATTCACCCTCTCCGCTCGTTCGTTTCTACCGCCTTTCGAGAAAGAATCGCCGGCACTTCGCCTCGACTGCCCTCCGACGCCGTCCATCCGCGGCGTTCTCGTCAGCAGCCGAAAATTCATCGACTCGCGTAACTTCGTTTCGACGAACGAGCCCTGTTATCGCGATGGCGAATCGGTCCGCGAAAGCCAGGACCGTTTCGCGTTATTTCGCGTTATTTCGCGCTCGATCCTCGCTCGGCCCGCGGAGGAATTCGACCGGATTCGATTCGTTCCGCCGGCCGCGTGATCAACGATCGCTGCTGCGATCGTTCGTCGCGACGCTATCGATCGCATCGACGTCAGTAATGACGATGCCGTTCGTTAGTACGCAACGGTAATTGGATTCATTGGTTCCCGGGTATATCCAATTAGTACCGATTTTCGATATCGTCGGTGCAAATATTCAAGAGCGAGATCTCGATTTAATTAGGTAACTGGAGATAGGCCCGTTCCCGTGGGGCGTGACGGGACGAAGGAGATACGTGCCGCGTGCCGGATCGTTTAGTCGGCTCGGGTGGTGCGTGTTTTCAAAGTCAACACGCGCCCCGGTAGGTAGAGATTCCGTTGCTTTTCGGGAAACTCGGTACACGCCAGCGGTAAACCTCTCGTTTCGCGTGGATGTGTATAACTACGAAACGTGAGACGGGTCGTCCCGGCGTTCTGGTTTGGCCTGGTTTCGTCTGGTTCGCTCGCGAGGGCGAAAGGGCGTCCGATCCGTTGGCACGTTTGCCGTGGGTACGTATAGCCCGCGGATGTTCTGCTCGCGACGTTTCCGAGAACACGACGAGCAGCCCCGATATCTCCCGTTTCCGGTCAACCTCCTCGCATCGGCGGCTTCCCCGCCCCCCTCTCGAAATATCTCGATATTTACGGCCGCGGCCGACAGTTTTCTGACCCGAGTCCACGACTCGCCGCGCTAGGTCGCCCGCAACGTGATTTTTCGAGCGACACCACCGAGCGTCGCGCGGTCTTCCGCGATCCCCGTCGAACGGGCCTCGACGGCTCGGGGAATCGCGGCGAGGCGTCGGCACCCGGGAACGAGGGTAATTTCACCGTGGAAAATTTCAAGGCGGTCGCGTTCGTCGTACGAGGAAAGGCGGGTCGCGAGGAATTTTTATTTTCGTTCCGTTCCCCGTCCTAGATATGATTTCTCTTCGATCCAATTTATTTCCATACGAATTTGTTCCGATCCAATTCCTCTCCAGATTGGCGAAACGTTTCATTTTCCACCTTGTATGACTTATTTATGGGCTCTTCTTTTCTCCCGAGGCTCTCCGAGGACTCGCGACCTGAATTTTCGTTCGCGAGAGGCTCGCGAGCAGCGCGAGAAATACGAGACGGAATCTCGATCCCAGTTTACCGCGCTCTCTCCGCCTCTCCTCTCGTTCTCTGAAATTTGCATGGATTAACAATCGCAGTGTGAAAGCTGTTCACCTCGTGCGAATAAACTTGGTTCCTGTCACCTCAGAATCCATTAAAACTTTTCATATTCATCGTAGCAACAATACCAACGCCTCGGCGGCGAATTATACGAAACGCTGACGGCTCGACCGACGTCCGAGTCCCGAGAATACGACTTTTCCGCGAATCGTGATCGTCCGATCCGAATCAATTTTCATCCGACCATTTTTATTCTCCGATCTCTCGAATTTCCCGGCCTATTTTATTCCCAAATTTTCTCGCCCTCTCGCTTCTCGCTATCGTCTTGTGCTGTGCTCTCTTCCTCGACGCTCTCTCCAGTTTTTGCCTCCGTTTTCATTCGGATTCGGACTTCGGTCCCCGCGCCACCCTTGTTTCTCCTCGGTTCTGTCGCGTTCTCCACCCTCATTCCAGAGCTTTCAAGCGGAGCGGGTCTAGAAATTGTTTCGAAACAAATTGCTGCCAACGAATCTCTCGGTTTTCCTTTTTCATTTCTCGTTGTTGCAGCTTTTGTTGTTAATACTTTCCGAAAGGATTGATTCATTTTTTACTCCACGCCGGGAAACACGGACGTCGACGTCGCGAAGCCGAGTACGATGAAGTTTCCGAAGTAAAGTTAACTTGGGAAGTTCGAGCCAGTCGTCGCGCGACGAGGCACTCGGACACTGGTAAACCGAAGGTTGAATATATTTTCACACCCCCCCCCCCCCCCCCCCCCCCCAACCGCGCGGTGCCGCGCGAAACCCAGCAGCGTCAGCTTCTTTTATCTTCGCCAAACTTCCGAAGTGTTTTCTACGATGAAATGAAACTCGTCCCGCGCGTGACAAGTCGAACGGGAATAATGAGACGACGAGGAATAGAATCGGCGGAAGAATCGAATTTCGACGCGAGTTGAAGGGGAAAGCTCGACGACACGTCGTATACAATTATACATATATTTCGATGGATGTGACTTCGATCGTGATTCTCATCGATTCGCAGTCTATCAATGGTCCTGTCGCGCGAGTTTCGAGGAACGAGAGGTAGGAGGTTTCGATCGACGAAACGATCGATCTTTTCGACGAATAAATCTCGACTTCGAAAAAATCCCGACAAACGGGAAACAGGAGATCGCGTGGACTATCAGTTTTCTCCTCGATCGTCGCGCGAAAAAAAGCCAGGGGCCTGAGAGAGGAAGAAAACCAGGGAAAAGAATCGGAGGTTCGATCTCGCGACGAATGGATCTCCATCGAATTTTTTCGTCGTCGAAGTTTTGCTCGTTCGGTTGGAAGTGCGGCAATTTAGCGACAACGAGAAGTGGAACGAGATGGATGGGGGTTGTTCAACTGTTTTGCCAGAGTTTGTCGCCGCTTGGTTTTTGCCTAACAAAGCCGAACGATGCCGGCAGGCTAATGGCGAGTAAGCAGCAAAGTGGCGAGGAGCGGGCTTGGCAACGGGGCGATGGAACTGCGGAGCGTAGAAGCGTCGCGGCGTTACTACAACGGGGCAACGAGGAAGGATCTTCGTCACCCGCGCCGACCCAGCCACGGATACCTAAGATCATCATCGTTCGACGTCGCTTCTTCTCCTTCTTCTTCTTCGGCGAGAAACAAATCGGGATGGAAAACGAGCTCTCGTTCGCGACGCAGCGTCCAGCGCGGCTGCCCGAGATCCTGATTCCTCGATTTTTCTCCGGACCGGACAGAAACGGAGCTACGTTCGGCGCAACGCCTCGTTGCCACGCGACGCGAGCCGTTGTCCCTAACAAAAACGTATAGCGGAAGAATTTTATTTGGAAACGCACCAACGCGTTTCCGCGCGTCTAAAAACGATACAAAACCGTCTCGGGAATGCCGCGACTCCGCTCGAGAACTTCGTTCCGATCGTTCGAGGTCGTGGAAGACCGTCGATTTGAAATTCAGAGCACGGAGCGTGGTTGAAGTATAATTCGAAAATACCGTTACGGATTCCTCGCTTTTTCGTACACGAGTACGAACCGTGGAGAATCTTCCTCCCGGTCGAGAGCAGACGCTATCAGTTTTTGTAGCGTCGAACGAACGCTTTCATCTAATCTTTTTCGGGACGCCCTTCGCTGCCCCTGCTTCCGCTCGCGACTCGCAACGGTGGATATACGAAGGTGTATCTACAACGAAATGAACGGGACGAGAGCGCGAGTTTGACGAGAAAAGCTTACAGAACGCCGGAGAAGAGCGCTTACCGTTTAAACGAAAGTGAACATCGGTGTTCTTTGGGTGAGGGAACAATTTCAAAGGTATACGATAAGCCGCGTGAATTAAAAATTGCCACGTACTCCGAACCAATGGAAAACTCTTTCAAACACGTTGCCGCGCACGTTCGAACTTTTTTTTCTCAATCGACGCATAGCTAATCGCACGATGTACGTAGCTGCCGCGAAAGGTAGGATTACCGCGCTCGCGATTTTTCGAAGCGAACTCGGTCTATCGCTCTTAGAAGCGACGAAACAGGACCAACGTTGAGAGTACAACGCTCGGGGCGAAGAGAATCGTTTTCCAAACGCGTCGCGATCGCCGAACGTAGCTCGCGCGCTTGTCCGTACGCGAATGACAGATGCGCGGTGACGGAGTTTCGAAAGGAAAAATGGAAGGACGCGACGGAGGTGCTTATAAATTGGCGCGATATCGAGGTGCGTTCGAGCGAGCAAGTTTCGTTTCGAGAAATGTTTCCAATAAAACTTGCACCGTTGTACGCCTCGCCGAGTATGCTTGTTTCCCGTAGAACCAATCGTCTCCGAGGCGGCTGTCATTTGTCTATCCTTTGTGCTTTTTCAACCCCTACCGACAGCTGGCCTCCTCTCTCGATCGCTCGGGTTACTCTGGAATTCGACGATGCTTCTTGCAACCGCTGGAAACAGCTCTGGAAACATCAAGAATGCAGCTGCTCCGACGCAGACGATATTCGTCTATCCAGCGTCCGCGATCCGTCTCCGACGCGTACGCTCTCGTTCTCATTCCCGTACGAACCTGGACGTTGCGAATGCTCGACGGTATTTCGTTCCGCGTTGTTCGCTCGACGTTCGGACGATGATAACGGCTTCTCTCTCTCTCTCTCTCTCTCTCTCTCTCTCTCTCTCTCTCTCTCTCTCTCTCTCTCTCTCTCTCTCTCTCTCTCTCTCACTCTCTCTTCCCCTCCGTGCGGGATTCCGAGCGGTACGCGGGCAGAAAACGAGCGAGCGAATTTGAAATTTGACGATTGCCATATCCGTGAAAATACTCGAGTGGTACGCGAAAGACGCCGCGAATCAAACGAGCACCGCCCTACCGCGTTCCTGATCCGGTCGTCGTACTTCGACTTGTCCAATTAGCGGTCAAAGTGACCTGTTTCGGATCTGGTTAGCCGCATGCGAGTCGTCAAGGATGTCGGTGGCAAAGGATTCGCTGATGAGACGCATTCCTGCGCCAGGGACCCGAGAGCTCTCGGGTCTCAGGCCAACGGTCACAGGAATCGTTCGTAACGGCGGAATAACCCGCGTCCGTCGAGCCTCGTATTCCGGACGCGACTTCGCCGAGTCCGGGAATCGCTCTCGAGAATCCCAAAGGATCTCTCTAATGATTCGTCCCGACGCCGTTTGTCAAGAATCTCCGCATATTTCTCAGGAGACATCTCAAAGACTCGCGTTTACGTCAATTTCTCGCGCGCGCGCGTAAGCCCGTCGCGTTGGCGGCGATGCCGAAGAATCTCGAACCTGCGGCACCGTACGAGCGAAATTATTCGTTCTCCGGTCGTGTTCTCGCGAGCGTCGCCGGTTTTTCCACGGCCACGGGATTTTTCCTCGACATATTTCGACGGAGGGTAGAGCGCGTTCGACGATATCGATCGTGTTTTAAACGAGCTTTCGCAAATCGCTGACCATTTTTTTTCCTCCCCCACCGAAGGTTTTCCCATCTAGCGCGTAGGTCACGATCGAAACTCCCTCGACGCGACGGGCGACGTATCGCTGTTCCCTCGCCATAGTCGATTCTCGCGAGCAATTCCAAACGCCGAGACGTCGTCTCGTCAACTTCCACGTTCGCGACGACTGGGCGTTCCCGTGATTTCTTTCCCGGTTTCAGTTGCTAGCTTTTTGCGGCAGGAGAGTCGAGAGAACGACGCGTTTCATCGCGCTGTCTGGCTTCGGGGTCAAGGGTCGGAGAGCAGGGCAAGACGAGACATTATATCGCCGGCCGCCGTCGCGCGTAAATTGCTAATATTATATTCCGGTCAGGAAAGTCCCCAAAAACGCAAGCTTTCGAGCTTTATGGTTGGCGGAATTGTGCTTTGCAGTCACGTCACGGCTATCATATGCTTTGATACGTTCCCCGGATACAGGTGGCATTATATATGGGTCGAAGCGGGAAAAAATGAGCGGCGAGATGAAAGAAGCCGGGGATGAATCTCGAAAACGTTCGCGGAAGCTCGATAACGCGCGAACGTACGCCCGATGATGGAAAAAGTCTGGCGGAGGATCGCGGAGCAAAGAAATTCGGACGAGTTGGAAAAAGCTGGTTGGACATCTCGCGGCCTCGCGATAACGAGAAATACCCTCCGAGGCGCGAAAATTCTCGAAGAAGCTCGCGACGCTTCGCAGGGATCGAAAAACTTCTCCGCGTTTCCCCGAAGATCAACGAAGCTCGAGGAATCGTGAAAAAGCGGAGCGAATTTGACGGAGATAGGTCAAGGCTGGTGAAAGGCGATGAAAGCGTTCGGAAAGGTGCGACGGGTCGAACGAATGGTCGAGTGAAAAATAATTATCGTACTCGTGCTATCGAGAGCTTTTCGAAGCGGACCTCTCTATCTCCGCAGCGGGCGAGTCGCGAAGCGTCGAACGCGACCATTTTTCAGGATATGGAGCCATTAAACACGAGATTATATACATGACAGGCATCGCTAAGCCGGCTTTATGGATTAGGGCAAAAAAATCGCGGGGTTTATCAATACAGAGAGCGCGTGCCACTCTTCTTTCCCAATTCTGAGTATGACAAATTTTCTACTTACGCGCTCCCCTCGTATCTCAGAGCGTTACCGACTAACGCCGCGAAATCTTGCGTTAACCGACGTAGAACCACGCGGAATTCGTCGGGTCGTCGTTGCACGCGACGCGAGGAGGAAGAGATCCCGGAAAGAAAGTTACGACTCTACGACCGCGATGACGCCACGGTGGAAATTCTAGTCTAGATTACGAATTCGAAAAATTATTTACGCTCGTCAAATCGTCAATACCAATGGTGGGCGGTTCGAACAATCGGGAAATTTCAAGATTCGAAGGGGAAACCGGAAAATTCGAGGTTGCGAAATTTGCCCGCTTTGTTCCTGCGCAACAGTTGTCGAGTGATCGAAATTCGGAAATGTAGGAAATTTCCTGATCGATTCGACGAGATTCCCACCTCGGGCGAGGCGGGAACATTCCTGGTATCGATTCGTTGGTGCTTCCGCGTCGCGGAAAATCGGTTCGCTCGTTGTTCGTGATTGTTTCTTTTCCGTCGCATATCGCGCCTTTCCTCAACTTTTCGCCGTAACTCGAGCCTCCAGCGCAGGTGTAAATTGTGAAAGTGACCAGCGATTATTTACAACTTCGTTGCCGCGTGCAGCTGAGCCGGCCTGGGCTGGGCTTCGTCGGGAAGCAAATAAAAGTGGAAAGTTCGGCGTAATATAAGGTTGGGTCGACTACGCCGCGCGAGTCTGATGCCGGGCGAAAGGGAATTCCATTAGCGGTAGCGCCGCACTCGCGACCTTTCGAGGGTTTACTCTATTTGCAGTCGGACAATTATCCATTTAATTACTTCCTTATTTACCGGCTGACTCGTTTTTATTCTCGGACGCGTCTTAACGACCCTCGGGTGTTTTCGGTTTTCGCCCGAACTTCGCGCCAATTAATTTTTAATAGGACACCGTTACGCGAACGCGACGATCTCGAAAACCTGCTCGGTCGACTCGCGACCGAAAAATTCGTCACAACGTCACCTTGCCCGGCGACGAATTTGGGACCACGAAGTGACCGCGAAAGCGAGGAGACGAATATGGCGATCGCCGTAAACGAAACGCGAACGGAGAGCGAGGCGCGACCGTTCCTAAAGAAACGAGCTGACGATGAAAGGGTCGGGCGGACAAAAAATTAAGGGACAAAAACGGAGGAGAGAAGCCAAGGGAGAGAAGCCCTCGCTCTCGCTCTTTTGTCTCGTTTTTTTCGAATATTAGAAAAAAAAGGAGGAATTATTAATTCCTGTTGAGATATAAAAATAATAAATCCATGCAGGCGTATACTCGGAGATGGGAAAAAGGTGGAGAAGTTTTTTGTACAGTCTTGTCGGGGCCGCGGGCGGACGAGGGGTAGGAAAATAATAGCGAGCGGTGTGAAAAATGGTCGAGGGTAGGTTACGCGTCCGCGATAAAAGCTCTCGCTTTAATCATCTTCGGAGACGCCGCGCGTCGCGACGACGTAGATGCGCGGTAAATGAAATTTCCGCGTAACGACCCGCGAGTGTAGGTAAATACGCGCGTCCTCCGCGTCGTACGTGGAAAAACACCGCTCGTCATCGCCGTCACTCGAAAAACCACCGCCGAACGAGACAAAAGAGTAATCAGGGCAGGCCGAAAAAAAAGTATAGAAGATTAAAGGCCGGAGAAAAATACGCGACGAGGAATCGAAGACGAAGATAATCCCGCATCGCTTCGCCCAGAGAGAAAAGAATCAGGAGACACGAACGGACATCGGAGAAAATTGGTGATTACGATTTTTTTTTTTTTCGCTTTCTCCAATTTCCAAGCAATTTTCATCTCTTCGCGAACGACTGCTCGATCGCGAAGGCGGGTCAATACCGACGAGATGGATGTACGGTTCGTTTCGTTGTTTGCGGATACATCGAGGGTGAAATGTACTCGTTGCGAGGAGAACGAATGGTAGAATACCGAAGATGAGAAGCAAACACGTCGGTTCATCCTCGACCGTAACGCAGGAGGCGAGAAGCAAGGCTGGGAAATAAGCCGCGGCGAAAATTCTTCGGGGAATCGAATGGCCGGTCGGACCTCGCGTATATCCTCGTCGGCGAGCAGTGACACTCGAGCTATCCTTTGAATTACAGCGTTCGAGGGGGATCGGGAGGATGCTCGGGTGCACCGGCCACCCTGTGCTAATACTACGTTTTCCACCTATCAGGACGCTCGGTGCGGCGCGGCGTTTCTTCGCGGCGACGTGTGACCCGTAGGAATTCACCCGTCCTGGCATCGCTCGTTCCTCCTGCCGCCGCAGCGTCGGCCGACCACCTCGCCGCACTATAATTGAAACGTCGAGTAATTGTGGAAAATAAAGAATTCGCCGCCCGGTCGGGAGCAAGGAACGCGCGGAAGGTTTACATCTATGTACGTAGATCTTTATGTACGTGTACGCGAGTGGAAAATTCTGCAGACATTTCCAACCGGTTCTTCCAGCTGCTTCCGGAACAACAGAGCCGCGGCGCACCCCTCTCCAGACTTCCAACGAACCTGGAGCTCGTCGAGGAAAACGAAACGTTTAGTTTAGTATCCGGAGGAGTAACGCTCCGTGGCGCGTAACTTTTTCGCTGTGCATAGACTATAATTGAATATAATTGTAGCCCGGTAATTGTTGCCTCGCTATTTACTCGCCTCGAAAGAGGACAAAAAAGGAATTCGCGACGAAAATTCACGCAGTCCTCCGAGGGGGGATGAAAGTGATCGCGAGTTTCATGCGCGAAGGAAGATCCATCTCGTTCGCCTCGAGACGTCCAATGAGATATGCCGTTGTCGAATCGTTGGAAAATAGGATGTCCGCCGATCGACGAAGAATCGAGAATGCGAAGATTCTGTTCTCGCCGCGAACTGAAATAATTAATCGCGGATGTTCGCTGAAAATTGAACAGCGCGAAACGAAAATGTAGAGGAAAGAGAAACGTCAGTAAATCTCTAGCGGACAGCGGCGTGGTCTAAAACGTATAGAGACGTCGCTCGACGAGTCGGTTGGGAATTGATTTTTCGAGTTTTCCGCGGTTCACGATCCCAAGTAATGGCCGAAAATGGAATTTCGTAGCGGTGATGCAAGAATGTGGTCAGTTTTCACGGTGAATTCCTGCCCGATTGTTGCGCAGAGCCGGAGAGCGCGAAATTGTAACTGGAAACGGAGAAGCGAATTCCCTTCGAGTTCTACGCGTAACGGTCGGCAGCATAGTGGAATTCCGCCGGGGTTACTTTTCCAGTACGTTTCGCTTTTCGAACGTCGCATTATGTCTAGAAATGGTCGATCGCGAGGTATTTCACACCCCCGCCGCGCGGCGTTAGCTTCATCGAGTGAATCGTCGTTCTCTCTATCGGAGATCGGAGACCGTTCGGAGCGTCTGAGAAAATTCCGTTGCCGAGGAGAGAAATCAATAGAGAGACGCGAATCGGACGCGAACGGATGAGATCGACGAAACACAGGGAACACGGTCCAATCTGCACGTGGAAAGTTTGGGAAAAAATTCTACGACGCGATATCGAATCGTATTTCCATCGCTGGAAAAAGCGCCGTGGAAAATTTCGAGAAAAAAAGGAGGATCCGAAGCTGATATGTTTTTCGAGAGTGTCGTTCGTAGGATCTTTTTCCAGAGCGTGACTCCGAAGCTCACCGACGCTTGTTTCGCGTCTCGTAACCGAGAAGGAAGTCACGTTTGACAGAAGCAATATTCACGAAACGAAAGATTCAATTTCAGTCGGAGGGGGACAATAAAAATTCAATTACTAGACTCTTGCCTCGTTCGAATGCGACTTCTTTTATTCTGATCGAAGAGAAATATCCCGTGAGATCTGGAGGCGTTGCCGTTTCCCACCGAATCATCTCCCGATAATCGTACGCGAAAAAGTTTCGTCGCCCTTTCTTCGTTATTCGCCGGCTCGATTTTTCTCTCGCTTTCTCTCCGTCGACGTTCGTTCCAGTCTGTCGTTGCGAAGCTCCCACGGCTGAATGCAGGCCGTTGGAGGTTGCATTATTTATTGCCACTGATTTATAAGCTCCGCGTAGCTGGCTGAAAACGCCTCCTCAACCGCCCGCCGACGTTCCGAAAGCTCGCAAGCTACCGCGCAGCCAGAAGCAAGGAGCTTCGAAATTTTCCTGTTTTCCAAAACCTCTGGCTCCCGGCGGAGATGTCTGCTCGGCGAAAACAAGGTAAAAACTACTATAAATTCTCAAACGACGAACGTCGTCCAGGCGCGTACGCGCCGACCTCCCCGCATCCAGTTTCCCACTTCCAGCTCGATTCTCCGGGAAAATTTGAGAAAATCACGGTCCGCGCCGCATAAAGATTTGTTCGTATTCTTCCCCGATCGATCTGTCACGTTTGCGGAAGGTTCGATCTCGCGAATCACGAGCCGTGGTGTCCTCTGCCGAGATATCCGAGGTCCTCGAACGTAGGGGCGCGTAGCGCGGTCGCGTCCAAATTACGCGGATCGGGGGGATCGTCGACGAAGTCGGCTCTACGGAACAATTTCATTTTCCCGGCGACCACGTCGTGATTTTTCGATACGCCGACCGTTCGAAGCTTTCAATTCGATCGGAGCGTGCTCGGGGACGTGTGAATTTGAAATGAGCCGGAGAGGTTCGAGGAGGGTAGAATTAATCGATGCGACGCTTGTGCGAAATCAAAGCTCCTTCGAAGTATCAAAGGACCTGTGAGGTCGAGCCGCGAGCGGGAGCGGGGGGACTCCGGATCGCGGGAGTAACAGAACTCGAGGGAACGAGGCTCGGTCTGACCTGGCATCGATAATTCAGACACGCGAAGATCTCGAATGCCTCGAGAGGCGAGCTTTTCCAACCGAGTGGTCGAGAATGAGAAGTTAATATTGCAATTTGATAAGCATCGAACGGAGCACGCCACTCTCGCGAGTATCGCGTGGCAGATTTGAAAAGGACAACATCCTAGTGATTCGAGTTTCTCTCCCTCACTCGCCGTCTCTGTCTTTCTTTTTCTCTCTGTCCCTCTCTCTCTCTCTCTCTCTCTCTCTCTCTCTCTCTCTCTCTCTCTCTCTGGTCCTCGGCTGGTCTGCGATGCGTCTTGTTTTGTTCTCTTGGTTGTCCTAGTTTTTAGTTCGCCCCACGCAAGTTCGTAAGCCTTTTTGTTATTTTTCCCTCACTTCGACCCGTTCATCCATCTTAATTTCTATTATTATGAATTGCGATGTCCGTCTCTATTTATTTCTTACATTCAAGACTGAGTTTGCTATGTTCGCCCATTTTAATCGGCTCGCAATAAGTTTTTGCGACGTCTTGTCTCGGCTTACTTTTTATACCGTTGATCAAAAGCTGCTTTGTTCAACCATTCGGGGGTAAATCATTAATTTATTACTCTTTCTGTACCTCTACCCATTTCTGTATTCGGTAAGATGTTGGTATTTATCTTGCTCGGTGCTATTCGACCCAACACGGGTCTTAGCACAATAAAACTTGTTGTCAATCGATCAACCTCTGTCTCGGGATGCAGCACTTTCTGCTCGCGCATCGTCCGCGTAGGGCTCTATCCGGAGAGAAGATCGAGCCCCTGCCGAATGACACTTCTTGGAATCAAATCTGTTCGTTGGATGCACATCTACGCGAAATTCTGCGCTCATCGGAGAATTCGAATGAAATCGTTCGTCGCGAATAACGGAATCGCGAAAGACGGAAAAAAAACTGACCGCAAGCTCGAAGCAGCATATACCCGCATGGCACGCGCGTGAGAGAAGGAGCGACGAGTCTACGCTCGTACGGAGGAACGAGGCGTAGGTGGTCGCAAGCGCGACGGGCGAAGCAGCGTCAGCGTCGGGCAAGCTGGCCGAAATGAAACGAATGCAGCAATATCGTGATCCGCGCGCGCGTATTCCTCGGAATTGGAGCGTCTCGGTCCCGCTTTGTTTTTCCTCCGACACGGATCTTCCCCATTCCCGTATCCGTTCTTGCTCTCCACCGCGTTTCTTCAATCCCGTTGGAAAAACAGGCTGATAAATGTTCCAATTAGCGACAGCGTCGTCCGGCGCGTCCGCTACACGCGACGCGTCCGACGAGTCGTGCGTAGATCGTTTGCAGTCGAGTAAACGCGGGGAGCATCGCAAGAGGATGGTCGTTTCCCCGAAACGACGATCCGGTCGCGCGGATCGAGAAACGAGCGAGTATCGCTCACGCGTACCCTGCGGATTAGTCCGCGTCGTTTCGGCGCGACTTCTGCGCGTTCTCGTAGCTGAAACGGTAGCGGGTCGGTTCGTACCTTCGGTAAAATCGTACCGTGCGCCTTGCCCCTCGAAGACAATATACGAAAGACACTGCCAACGAGTATTGCGTATCATCTATAAAAGGTTAACGTTGAATTTTACAGCGTACGTACCGCGAGGCGAATAAGTCGATACATAAAAGTGGAAATGACGGACCTCGACTCGAGGTTAACCTAACGTAAACATTTTCATCGCCGCCGTACCACGGTCGTTTCGCGATCCATTACTTCTCCGTTGTCGAGAGTTTCTTTAAACAACGGGGAAACGTGTCTTGCGGCCCTCGCACCCTCGTACGCGCATCGACGCTCTACGTACGCGCACCTTTGGGCCGGAAAACTTCCGGAGTAGAGTACGGGAACGGCACGAGGTGCTAGAGGTTCCCGTAATTCGACGTCGCATAGGTGCGCGGAACGGGGACGCTCGTTCTTCTCTTTAACGTTCCGCGATTCGAGCAACTCGCCTCCGACGCCCTCAACGAACCTTTGAATACTGTTTTTCCTTCTCCGCGCTCCCGCATCCCCCGCGGTTTCTCGTCGCTGCCTCGAGTTTCTCGACCCGTTTCGTCCCTCTTTCGCGGGTAATAATCACGATTGTGACAATGAAACGCAGCGACCCAACCTCGTCGCAGCTTTCGCCCTCATCCTCCCCAACGGATAAACACATCGTCTCCCGAATCAAGTTTGTTTTTCATCCTTTGCTCGTCTGTTTCATAACTGCCGGCACGAGACTCGAAGGATCGTTTATCTTCGTAAGTAGTTTTCTCCCGACGTGGATGAAGTTGAAGCGCTACTTCGGACGCTTATTAGAAATTGGGGAAACGGTTCACTCTCAAAGTAACAGATTCCTCTTACGCGACGCGCGATGTATTTTTCTTTTCTTCCCTCGCAAATTACTCGCGGAAGCGTATTTCCAGTCGTATCGAAGGGTAAGATTCGCCATTGGAACCGCGATCATTCGCTGCTGGCGAAATTCGCCCGATACGTAATAAGCTCGTCGTTTTCCTAGCGTGGTAGGAGCGCGTCGCTCTTCTCCGAGGGTTTCCGATGCAATTATCGGTTCGCGATAGCCTCGGAGATAGAGTTGTTCGAAAGAGTCGGCCTCGTGGTCGGTTCCGATGCGTCGGGAAATTGTCCGCGAGTGTCCAAGTGTACGTAGGAGAAATCTTCGTTCGTTTTTTTTTTTTTTGGCCAATTTCAGGATCGATGCGTGTGATTTATTGATGCCAGGAGCTACGCGAGTCGCGTATGGACAGCGGTGAATAAAGAGTCCGACCCATTACGATACATTGCGGGTTGAAGGTGAAACGAGCATCGAGCAACGGACTAAGGTATAAGTTCTCGAACCTAATAGCATGCACTTGTCTCAATTTTTCTACCCTCGGTCGTTGTCCTCTCAGCGTTCCACCATCTCGACGCCTCGCGTCGATATCGCGTAGAATACAAACGACTCGCGAATGTGGCGAACGTCGCAGGAACGTATCCATCTCTCCGAACATTTTTCCAAGACAAAACGAGAGGCTAGCAGGGATGCTTTCCCGCGTGGAATCTCAGATCTCTCGCCAGCATATGGATGATCGGTGGTGTACGGGTTGCGGAGAAATTTTCAGCCACGGGCACCGGCAACGGTGTTTATCTGGCCGAAAACGGCTTCGCCGAAAATCACGATCGGTCAAGATTGATACGACGCGATTGTTTGCCCGTAGCTTAACCGTAGTTTCGCGACGCGCCGATCCGAGTCTTTCATCAACCGTAATAACGTTTCGACTATACCATGACCGGGACGCATTCGCGTACAATCGTGGGCGCGTACCTACGTTGTTTGAACGGCCGAACCATCGTGACCCCGCGATGACCAGCCTATTGACAAGCCATGCAGGCCGTGGTCGTTCACGTTCGCCAAATATTTACGCGATACGTTACTTCCCCGTTTGGCATGGTGATTAGACGTTGATGAGGCGAGGATGCCGAGCTATTTTCATCCGAACGCGACGTACCATTTACGTGTTGGAGCTCGCCTCGGCTGACACGCGTGTACGTGGGAAAACAGTCGCGTCAGCCTGGCCGGCTCGGTGGAAGGGGAGGGGGAGAATTTTCGGTATTACGCGAGAGGGGTTGCCTGACCCCACTCAACTTGATGGATGCGAGACTAGCCTGAGGCTAGGGTTGACCGAGGAAAAGACAAGGACGGAATTATACGCGTTAAAATACCAGATATGGAACACGCGATGGTACTCCTTCAACTCCGACTATACACACCTCCGCGTCGCGAGGCCTTCCGTTCTTGGCGCGTTACGTGCAGTTCTCAACGGTGCGCTCGTGTGACCAGAACGACGGACACGATTCTCGAGGCACGGGACACGAACACCTTCGAGCCGTTCCAGTACCCCTTTCGTCGCGCGCCGCGACCTCGGAACGGTTTAGATAAAAATAAAACGGAACACGAGTCGGAATTAGCTGATACATCCATCAATTCGTTTCACCGTTCGCGCAGCTGCGTTTTTCATCTCTCTTCGGCGTCTTTGTTCGGTCGGATTTTTTCGAACGTGACTTTGGCGCGTGTTCTCGTGACTACATTTGTTCCGGCGATACGATAGTCGGCTCGTACGATACTGAGTACACGGGGGTAAGACGTTCGTCGTAGTTTTCCAGTATTTTTCACATCCGTATCCGTCCGGATGTCGTATTTCAAATTCATTGTCACGCGTTCGACGCTAATTGCGGGAGAAATATCCGCCCATCTATCCGTCCATTATCACTTTTCCGTCATTCGTGCGCAGGAAAATCGAAATCCGAGTTATCCACGGTTTCTCGATCCACTTCGGGGAATATTTTTCCACGCGCGACGGATGGTACGACTCGGATTTTCGAAGTTTGGCGCGAGGTGACGAGATTTCCCGGATGATCGCGAGTTTTTACGAAAATTAGGTGCTCGTATCGTTCGCTGACACTGCCGCGAACTCTCCGCCCGTCAGACGGGCCAGTTTGGCCAAGGCGTACGAAATTCTGCGGGAAACCTTTTCACCGATGTCTTCAGCCCCGACGAGAGAGAAACGACAGGAGAGGACCGGAATATAGAAGGACAGCGGCGGCTGGAAAGAAGAGAGATAACGACGGCGAAATACCGCGGGAAGGCGAAGGATGGACGAACGGAACGGTGGAAACGAGGCGGCGAGGTGGGAGCTTACGGGAGCTCGGGAATCCCGTGTAAGACGCGAAATCAATTTTGCTCGGAGAAATCGGTAATCGACAGACTTGGAGAAAGCGAAGGGAAGCGAATATCAACGATCACCGATCCCCTTTCGTAGAGCGAGGAATTTCCGAGCGAAAGTTAGCCTCGCGGGGGTGTTCTCCGCGTCGCTTCGAAAACCACGGCCGAATCGATCGCGCGTCGCGATGATCGGGTCCGGTCGGATCTTCTTCGCGATTTCCCGCGTACCCTCGACTCGATTTCAATTCCAATTCGAAGCGAGGCTCGATGGAAACAAACGGTTCGATAATGCAACGCAGCCAGCCAGCCAGCTAGCTATTACGCCATGCCGATTGTTTGTCCAACTTACCAGACGCACGAGCTCGTTCCCAGCGAATCGAACCAGACGATAAGCAATGTATTCGCTCTCTAGACAGTTGCCGCTGAATAATTCAGCGGATCCTGGCGATAACAACGACCGACGACGTACCTTCGCTCGACGACCACCGGCTCGTCTGAGACGCAACGCCAATTAAACGGCGACGTCCCCTCGGGTACCTACAGTTTTCGACGAGGAATCGGGAGAGACTACCGAAAGCGTAGAGGCGAAAGTAGCTGCCAAGGAGAAGGTTCGGGAGGATGTGGATCGCGAATGAGAGCGAGGTGCGAACGCAACAGGCAGGCGGGACGATATCTTCGTTTCGTTACCGTTTCACAGGGCCTGGGATAACGAGCAGCGGAACCGAGAGGGGCCCTGATCCGCGATCCGAGAAATGTTCTCGTCGCGGTCAACGCTCCAAAGTCCGAAACTAAGTACGAACGTTTAATTTTCCCCCGCCAAGGCGCGATAACCGAGCTGCCCCCGACTCGGTGCCGTCGCGAGGTGCGTCCCGCGGGAACTACCCGCCGGTCCCCCGGGCTCGGGTCCACCCGTCCCGGTCGTACCTTCTCCCTTGTCTCCTCGGCATCAACTTCCAGCCAAGGAAATTCGTAGGAACCGGTTATCACGCCAGTTTCCTCTCGCGTTCCCTCTCGCATCCCCCCACCGCCGATTCGGTCGTGCGAGTTTCCTCGCTGCTGACTCGAACGGCCGAGTGTTCGCGTTGCTACCCTCGCATCTATCACCGGCCCTTCGCGCCGCTTCTAATTTATTTTTTTTCGCCGTTTTCGGTCACGTTTTCAATTTCACCGGGTCCCGAGTTGCCCTCCCGCGCTTCTTTTGTCCGCCGCTCGCGCGCGGAGACGCGCGCGCGCGAAAAGCACGAGAAGCGAAGCGCGGATCTAGTCGTTCGTTTCCCCATATTTTTTCCCATCGTTCCTCGAAACGTCGCGCTGGATCCTCGAATTCCCCGTCGAAGATCCGATGCGAGAGACTTCCTCGCTCGATCCGCGCTTCTGAGAAAACAATCGGCCGTCAAGTCGAACAGGAACGACGAGCGGATAGGAAATTTGACGGAAACGAACGAAGCGTCTTCGGCTCGAGGGTGGTTAATAAAACTGTCGAGGTGTTACTTTTCGAACGAGCTTTCGAATATCCCGGTTCAACCGTCCGCCCCCTACCCGCAGCGACGATCTGCCGTAGCGAAAGTTCTCCCGCGAGAATTTCTCACCCACTTCCGAAGACTTTATATGCAAATGATTCCCTCTCATAGAACTTGCTTCCTCGAATCCCCGGTCCTTACTCCGAATACCATCTCCTTTCTCCTCGTTTACTTTTTCGAACAATCCACCTATTCACTCCGTCGCCCGTCTCTTGTTTGCTCGTCCTCGCGTTACGTCTACTCCCCGCCTCCTCGCCATCAATTGTTGCCCCGTCTCGCGAACCGCGCCGCCTCTCGCGATCGAATACCTCGTCCGTCATCGTCTATCCGCGATTTAATTCGACCTTCAAATTTCACGCTCGATTACCCTTGACCTTGGCGACGATCGCCGCGAAATTTGTTTGCTCGACCCGACCGTCGACCGTATCTTTCGCGAATACACCCGCGATGTTTGCCGATCGACTTCGCCGTTTCGCTCGCGTGTACCGTAATTTTTGAACGATATCGACTCGTTGTCCGAATCGCGACCAACTATCGCGAAGCGCGTTATCCTCGGCATAGCCCGACTCTATCGTACGACCGATAACTCGCGACGGAGAGCTACGTGATCCGTAGGAATGGGCGAACGGTTCATGATCGGTTCACCTCCGACGGCCATCGCTGTTATTTCACGAACACGGGCGAAGAGACGAGACGCGCGATGAGTATCGCGGGAGTAGGTGTAGTTTGGCGTCGGAGAATACACCGCGAAGACGTTGGCAAAGTTCATTCGACATCGCGATTCTTGTAAGTGAAACCTGTTAGTAATTCTCCTATCCTTCAGCCTCGAGATTTCGTCGGGACTAAATCACTTTTGTTGCCTCGCCCCGGCGCCGCTCCCGTTACGTTATAAATGTCTTGCAAGTTTCATCCCCCGACGCTCTCGCGGATGTTTTCATTCGGTTGCCGTTGCTTCAACGCTCCTCGACTCGAAAAAACTCCGGATCGTCGAAACTTTTTAATTAATCAATTAATAACTTTCCCATTGCCGTCGTTGTCTTCGAAGAATTATCCGCACCTTCGATGGATCCGAGAGAAAAAACGTATTCCCTCTCCGCCCTCGCCTCGTCTAGAGTGGAAATTAGGTGTTGATCTCCGTTCGATGCTCCTCCGTTCGTATCGCGACGCAGATTCACCGAACGATGCTACGTAAATCGTTCGACGATTCTCTCCTCCTCCGTTCTCTCGACGCGAAAGCGAGCGAAATTATTTTCTCAGCCGGACAAATAAAGCATTCCGTGCGTCGCAACGTTAGTATTTCGCGCGTAGCTCTCGAATCGTGTCCGAATTCTTCGAGGATTTATTAACTCTCGGCTCGGCTTAATTACTTCGGTGTTTCTCAGCTTTGTCCGACGGCGGCTCCCGAGGTCTCGACCCTCGACAACGCTGATAATGAAATTCCGTTTGTTTCGAGAAATACGAGGTATACCGGCCCGCGGAACGGATAATTCACCGGGAAAAAAGCGACGAGCCAAAATTCTCGAATAATTTCACGAAACGGTCCGATAGGTCGACAGCCCCGAATCGCCAACCTCTCCCGGGGATTGATCGATCTCGTTCTCGGCCTAACCCAACATTTCTAAGCGTTTCCGATAAATTTCAATTCCCTCCGAAGCTTCAGCGCCCGATTCCCGCCCTCGCCCCCCGTCTCCTTGATCTGTATTTGACTACCATGCAAAACGGTGAAAACCACCTGCGGTCAGCGTAATATCGGTATTAGGCCCGATCGCGAAAATGCTTGCTCCGCGGCTTACGCCCCCGTTCCAAGTACGCGCTTACGCCTCGCACTTACGCGGATAGACACGCGCGTGTGGCCGCGCGCGCGCGTGGAGGGTATTCCGTAGCAAACGAATTCGCTTCAGGCTCGATGCTTTCGCGATCGATGCGATTATATTTCTCGAATGCTCGACGCCGCGTGGCATTCTCGATCTCGATGATTCGAGATCTAGAAATTTCACCGATCGCGAGATCAGCTCGCCGGGTATATTCTCTCGCGAACTCGTTGCTCGGTAGCAGCGACGTAAAATGGCGACGATGCTGGAATTATTCGTCGCACGGGATGAAATTATTGGCAAAGTGCAAAATCAAGTTCTTCGCTCGGAAATGGAATGTTGGAAAATTCCGGTCACGTCTCGCGCGAACGCAACGTGGAAACCCGTAAGCCTCGTCGCGACGAATCATTTGCCGAATCATCGTTTCTTTTCTCGCGGGAGCAAAATTTTCCACGATCGCGCGATCGCGGGGACAGCGCGAATTTTCGTTTTTTGTTTTTCGATCGCTCGTTTGTTTTTACTAATTGCAGGGGTTCGACGAACGAATCGTCGTCGAAGCGTTTTTTGAAAGCTGAACAAATACCGTTCCGGCTCTCGAACTAACGAGGCGATAGGGATGGATATTTTTTCGGACGGAATTGCTTTTCTTGGGTCGCTACGGAGGATCGGTCAGGTTTTTTGCGCTACGCGTCGGTCTCGAACGGTCCTCGCGCGGAATACTCGAAAACCTACGTCGACGGATCTACGATCGCGGGCTCGATACGTCGCGCAACCCCATCGGGTCGATCGAGATAGCCGGCTTGCGGCAAAGCTCGACGTTCAGGGCGAGAAGTTAGACGCGACGCGACGCGTTAATAAATAATTACGAAGCTGAAGGCGTCTCTGTAGTATGTACATAAAGCGCGACTTTGCATGAAGTTGTCAAGCTAACTTTGACGTGCATCGCCGAGGAAGACTAAAGGTGTTCCCAGCCTTCCTCGGCCTAGAGGTTTGTTCACACCGAAACTTCGAGGAGCGTCGCGTCGGGTAGTTTGTCGCGCTACTCGCGACGATCGGGTGACTTCGAAGTTACCGTTCGCGATGCCGGAAATGATGCGTGGAGAAATCTCACGATCGTCGAAACGAACGTAGATGATAATTCCGATATTATTGATTGATACGTCGAAGGGAAGCGAACAGCTTCGCGGGATCGCGTCCAAAATATTGGCGAAGCGTAGAACGCACCGTCCATGATTCGCCCCGATCCTTGCGCTTCGCGTTTCTCAGCTTTAATTCAACTCGACGCGGTAGTAAACCGACGGCGTTTGTTTCATTGCCGGCCGAACTTTGCCCCGCTCGGGGACCCGCTCTTGCCTCGACTCACTTTAATCACAATAAAGATAAAATTAACGCTTTCGTTCCTTCCCCTATTCGAGTCATAACTAACGCGAAACGCTACGACGAGTTTTCAGCGAATCGCACTCGTCTCGACGGATGTTTTCCCTCGTCGGATCCGAGAATCTCGAGTCCGGGAATGGGTCTTCCGTATTTCATTATTTTTACTTCCTCGCCGACGTACGATGACGCGTTCACGGTGGGTTTTCCGAATCGCGCTCGCGTGATAAACGGCGCGGGTGTTTCCCCCCGGGGCGAGGTTCCCGACCGACACTTTGCCCGGACGATAACCTATTCTCCATCGTTTATCGAACCTTCAACAAGTTTCGAACTTTCGCAACCTCTCCGCAACACCCGAGCGAGGCGAGGAGTGATCCGCGGAGATCGAGCTTTCGAGATTCCGAGCCTCGCGGAGTCCTTCGCGGCGTTGGGACGATTCCGGCGGTTGGATCGATCCCCGATCCTCCGAGTTCCGAACTTTCACGGATCGTTTCTATTTCTCTCCTCGTTTCCACTCGGAAATATGAAAAGACGCGCGAAGCAGCGTCGAGCTAGCTACGCGCGAGCCTGAAATACCCGGGGCGAGATCTTCGATCGTCCGACTCGAACGGTTCGTCGCGCACGTTCGGCGTCCCATCCGGTGTATCTCCGAACGACGAGGCGTTTTTCGGAATTATCGCCGCGTTCCCCCCCCCCCCCCCCCCCCCCCGATTAACCGATACAGGAGACTCGGCTTCCGGGAACGAACGATCGTACGAGCCTCGGAACCGAAAGAGCTAGGTGGGAGAACGCGAAACGCTCGGCAACAGATTAGGCGATATCATGAATTCAACGTCAAAATTTATGGTGGAATTTATTTGGGCTCCCCTTTCCGTAATAGATTTGCAGAACAAGGGCCTTTGGAAGTCCCTGGAGCGTCGGAAGTGAAAGAGAAACACTCGGTGGGTACTCCAGATTATACGAGGCTCCATAAACCCGCCCTCGACTGTCTACGATCCCTCGCGTCATCGTCGAACGAGAACCGGAGCTCGTAGAGAGCCCGTATAGCCACGTCATCTCTCCCCAAGGTTGCTGGATAGGAGGCGCGTCGGGGCGAAATTTCATTCCTCAGTTCTTCCGGAGCCAAATCGCGCGCGATCCCGCGGAACGAGAAACGGCTGGATTCCTTTCTCTTTCGGTAAGTTTCGCGTCTCGAGAAATCGTTCGGAGAGGACCGAAGCGTCGCGACGCGTCGGCGATGCGTTTCGACGTCGCGCTCCTGTCGGGTGTTGGTGCCGGAGATTTGGTCCGTGCGCGGGCGTCTCGCCGGTCCGTTCGAACTTTTTCCTCGCTCGGTCGTTCGGGGGCCGAGGATTTTTCGCGCGGTTCGTCGAATACGCCGCCTTCGAGAGCGACAAGGCTCGGCGTTGTCTTGTCGCGATGCTCGAAAAGCTCGGTATTCAAGTTCCGTCACGCGGGGCTTTGATGATCCCTACAACGAGACAATCGGGAACCATCCCACGAAAGGGTGGCGGTTCGAGGCGAAACGCAAGCTCCGCGTTAACGTTGGGGTGATCACGGAGGCAAAACATTTCTTGCTCCCTCTCCTCATTTTCATCCTGCTCGTCCGTCGGCAGGAACAAAACACTGTCGAAATTCGAGTGACGTGTAACGACGTCGCGGCTGTTATTCGCCACGGTGGGGAAAAAACACGAGAGTGAAAAACACGCGAAATATCAACGAATAAAAAGGGTTACGCTTCGCGCGGTGACGGGAAAATATACACGATTTTTTCCCCGCTTTTTTTTCCCTCCGCGCGGATCATTTATGAAAGCCGTCGTTCGTTTTTGCGCAATTATTTCGCGGCGATCGATCGGTTCGCGGAACTATATCGCGGAGATCTCGTCTCGTCAACGACCCACGCGTGCCTTGGGGTTCGCTCCTTGCAAAATATCCAATCGAATTCGCGACGAGCCCGAGTAGCGGGATTCTCCTCGATCGAACTGCGCGGAGCATCGACGGTGGTAGAGACTCGCGATCAACAGCGGCAAATCGGAAACGGACCGTGCCGACGGTTCGGGTGACCAGGCGCGAGACGCGCGAGTGGTACCCACGTCCAACGAAGAGAGCCTTCGCAATGCTCAAGACTCCACGCGAACGCGTTATTCGACAACTTTCACGGAAAGAGAACGATAACTTTCGTCGAATCGGGGGAAGACTATTATACGGAGACCGACATCGAGCGATGTTTCCGTTATCGAAATACGAGAGACGCAATTCATACCGGGGGATAGACGAGACGCGGGGACCGTTCGGAGCAGGGATGATGTTGAAGATGTTGCGGGGTCGAGACTTAGCGAAGAAAGGACCCGGAACTGATAGCTTATCGTAATACACCTTTCGGGCGGATACCACCGCCGCTACCACGGATCTGGTAGAGCTCTCTGCCATTGAAATTGGATCAGTATGGGCGATAGGAAAGGATTACACCGGAACTATCCCTAAAAGCCTGAATCTACTATAGATCTCACGGCATGCTTGCGGTAATCTCGAAGATAGGGGTGCGCCGATCCTGGCTGCGACGACCACCTCCGCGATTACCAACGCGTTGTCGCGTATAACCGATTCATCGACGCCGATTCTTCTCGAAGTTTACCAATTTCACTCCGAAAATCATCCCTGACTCCTATCAGCGATGCTCGACGTTGTTTCATCTCCGCTCCGCGATCTTTATCGTCGGACAAGCGGCCCAATTTTCCGAATGGTCGCGTCGATTGAATCGCGATCCGAGAGAAACGCTTGGAAGATCGACGCTCCGCCCAACAAGTGCGAACTTCGCGTCGGGTAAACGTCATATCGCGACGTAAGTAGTTCCGGCTTCGCTTGTACTCGTTCCAAGTCGGGTAACGCGAGCATTTCATCTTCTTCGGGAATCAACGCGGGGGGCGCGGAGAGACGCTCGCGCCGGGTAAGTTGCACGCGCATCGAATTGATTCCCGATTTCTGAGAACACGGTGGGTCGCGTTTCAACTTTCCAGCGTCGAAGCTTCCGACTCGTCTCTCGTTGCATTAATTCGAAGCGAGATCATGGTTCGACGAGACCGAATCGTGGAACGAGGCGAATTATAACGCGACTGGCACCAGATGGAATCGGTGACGGGACTCGAATCTCATTCGGTTCATTTGGTTCCATCTCGAAGAGGTATGCTTCTTTCATTCGTAATTGAGCCGAAAAGAAAAATCGAGAGCTCGCGCGCGACGAGGGGCGAGATTCATCGCCGATCCGCGGGGGATCGGTACGTTGCTGCGCGGAACGGGGATGGGATAGCGAGGTAATGATAGGGTGGAACACGATCGTAGAATTCTAGAATCCAATAAGCATGGGTGCGGTTCGACGAAGGCGGGAAGAACGGCGGGTGCGTCGTTCGCGGGTGGTCGTGGAGGGCGAAGGATGAGAATGGAGCCGCTACAGGACGTGTTAAAGGGAGAAAAACGAAAAAGCTTCGAGTATATTTGCGAGAAGCAGGTGGCTCGGAGTACCTAATAACCAGTCATAACCGACGACATCTGGTGCCTCTAGTTAGACGTCGAGCTTCCGAAGGGAGAGAAGGCTCCGGACGAGCGAACCCCGAAGAATACGCGGCGTCGGGCGAAAGGTAGACGGACGGAGCGGAAAAGGCGACGCCGGGCGCGAAAGCTCGGAGGAGAGAAAAGCTCGTCGCTCGGCTACAAGTTTTTCCCGAGACACGAGGGATATATATCATCGAATGGGAGAAGCTCAAAAGCTTGCGCGAGCTTTCTCATGATAGATGCGTGGAAGTGCTTTTGTAGCACGAACGTGGAATGAGAAATGTGATCGGATGAAAGGACAAAAAACCTATCGTACGACTGTCTTTCATTTTTGCGTAAGGTTCCACCCTCGCCAACGCGGCACCCCGTGATATCTCGTCGTCGCGAAATTACGGCTCGATCGAGAATCTCCGCTAATTGAACGTCGCGAGTTCTCGGGAAAGCCGGCGGGCGTACTTTTTTTTCTTCTCCGACGATACGGCAATGTTTCATTCTCATTTTCGAAGATGCGATCCCCTTTCGAACGCGGGATTTTCTCCGAACGCGCGACGAAGTTCCATTATTTCCTTCGGCGAGTCGGCGAGAGACGGAAGAAGGACTCGCGTGCGAGAGGGGCGAGGGGGGATCGAAGGGATGGATGACGTAAGAGAACGGGAAGGATTTACGTTCGAAAGAAATGTAAAATGGTATATCGCTTTGAGGCTGATTCAACGTGCGGCCGTATAGACGTTCAATCAGCAAATTGAATGTACGATCCGAAAGGAGGAAGCAGACCCCGTTCAGCGGCTCGATTCAGGTGAAATGAAAGCCTGCGACTGACGCTGATCCGTCGGTTCAAACTCCTGGCGAGGTTTAACCGGGTAATTCGGCTAAGCCTTCGGCTCTTATGACGCGAAAGTACGGTCGGACGCGAACTCTTTGACTTCCGGCCACCGCGGCGGCACGGATCAATCTCGCTCGCCGTTCGTTTATCAAAGGTCCGAATCTTCCCGCAGTT
This sequence comes from Arge pagana, assembly GCA_963969455.1. Lineage (NCBI taxonomy): Eukaryota > Metazoa > Arthropoda > Insecta > Hymenoptera > Argidae > Arge > Arge pagana. Next base: position 18,735,587 of record OZ018313.1, on the reverse strand, counting down.
ACCAAATCTCTCCGCGAGCCAAAACTGTTTGACGCGCTCGGTGCGCTGCGTCGCGATTCAACGGGCGTTCCACCGGATCTTCAAAAGAAACGTGGCGTCCGTGATTTCCGTGATTTTTCGTCCCGGTTCTCGACGTTTCCCGCCTCGGCTGTTGTCTCGAAGCTCTTCGAACGTGCGCGGTCCTGATCGATCCTGGAACGCGGGATTAGCGAGTGAAATTCCGTTCGCCGGGGCGGCAGGTTGACGTTCGCGAGAGTTGCGCGCCGTAATTGTACGGCAACGGCAACGATCACGCGTCGTTGACGGGAAGAAGAGCACCGACGCGAGTGCCGCGCGGATGCTTCGTTGTTATTTTCCAATTTCTCGAATTTTCGTTCCGTCGAGTCGTCCGCTTCCGCGCTTCTGGTTTTCGGAAATGTGGCAAGAGCGAATCCGTTCCGGAGTTTCCGTCCGGCTCATCTTCGATCGCCTCTCCCAAATTTTTCTCGCTCCTCTCTTCACCATTTCCCCGTGCCGACTCGTACAATTTCTGGTCGGAGGGTCGCATTATTCAAACGCGTTCCATTCATATCCGCGAAAAAGTTCGAACGCCTACGCCTCCGCCTGGACGAAAGCTCGCCGGGCGAGAAAACTTATCCGATCATTCTGAAACAAAGCGCCGAGGGATTCAAAACTCCTCGAAGACGAATAAACCTTGATCGTTTTCCGAGAATACGAATCCCGTGCAATTTTTTCGCGTTGTTGCTGTTGTTTTTCTTTTTTTTTCTTCTTCCGCTCTCGCGACGAGAGACCCGGGCGAAGAGAACATCCGCGCGACGCATGGACGTCCGACCGCGTATCTCCCCCTCGTAACTTCGCGTCGGAGGAGAAAAAAAAAAGAGAAAAAAGCCCTTGAAACCGTCGAGAAAACGGCTACCCAACGTTTATACCTCGTAGATTTGTTCCTGTTATTCTCTCCCGCTGCGATTTCATTTTCATAAATGGAATACGGCGCTTTGCCGCGAGCCTCGTCTTCGCGCGGATTCGCATTTCAATGGCTCTCGATCCCAGATGCCGTCTCTCGTCCGACCGCAACGGTTGGTATCATCGCTCAACTTTGAAGCGTCATCGTCGATTGTTTCCCGCTCGACGTTTTCCAAAGGAACGAGGAGATCCGTATTTCGTCGGATGCACGTTCGCGATCGAACCTCGATAACGCTTGTCCGTCTCACGTTTCCGATCGATCGGAAGAATCCTCGACGATTAGTCCCGTGTAGGTTGCTGGATCGTTCGTTCGTTTGGCTCGGCCGGGGATCCCGAGAGCGTTTCACGAGCAGAGCTCCGAGGTTACGCGGGGTGGGGTGGCAGCGGTGAAATTGGTAGGCGAAAAGCTCGGAGGGGTGCGAATCGATCGGCCGCGATGAAGCTATTAGATATTATAATAAGGCGCGTCGACGTCGCCCAGGCGTTGCCGAAGGTGCGACGAGGGCCGGGGAGCTACGAGCGAGGACTCGTTCTCAGTCCCATGGGCCGTCGCGCCGGAATGGCGTTGTATTTTTAGTCGTCGGGGTAGTAGCGAGGATAGAAATTGCCCTCGTCACATAACGCGCGTATCATTTCACTGGGGGAACCGCGTGAATTGAAAATTTCTGACAAACTCATCGTTTCGTCGCGACTACCGAGATACAATGACCGTCGGTTCGACGAAATTTCTCCCCCGCCGTTGGGCGAGTTCCCGTCGCGTCGCGTGATCCGTCGTGACGTTCGAGGAGCGGAAATCGAGCGTAGCGCGGTTATAAAAGACTCGACGAGGAGCGACGGGAACCCTCTCTCACAATTTTGCGGAGAGAGTGAGAGAAAAAAAAGATTCAGTTCGCCTCCGCTGGCATGCTCTCTCTCACTATCTTTCGCTTGCCCTTCCTCTCCCTGTCTCTCTCTCTTCCACGATCGGAATACCTCGATCGAATCCGGGGGTCCGATCGACGTTGACCCCAGGTCGTTTCTCGCGTGGCGGATTTGTTTTCGTATCTTTTTCTCCGTTGCGCGATGTCTTCGTGGGATTTTCACGAAATTGTGGTTCTCTGTAGGATCGGAAATGTCTATTCTGCTTTCGTTCGAGTGCCTCACCGCCTCGACGGATAAAACATTCACGATTAGCCAACCTCTCAGACGAATCGAGATCCAGTGAACGGGAACCAGCCGTTTCCCACGAGACATAATTTTTTAAGGAGCCTTTCGAGATCCTTTCTCATTCTGCTGCATATTTCACTCCGTGTCTCACCCTTTCCGTCCCGACTATCCCCGTCCCACCGCGACGCTATATATCCCGCGGATGTAACATCGTCCGCGCTCCTCCATCCTCCCAAGATCATAATTGGCCCGAGGACTCCGTGCGCGGTGATGAAAAAATTCTTGTGCCGAGACGCGAACAAGATTGGGACCGATGCGTTTACCAGCGAACACGCGTTCGTTCCGAGACCTCTTCGCGAATAAGACTCGGTGGAATAGAGTCGTTTGCAGGCTCGCGTCACGCGCCGCTACTCGACGTCTTGGAATTTTCCGGAAGTCCCGGGTGTCCGCAACGTCCGCGCGATTACCAACGATTTATCGGTAGGTACCCGAATACTCTCCGATCTCACCTCGCGAGCCTTGGACATACCTCGGGCTACCTTCGTCACTGTCGTCGTTATTAATCTCGTGGATAATTCTGATATCTCGCGTTCGCTGATAATTGCAATGGTTTTACGTAACACGCGTACAGATTCTAGGCGACGTTACGTGAATATTTCATCGGAATAGACGCGCGCGCGCGCGCCGCGCGACGCAAACACGAACGGTCGGCCCCGCAGTTTTGTTTCTCTTGGACGAGGCCACGTTGATAATTTTCTAATTAGTCCGTCGCAGACTTGCTCCGCGTTTCTGTTTACCTCAAGTTGGTAACTGAGTGCTCGCAAGAGTCGTTGTTAATGTTGCGAGAGATTACGGCAAGGACGTTCCGCGTGACTCGTTTTCGTCCGAATAAAATCTGGTCGACGTTGAAAGTCAAATTTGTTCGCCGAGTCGGCGGTCCCGGCTGCTCGGTGGTATCTCGTTCGCAACGAGAGGGAGGCAGAGAGAAGTCGGTCGGTTGGTCGGTTGGTCGGTTGGTCGGTTGGTTGGTTCGCGATGATATTCAAAGTCGTTACGAACGCCTCGGCGGATACGTTGCCGAGGTGGGTCGGACTTCGGGAAATATTCCGCCGTCGGAGGGGGATTCCGAGAAATTTGTATATAATAGAGAAATGATACGGGATACGGATACCGATTATACCTTGGAAGTACTTCTGGTGACCCCGTTTCCAAGAGCCGGAACGGAGAAGGAGATCACCTTCGGAAGCACCGAGCACGAGACTTCCCCCCGTTGCCGCCGCGGATGCTTCGCGTATCCGAAAAATATGAGGTCGGTGCCCGCTTTCATATTCCTAAAGCTTCTTCCCAGCTTCTTCCCGGCTTCCTACGTGCCCGATGCGAAGGCTGAGCTTCCGGCGTGGAAAAAGCACGCGTACGACGCGAGCTTCGAGCGGCGAACGAAGGAAGAGGACCGATACCGCGGGACGCCGGGACGCGAGGGATGAAAGGGCACTTGGGAAAAGGCTTACGGATTCGAACGGTTTCGTAACTGCCCTCTCGTCTTCTCTGTTCCCGACACTCGTTGTACTCGGGTTTCGCCGCGCCGTCCCAACTCCGCGCGAAATATCCGCGAGCCGAGGGCAATCTCTCCGCCAACGAAACAACGGCCGTTCGTCATCCCCCGCGCTATAAATCTCCAGACCTGGCCGCTCATCCCTTTCAACGTCTCATCTCTTTCCAATTTCACGAATTCTCTGTTTTTCCCGTTCTCCGTTGAAATTTTCGAAGATTTCATCGAAGAAGAACGAGCGGCATCCGACGGTAGCCTCGGGACGATTCACCGAGACTCTCGCTCTCTTTCCGAACGTCGCATCACCGAGTTGAGTTGTGATCAAGCGCGTGCGGAAATAACACGACGGACGTTGGTGCGTGTTGTTTTTCATCGCGCGGAGCTGCTACCGTAACCGCTGTTGGAGTGAATGCAAGTTGGAACGAAGCGCGCGAACAGGCTGAATCTCGTAATCGTTTTGAGACGATGAATTTTCGTAAGCTCGAAAGTTCACGGTTGACGAATCTTCGTTCGAGCAAACACGGGCGCCTCGCGGAAACATCCGTTAGCCGCGAGTTTGAGTATCTGGAGCGGGCAAAAAGCGTCGAAATCGAATTATGAAACGGGAGGCTTTCACGAATCGGAAACCGTTGAGGCCGAAAAGGCGGTGAATCTCGTTCGGTTCACCTTGACAACGTACAATCGACCACATCGAAGAGGAAAAAGCTGATGGCGCGATAACGAAAACGAGACTTACGCGAGTAGACCATCGAGCCGATAGAATCGCTGGTCACGCGAAATTCCTTAGTTTTTGACGGAGGTGTTTATTTCGCAGATTGGGAATTATCCCGGAATGATGGTCGATGAAAAATAAAATCGTTGCGCGGAGAGGCAAACGCCTCTCTGTATATCCTCTACGATGCCTTCGGACTTCGTACGAGTCACGTTCTTCGAAATCTTAGATCGCGCGCTAACGTTTCGCGCGGAGTGAGTTTATTCACGAGTTTCATGAATATCCTCGTTGCCGACGAAGTTGCTGCGAGAAACCTCGCGAAGAGCAATTTCATCGAATGAATCGTAAAAAAATAGTCTCGCTTACGTTTCACGATGCAGTAAACAAAGTATGCGTTAACCGCGTACTTCTACGCATCGGGGTGAGCGTCGCGCACGATCCGTTACCGGGAAGACATCGGTTATATTTTATCCACACGGGAGCGAGTACTTCTCATCGTCCGTTATACTTTACGAGTCACAAACAAATATCCCTCGCTTGTTAAACGACGTCGCCCCCGCGGGCGATGACTTCTCACTCCCGTTATCGCTTCCCGCGAAATGAAACGATGAAAAAGATACACGTGTATGTATATTTTTACGAACAAAGTAAGATACTCGCCGAAAATGTAACAATTCGCGCTTGACGAGAAGAAAAATCCCTGAAATTACGATCACTCGTGTTTTCCTTCGAGGTTCCCGCGAGGAAGGCATGATCAAGGACGAGACGTTATCTACAACGAACACGCTCGCGTGTCCCAATAAACGTAGATGGGTCACCCGGTGAGCGGTGAACACCATCGGGAGGGGTTGAGATATATTCCGGCGCGAGCGTTGGCTGAAACGTCGATATTCGGACGTCGAACTCGACGGAGGCCGAAAGAACTTTCGGGAAAAGCAGACGACGTTGATTCGAGCCACGTGCACGGTTGTAAAAGCTCGTTCGACTCTTTTTTCCTTCCTTTGGACGTCAAAGTTCGCGGCTCGGTATCCCCTCTCCAAATACAGTTCCCGTGTCGATGACCCAAGCAACGCGAGACCGAACATCCTCCATCCACGAGCGTCGTATCACGTGCGACGTAGCATGCGAACGATAGTTTTAACAATCCGAATTCCCGAGCTTTCGAATCTCGGCCCCACATTTTGCATGGTTGCGAATCAGCACGCTACTCGAGTCGTCGACCGTTTGAAACTTCTAATCTCAAAGGCTACCACGTTTCCCGACCGACAATTATCGCTTCCAAGCAGACTCCTCGGATCAATTTCCATACGAGTATCACCGTCTCACGAATCCCCGAAAAGCGATTCGTCGTTGGGACGAGTAGCCAAGAAGTTCGCGAATATCACTCGGAAATTGGCGTTGGTCGCGGGAAGAACGAAGCTCCTGAATCGGAAAAACCTCGGAACCTTGGTCGATCCAATCCCACGCCTCGCGCGTCTTCGCGCTTCTTATCCTACGATTAGAATAAAATACTCGAAGCAAGGTATACACCGGGTTAGTGCGCGTGCGTCATACGGAACATGCGGTACGTTCTCTCGACTAGCTAATAAGTGTACACAACAGAAACTGCCGCGGGTCGAGGTGAAGTGGCGATAGCGTGCAGTGCGGTGCGCTCGGGAGTTCGAAGCTCGAGGGCGCGTGCGGGGTCGGGGCGCGAGGATAGCAGGGATCGGCGGAGTATCGTTTCCGCTCGGTCGGTTACGGAGCCGTAGGTAGGATGCGCGAGCGTCGCGTTGCAGGAAAATTTTTACGGAGTAGCAGCGACGTCGGGTTGGTATTCCGGATCCGTCGGGGGAAGAAGGTTGCGCGGGAGACGGAAACGCGAGTCGGTGGAATGATATACGAGACGATGAGATGGAAGAGGCGAAGGGAGACTCGAGGAGAACGAATTGATATCGATGAAGAAGGCTCGACCGTCCGTCGGTAATTCGGTGTGACATTTCTCAAGTTCAGCGTCGGATGTTTGGACAGGGGTGGGAGCGGCGAGGGGATCGAGAGGGAAGAGCGGGAGATAGTCGCGGGTAAATCGTCGAGGCATTGCCGAAGACCGTTGAAGAATGAGAGGCGGTGACGGTGGGTAGCGGGCGTAGTAGGTACAGCGGGTATATAGGAACGATAGATCTGGTGCGGGTACGTGCATTTTTCAATCCGTCTGCGATGGTGAAAATCGAGAGGCAAATACGTGAGGGGAAGGAGGGTGAAAATATTTATGGGGCTAGCAGTTTATTTCTCTGTCTTACCACCACCATTGTCAGTGTCAGGTTGTGCGTTGTCAAGCGCCAGGATGTCCATTTTTCGCTGCAACGTCGTTGTCGTTGCGGGAGTGGTGGTAGGTGGCCCTGCGCAATAAACACCAAACGCATTCCGCGTCTATCAAGTCTGCAGAGGATTCTCTTCTAGAAGCATTTCTATAAAGCTATTAAGCTGACCCGCGATATCTCGCGCGTCCGAACACTACGAACAGCTACTAGTTCGGGCAACAAATAATTAGTAGTACGAGTTGCACGGGACGAGCCGGATTACTTCGCGGGTTCACCCTCGCGTCTTCTCTCTCCTCCTCCGTCGCCGCACCGCGTCCTCTGTCCTCGGTCGTCCCAACTTTGCATCGTCGCCATCGACGAGGCGGAAAGAGCATCTCCATTCCTCCATTTTTTAAATATTATTCCGTACGCCGGAAGCAAACTTGTTCATCGCCGCAACGTCGCCCGGTATTTCTCGGCTTGTTACATTACGCCCGGGATGTTTTCGTTCGCGTAGTGTTTCGCGAACAATTCCATCGACCGCGTATGATCTCGTTATTTTTCGGCAGGGGTAGAAACGCGGAACACCCGCGGCAAGGGTGATCGAACGAGGCTGCCAAATCTGACAAGACCGACGCGACGCGACGCGACGCGACGCGCGGATCGAGCGCGGGTCTCCGGGTGACGAGCGAAGAGCCGAATGTTTGTGAAAACAAAATTACTCGCGGAAAATTAGAATTCGCGAGTGTTGATCCCGCCCGCCCATTCGAATCAGACGTCTTCGCGCGGTGAACGTAATCTCAGATTTGCTCGTTCACCGTACCTACCGTTCGTCGTCGCATCTTATTTTTTTGGCGGACGCGTCGACCGACCCCTCGTCCGTACACCCGTCGCTTCTGATCTTTCGCGGCGCAGAACTCTCATCTCCGTACGGATTTGCCTCGTCGCGATTCAGAGATTGGAAAACAAAATTGCATGAAATTTCTCGGCGCGTTTGAAATATCCGCGAAATCTTGATACCTCTCCGAAACAACTGCACGGCTACGAATACGTTCCACGTACCGAGATGCCGAACCGCGTCTGGAATTGCCGATTTGGTATCGGAACCACGACGAAGTTCGGCAGCCACGAGGATCGTTCTATTCCGCATAATCTCGATCCAGGTATCCTCAAATTCGACGTCGCGATGATTCGAAAATCCGGAGGAAAATTTCGATCGGCGCGTAAGATCCGTTCGGTTTATTTCCAACGTTCGAATTGGGAAATAAGTTCCGAACGAAACCTTCCGATATGATTTATTCCACGCCGTTTCGCCGGCACCGCGGTGTATTTTTGCCTCTTAATTCGTAAAAGAACGATTTACCGCTCACAGAAGCATTCGGGTTACGGAGTTAAGATTAATCGAGTTGCAAGCCCCAGGCGATCAGGCTACCGCGACGCTATTACGTCCGAACAAAGCGGGCTCAAAGGGCTTCTCTCTTACCTTCGTTGAATCCAAGCGTATGGAAATATACGGAAACGAGCGTGTACGTTTTCTTTTATCCTGCTCGCTCTTCCATGAATTTCCGCGTTATTGCGCTGACTTTTAATAGAATAGTTACAAACTTCTTCGGTTCGAATTTCACCTCGCAAGAAAGGTCGAAGCCAACGGTTATACAAGCGAGCATCCACAACGAGGTGCTTGTATCTTTCAAACGCGTTTTCTCAAATACCTGAAAGGTAAGGATCGGAGCCACGTTCCTCCGTTCCGCGAAGTGGATGGCTCTTCTCAGAGCTTCGTTGCCTCGATACCGCTATTTTTCCGAATCGATCTTTCAATTCCCGAAGCAAACTGTCCAGGACACCCGAGTTTTATTTTCAAATTTTCATCCGATCTCGTTACGCGTACCGCGTCGACTCGCGTTTCGTTTTGTTTCCGTCCGATCGTTCGATAATTCCGTGACTTTTCGCGAATCACTGGATATCGATCCGTTTCATTCTTCTCTCCAAATAAGCTCGCCTCGCGATTCACGTTCGCTAAATTTTTTCATACCTCGTATCAAAATTATCCTGCTTTTGAAATGGTTCGCGAATTACTGTTTGATTCTCGTTTGGAAATTAACGGCACCGAAATAACGATACGCGCAGACCCGCAGGCCTACGTATAAACGAATTGCTTTATCAATTTCACCTCGCATTCGAGAGTTTGCACGAGTATTGTTATACGTTCGGGATGAATATGATTTTGTTTGAAAATTGTGAGACGCGCGTTTCACCCGTCGTGCGTCCGGCCGAGTCGATTGACGTTCCAAATTATCGTATCAACTTTAATGAACGAAACGGCAAAGCTCTGTACGTCGGAAATTTCAATGGATCGAAAATTATGACGCGTTCCAAACGCGAATCACGCGCACCCCGTCGCCCACCGATCATTTTCTTCCGTCATTGTTTGCGACCCTCGAGAAAGCATCGCGCGATCGTGCAGATACGTTCGTATCAAATTGTTCGTAGAACTACCGGAATCTCGATGATCGATGGGCATTCCATTCGAAGTTTAAGAACGCATCGAAATGGAATGGAAAACAATTCGCTCAGCGACGACCGCGACGACCAATTACAGCGAATAAGGCTCGAACCTGGTGAAGCGCGAGGATCGATGAAGACGAGAGGAGGGAAGAAGAGCGGCGGAGAGAAGAAAGAGAGGAGGACGGAGAAAAAGAGACTCGCACACGCACGCAAATACAATTGGTAATTGTAAGTTGGAACAACATCGAAACGCTGAAACACTTATCGTCGAAACTCGTCCAAGTCTACGTACCGCGATAGACGACCGACTTCCGAGAGACGTTGTACCCCGTGTTCGGAATCTCCAACCCGCACGTGATCACCGCAGGATCCGGTATCAGGTCCTTTTTCACCTCCATCACCACCGTCGCCGCGTACCTTCCGTCGTCCTCGCGCACGACGTACTTTTGCTCCGGCCTCGAAATCCCCCTGAAAATTGCGAAACAAATAGAATTTGTATTTTGTTCTCTTCTGTTCCAAATGCGAAGAAGCAACCCGGAGCAACGATTCCAGCCGAATATTTACAGTCGAGCCGAGAATCTCCCGTCTTGTACCTATTTCGGCTGCACGTCGTCGTACTCGTTGGGATCGTTTCTTTGGATCTAACGATAAATATCTCCGCTGATCGTTTCCAATGCTCTCGGGGTCGTGAAATGATTTCTCCTTTCGAGAGGGCTCGCGCGATAACCAGGTTATACCGAACGGTGATGATGCGAAATGAAAAGCATGCGAGCTCACGCTCGCCTCGTCGAGAAACTCGAACGAGTACGACTGAGAATCGTGAATTTGAAAAGTGAATACGATGTTGAGCGTGAATGGGATATGCTATGCGAAGAATACGCGTAATACGAACGCCGAGGGACCGAGGACCGTATGAAACGCGGGGCAACGAGCGTAGAGCCGAGCGGAACTCTCGTTTCTCGTGGACTATGAGTCGACATCGCAGCGACGCAGCTCGAGAATAAAAAATTTCAGTTCCGAAAGCGGCGCGAACGAGGTGGCGAGTACGATCGAGCCAATGTCGTTTCAGTTCCGTCTGTCGCGGAACGCGGCTGTTCCGCGAATCTTCCGCATTCCAAAATCACGCCCGTTCCAAATCTGTAGCACGAGCTGTCACGTGGCGTTACGCGCGACCCGTGGACAAATTTTGCAAGATAGAGCTCAAGATTTTCGTCGGAAAGGAAAAATACAGACTAGGGCGACCCGATCGTCGCGGCGCTCGGTCGTGGCTCGTGAAGTTTCAACAGCGACTCGCGAACCTCCGGGTCTCTCTCAACGGACCCTGAACATTCGTTGCAGACCAAGCTGCGCGCGTTGATAAAACGATACGTTCTTCCATTCGTCGATGAACGTTATTATTGACCGCTCGGTTGTGGATCGATACCAAAGTGTTACGGGAGGCAACGGAAACGAATCCATTTTTACGGCGATAATATACTCGGAGAGATCTCGAAACTTGGCATCTTGACGCTACGCGAGGACGCGATTATTTACCGTTCGTGTCTTTCGCACGCGGAACAACCGGGTGTTCTGGAAGCCAACGCAGAAGCGTCGTACCAGACGTGCGCGGAGCACGCGAGCTCGGCGATGCCAGCGCGAATAAATTTATATTCGGGGAAAAAAAATTGGTGTTGTAAAACACTCGGACGAATCGTTCCTGTTCTCGCTCGAACGATTGAAACGTGAGAAATGAAACGTTGCGGGTGAATTACGCATCGTTGTTATATTATTACCCTTGTCGTTGCGATATTGACACATTAAATGGAGTCTGCGTTGGAAGTGGCCTTAAAATATGCACACGCCACATCACGTGTAACGGGGCAACTAAGTGATCATCGGACGCGATATAGCTAACCCTCGCTTAACGAGGTTAAAGAGATGTTTCGATACACCGAGTCCACGCCTCCGTTTCATTCGAGTCCCTGACCGCGGACCACGGATGGTTGAGCACCGTTTTGGCGATGAACCTCCGATACGTGGCGGAAAATAAACGAAAGAACGGTGAATTGGAGACGACGACGACGACGACGACGACGACGGCGACGGTGAAATTCCGGTGAAAAATACCAGCCGATCGTCGCGAGGGCGACCTCCGACGAGTCTCGTATCAGCCGTCGCCGCAACAGATCCGAGCCGGATTAGAAGAATATAATTGAGACGTTCGATTACGCTCGCCCCGCAACATTACCCGAAATAACCATGAAAATATTCACGATCGCTTCGCACGCGACCAAGTACAAACGCAATCGGCGAACGACGCTGCGCGGGAAAGAGATTCGTTAAAAAAATTTGCATCGCAGTTTTTTTTTTTTTTTGTTAAACGAACGAAACGACGAGGTGGTTCGATATATCGCCGGCTGCGTGGACCGGATCGAGAAGCAAGCGCGACAAGGACGTGCCGTGTGGGACGATCGATAAGCCTCGTATAGTACGGGGGGCGGGGGTGGAGTATCCCTGGGAGATGTGAACGGATAAAAAAAGAGTGATTTCTGCACGTGAGCGTTGTCACGAGAGTCGGGAAAAGACAGCCCGTAGAATCGACCGTGGCGTGCGAATGGTATCGGGCAGCGATCGTTAATCCGTCTCCGATCTGAAAATTAATAACCGTATATTTCCCTAGCTTGTAATTTCAAAGGCTGTAGTTACCGCGGGTTAAACAACGCGGCCACGTCTTCATCTGTCTCCTCCAAATAATGTTGTTCCCGGCCATTTCCACGAGCACGCGCGTGCTTCTGACGCCTCGATGACACTTTTTCTCTCTCGTTTCGTTTTTATCCGACCGTTCGTGCTACCCTGCGTGCCCGAGTGTCTCCGTATATGACGCTTTTCTCTCTTTTCCATCCGTCCGTGTAGCTATGTACACAGGAGCGGAAACGGGTTGGCATGAAAGAAAGAATTTATACTCACTCGACGTTGATATCGAGGGTTGGCCTGGGGTAGACGCCTTCGGCGAAACATGTCACTACCTCGATCTCCCCGCTCTTCGACTTCTTTTTTTTGTGAATCAGTTCGAATTTATCTTCGGTGCCTGAAACAAAAATTTCGCGTTCGATGAATCACGGCCGACCGCTGGGTCGTGATATCGTTGGGCGAGGGCAACGCCTGCTTCGTTCTCGTTCGCGGAATCCATTCCGCGGGAACAGATTTCGGTGGTGGAAAAATCGGCGAGTAGAGAGGAGAGGCCGGAGAACGAGGCAGATGGGTTCGTAACGAGTGGCAGAGCGTCGCTGTCAATGAACACGGGGGAAAATTTTTACGCATCGTAGGAAACGTTTCCGGGGATTGTGGCGAGCAACGAAAGTTCAGCGAGACTTTTGTCCGAGCCGAGCATGAATATACAACTTGGAAGCCGAAAATTTTGACCACGGTGAATCGAAGGGACGGAAACGAAGTGAAAAAAAAACTCGAGCAGCTGCCGTCGAATGAGTACCGGAAGAATACCCCGATGAATCGTTCGATGTTCGAAACGATTTCCGCGCGGTGGTCGATCTCTCGCGAAACTTTTGCTCGACGTCGATCCTCGGAAATAATAATGTGCGAAAATGAATGGGACGCGCGTGCATCGTGCCGTGCGCCGTTGCTGATTCAGCGCCGGCGTCTCGGGCTTCGCTCGTTCTTTCGGTGTTCCAATTTTATTTGCCGCCGCGATCTTTGTACGCTTTCGTTCGCCGCGTTGGGTTCGAGCGTACATCACGGTCGGGTCACTGTTCATCTATCTGGGAATTCAATTTCGCCGAGCATTTATAGCAATCCGACGAAGAAATCGAAATATAGACGTGATACGAGGAGAAACGAGGGAAGCCGGGAATGGTCGTTCGCCGAGTCGAACAATAACGAACAACAGCTGTGATAAAATAATCGTTCATCTCGAAATACATTGGCGGTCGATCACCGAATGAAAATCTAATAAAACCGTTGATGCCCCCCGTCTTTCATTGTTCGTCGATCCATAACCACGCTCGTTATAACACGAGAACGCCGTCTACACGCGTATCATCACTGAAAACGAATCATCGGTGATTTGTCGACCGTTTTTGAGAACGATAAACAAATAGCGCGTGGATCTCTCGTACCCGGAGCAAACTATGATTTCTTCGCGTTCTTTCGACTTGGCTCTCCTTCTGCACCTCGTAACTTTATGAATAAAATCGGTTCGCTCATCGTCGGTTCGGAGTATTACAGCGCTGGGTATCACGGACCGGCGTGTACCGCAGCGAAGGCAAAAGAATTAGTGTACCGGTCTAGGATTCTCGGAAACGTCAACGACAATACGACGCGCGCTTTTCGTAGATTACATGCAAAAGCGTCCTGAATAAAAATAAAAATAACCAGAACGACGAAAAGAAACGAGGAAATGGAGGAGAGAAATCGGAAAGCGGCGAGAGCCGCCAGTAGTAATGGACAGATACAGTCAGACAGTGGCGTTCTCGGTGTGCCGTCGCACCGCTATTACGAGCTCTTCGCGACTTCCGTCGGTCTTTTCATACGATTTATTCACAGATCTATGCCCGCCGTCCGCCTGCTTCTTGAATTTTTCTTGTCATCTGGAAATACTATCCATTCGTTCGCAGTACTCGTAGCGAGGTATGGTCGCCGCGGAGAGTCTTTCCGCGTGACTCTGTCGAAGGGAAATGATGTAATTCGATCGAAGCTTCGTGTTTGACGTTCGGTCTGGTCGACGGATTATGGAGATACGGATCGACGAGAGTCACTTGTCATCCTCGGCTCGACAAACTATCGGAGATCTCGCGGGAAGCGTCTATAAATAGACGCTTCTTAATGCTGATCTCTCGCGTGTCGCGATCTTAAGGCTGTCTAGGATCACTTGAAATCTGATCTCGAATCTGCTCGTGGATAGATAACACTCGACGTGGCAGACTCGAGTATCATTTATCAACACCGAGATATATCGCTAGGATTTCATATCGCCGAGCTTGCAAACAACGGAAGCGCGTCCACCGACGCTAGAAAAACTGATTTCAATATCCCTCTATTTGATGCGGAGCCGAACCTTTCGCTCCTCGATTTTTCGCCATTATCTTCAGAATCCCTTTCCCTCTCGCTCCCTCCCCCTCCCTCTCTCCCAAGAGTATGCGAGCACTTTCCTTGGACGAAGAAATACAGTTGTCTCTTGGAAATTTTTAGACACTTTTCGCAATTGAAGCTCGATATTTCCAGATTTTCAATCCACTCGCCTCGCATACATTCGGCTGCCCGCGATCAATCTTTAATCGATTCAATTCGGTTGAACATAACGAGCCAGGTATTCATCAAACGCGAGAGAATAGCGGTACCGAATCTACAATGCAAAGCTCATTCGTCTCGAGATAGATCGGAGGTGAGCTATTTTTTCAGATTATCATAGAATTTCATCGTGAATCGGTAGGAATGGTGGAAAATCGAGGGATGCGAGATGGTAGACTGTCGGCGAATCAGCGTTCGGTTGAAATTTGGGGAAAAAAGTGGAAAGTGAGAAAATGCTGGCCTCGGTGACCTTCGACGAGTTTGCGGACGGGAAAGCGAGGACTTTCGAGGGTCGAATACGGATAGGAGGTGACCGTCATTTGTCACGAGGAGCGTAGGATGCAAATTGTATGGGCAGTGCGTTTGTCGGCCGGCACTGATCCGTGTAGAAGGGCCTGACTTCCTTTGCCCTTCCATATCAATTTCGTCCTTTACCCCAGAGTCATTTCACTACGAGCGTTCCACTCCTCCGCGTTTGATAATAGCTGATCGATTCGCGTCCGCGGTCGCCCGAGGTCACTCTCGCTTCGTCATTGTCATCTCGAAAATAAACTCGTCGTCGTCGCAAGATCGAAAAATGAACGTCGAGTTGCAATATTATCAATTCGACCCGGTTGATGAAAATTCGACGAGTAACGCGGAACGCGAACGATCGATCCCAGAAACGAGGTTTGGTATCGGGGGTCGAGGTGTTGAGGAGAAATCGAATCTCTGGATTGAAAGAAAAAAATATATATGTACGCGAGATTATAGTATTCATAGTTCCCGGGGCCTGACATGATCCGTCAATTCGCGAGAGCACAGCGCATATCCCTCGTGTATCTTTGATGTGCATCCACCCGGGAACCCGGTCGACAGCGACACCTCCGGTGGAATACATTTCGAGAATGATTTCCGTCAATTTGGACCGGGTTAAGTTGGGTCGGGTTGAAAATTTCCAATATATTGACGGAGTCGTAAAACGTGTAGCAGTTTCGAAAGTGGCAGTTTGACGGGCGTCCCCCGCTCGTTTATATCTTCCGAAAGTGTAAGAGAGGCGCGCTTTCATCGAAATGGATTTCAGCTCTGCCACCGTGAAGTTAATCGCGGGCCGGTGAACCAATGACGTAATATTCAACCCGGTCAACGAACACGTGCTGGCCTGTCGCTTAATTTATCCGCATCGAAAATTTTACCAACGCGCGCATCGCCGTCGTACGTCCCGAAACGTTCGAGTCGCGCCAGTTCTTCGGTCGGACCGAAAATCGAAGGCGTATCTCTCGCGAGGATTTCTCGTTTCCAAAATTGAAATTCGAAGGTTCCCGTATTCCCCCGCGAGCATCCGGGCAATCGTGCGGCTACCAACAACCTCCCATCGACGCCATTCGAGGCTCACCGAATTTAAATGAACCCTCGCGAAGGAGTTTTGCAAAAATGATTCTTGCACGCGAACACGGTATTTCGCGTACGTAGGTATTGATATCGCGAAGGGGAAGGATGAAATACCGGTCCGTACTCCGCCAGCTGATTTTCCAAATCTACGCGAATGCCGGGTGATCATCTCGACCGCGAGCAATCCTCTCGTCTCCTTGATAATCATCCCGTTTCTCGTTGACACGCTTTTGTCTCGTTCTCAACGTCTTTGTTGCTAGAATTTACATAAGACCGACAAGAGCTACGCGGGACAGATGTATGTTACCAGTGAATTTCAGGATTTCGTACGCGACGACACGACGTATATTCTATGCAAAGCGGTAAGTCGATCCGAGGAAAGCTGCCCTCGGGACTCTCCCCCAACAGATGTAAAAATATGCTACGTTTCAGACGTCACAGCCACGGTGGTCGATCGAATTCCGGACTAGCGTCCGAAGAACGTAGCTATAGTATATCCACGAGTATCGCTTCGATAACGTTCCGGCGAACGTAAAGTGAGAATATCGAGTTGTGATTCGGGTGAAACGTACAAAAACTACTACCGATCGACTCGTTCCTTCGGTTTTAACCTACAAGCGCCGCCGCTCACCATGAATATCCGTTGCATCCACATTTTCCGAATATTCGATTCCGACGAAGCTTATTATCCGCAACTTCGCTCGTCGACCGACTTTACAACGAACATACTCGATCGAAGCAGACGAATATCACCGATCCACCCGACTGTTAACTACCTCTCCGACTGCTCGTCCGCGCTTTTATGCGCGCACGAATTTTCGACGGGATAACGATAGTATTCCCATGCTGCTCGCGGATAATTATCATCTACGACCCGATCAATTATACTCGCTTTCGTACCGTCGAAATGCCCGCGCGAACAGCGAACAGAAGTTGTACCCGTCGTTGGTACGCCTGACTCCGCGCAGTTTTTACCACTGGCGAACGATCGTTGTTCGACGATGCGCGAGAACGGCGCGAGATATCGTGACATTTCGCTGAAATTTCGTGGACTTACGGTAGATGAGCATCGATCTCACGTCCCTTTTCTCGTCGGCGTGAGTCGAAACGACGCAGGTGTAGTTACCGGACAGCTCGAAGCCTGGATTTTTCAGTTTCATAGCGCGATACATCGTTTCGGAGTCGTTGGTCGCCTTGTAGGACAGATCGATGTACTTCGCCACCAATTCGGTCGCCTGTGGCTCGCTTTTGTGGATCCATTGGTAGAGGAGGTCATTTTCGTTCACGTACCATTGAACGACGAGGCCTAGAATCGGCGTAGTCTGCAGGTCGTAGTCGCAGTCGAGAATTATGTGATCTACCTCGCCACTTCGAACGATCGTCGGGACGACGAGGTTTTTGATGACGAGCTGCGCGGCATCTGAAAAACGAACGAAGAAAGATTATGCAGCGAATCACGTTTTCGCAGCTCCGCCATCTACGTGGAATCTTTGTTCTTCGCGTCCGCTCATTTCTCGCAACGAAACGGTAGATTCGCGAATCGGGAAGTTCCTTTCGCATCGTCGAGAGCACCCTTCGATCCGATCCAGACGAGGCGAGAATCGGAACTGGATTGCAATTTAATTCGGGTTCAATTTAAATTCAATTTATTCTCACATCGCGCTACTCGTTGCCGTCGCCGTCGCCGTCGCCGTCTTTGAGAATCTGACGTTCCGATGAACTTCATCGCGGAAAAGCATCGAAAACTCAAATCAAAGGGGATCACTCGCGCGTCTCCTTCGAGCCAAGTCGCCGTATTATTATGTCTTCTCTCGCATCTCTCGTACCACGGCCACGTTTCCGTGGCTGAAACTGGAGCGGAAGGTCGTAGCCACGTCGAGCTTCCTCGATAATCGGACTGGAACGAAGTGGCTATCTTTCTCCGATTTTCCCACTCCGTTTCTCTAGTTTCATATTTTCGTCCGTCCCAATCTTGGCGATTCGGGCGTTCGTCGTTCGCTTTTGTCAGTCACGGCGACTGTCACGGCCCGATCGAATTCATCGAATCGATTCGTATTAGAAACAACGGATGTTTCTTGTCCGTTGTTATCTCGACTCCGCAGAGATGCGGAGGAAACGGTGAACGAATCACCGTTCAGGGTCTCGCGACTCGTTCGAATGGAAGTAAACCGAAGAGTCGCGAGCGAGAGAACAGCGATGCCGAAGTAGATTTTTCGCGTTTCTTTCCCACCACGTCTCGGTTGAAGAGACGCAGAGGCGGGACACGCGCATCTCCATCCCCTGTATTTCGAAATATCAATATTTTCTTTCGCGAGTAACTCGGAAAGAGATTCCGCCGACGCCGCATCGGCACACTCGCGGAATATTCAAAAGTGGTGAAACAAAAACATACGTACATATACATAGATATAGATATAGATGTATAATATATATTATATACATCAGCAAATCGCGCCCATGGTTTTTCTCTTTACGCGAAGCATATAGATGCGCGAACGAACGATCGTATCGCGTCGATGTAGGTAGGATCCCCGGTTCTGTTGCGATAGCGAACACGGGGGGTGGAAATATCAACCTTGTATCTCGTATCATAACAAACCGCGAGCGCTACTTTCGTCGCAGCCAAAGAACGTAGCATCGGCTGCAGCATATCGAAACGTTTCGCCAGCTGCACGGAGTAATATTTGCCTACCGATCTCGTTCGGTCGCCCGGGGCCGGTCGATGAATATCCCGATTCGGGGAAAATTTGCCAAACGTAAGGGATTCCCAGCGAGCGTGAGATACCTTGGCACGGTTGGCTCTCTTAATTTTTGCCATGTTCCCCATTTTTGGTCGACGATGAAACTCGAATCGACGCGAGACCGCGAGTTTCCCACTCGCGGATTCCTCTTTGTCGAATGATCCGACAAGGTCCTCGAACGATTTCCGTCGTAGATGTAATTTTTCCGAAGGATCTCGCGACACGACCACGCGACGTGGTCGGCTATCGAATGTTTTGACGTCTTTTTCCGAGTTTCAATCACGAGCCAGTGAAATTCGAGAGGACCTTTGCCCGTTCGAATGGAAAATCCAACTTCCGAACAATTCAAAGTTGAATCCTTTCCCTTCGCTCCCTCCTCCGCCGCAGCGGCTTGGCCGTTTTCCATCTCGATCTTCTTCGGTTTGATTGGGGAGGGGTTGGCGAGCGCGTCGCGAGATCGTTCGTAACGAAACGCGGGGAGAAGAGAGAGCCCGACGAGTATCGCGAACGGACAGAGAACTCGATCGAGAGGTCCGATCGATGGACGGAAGCGTCGCGAGGATCGGGGAGCTGTCGAGCGCGCGAGCGAAGGACGGATGAAACGCGGACGTAGGATATTTCGTAACAGCATCGAGGTATCGACGTACATTCATCGAGCCGTGTCTCGGCGATCCTGAATAATTGTTCGAGCGAATAATAGAAATTAGTCGATTGAAACATATTCCTACCCGCGTGTCGGTCGCGGCCTAGGCATAACGTCGCCGCGCGACGGGTATATCTCGCTCGAATCCGAGAGAGTTAAACGGGATGACTCGTCAAATCTAACGGACGATGGACTCGAAGGGTATGGCGAAAAAATTGACGGCACTGACGGAAAATGAAACCGATTACCTATCACGGGAAGAGAACGGTGAAACGAACGAAAAAGATATAAATGGATCGTATAACGATACGAGGACGCGAGAGGAGGTCAGATATTTGTACGGATTTGACGGTACCTACGCGAGGACTGGAGGAACACGCGGAGTTCGGGAATACGAGTTCGACGCGAGGCGCGAGGCGAAACGATGCGAGGTACGACTAGCATGGAATTCCGATAGGCGAGATGAGCCGCGAGCACGATACCGCGCTCCGCAAATGAACACGGCGGAATGCTGAAAATAATGCGAACGAACGAGGAACGACGTAGCGCGATGTCCGATAGCCACGCGATGCAGCGACAAAGCGGCGAATAATTTTCAAAGATGCCGTGAAAATTTTCCAAAGAACCTCGGCGTCGGCCGAGACCGGAGGACGAAAGCTTCGAAGAGAAATCGCAGATTTGTCGGAAAGTTGGAACGGAAATGATTGGATCCATTCGGAAAGGTCTCTCGATTAGATTTTTTGAAACGCGTCCCCGTCCGTGTTATCCGATCGCGCGGTCTCCGGGTAATTTCTTAATCTTCGAGCTACCGGTCCAGCTCCTGATCTCGCTCTAATTACCCGCGTCTCGATCCTCGCTCCGCGCGATTCCATGGATTTTTCCACCCCCTCCGCGCGCCTCGGCGGCGGGGGCGGAGCCACGTGCCTTTTCTCCCCCGCGACGCGCCGGGTCGTCCTTTCCTCGCCTCGGGCACAAAACCGGCGAATGTTGCGCGGAGTGTTCGCGAGGTGTTGGCATTGATTAAGTCGGTCGTATGCAAATCGGCCCGTTCTCTCGCTCCTACCGAGCAACTTTCCAGGATCCCCCTACGTCGCGAGGCGCGCTCCAAGACTCGGAGTCGCCGCGGCGGTCGGCGGTCGCTGGTCGCGAGATAACCTCTCGCCACCGCCGAGTCGCGTCGAGGCAGCCCCCCCCCCCCCCCCCCCCGTGACCCAACCCCTGCCCGCTGTAATTATCCGCGATTTATCATAATTGAGAACGTTATCGAAGCCACCATCTAACGGCCCTAGGATGCTATTAAAGCTTCGCTACAGTTCGGAAAGCGTTCGTCGGCTACGGCTAATCGTCAGACGAAAGATCGACCCCCTTTCGCCGCGATCATCGACCATCGCGAGGATACTACCGACTTCGAATCGTTGTTCCGTTTACGCGCCGGTCTCGCGCGCGCGCGCGCGCGATTTTTCCCTTTCCGCGGATACGGGGTCGCGGGGAGGGGAGGAGATGGGAGGGAGGAAATAACATATCGAAAGAATCGTTATACACCGGCTGGAGGTTATACATCGCCTACTCCCGGCAAGAATTTATAAGCGTATTTGCATACGCAATTTTCACGCTCAACCTCCTGGAAACAGGATTGAATTCCGGATAATACGCGGCGAATATGCATGGATTTTTTTTTTTCTCTTCATGGTTGGATAATAAATTGGTCGAGTCAATTTTATCTCGTGTCCTCGGATCTCTTCCCGCGTCATCTCCGTTCAACCCGCGATGCGGTATACAGGGCGGATCACGCTGCATCCGTTTTCGAATAAACGCGAGGAACCCGGAACTTTGAACCCTCGTGAAATCGGATTACCCGCGACGTGAATTCAAATTTTGATCGCGCGTCGCGCGAGAACCGATCGGAAGTACGTTGAGATTTCGGGCAAATAATCGATCGTACGATCGTGTCCAGGAATACGGAGGAGGGGAAATTTTCCTCGCTTTAGGCCGAGTACGTTGTTTAATTGTCGAACCTGTTGATTCTTCGACGGTCACGTCACCGAAGCGGACGTCGTTTTTATTTGCGACGCATCGATGTTCGTTTCCTAATGCGATGTCCGCAATCGCGATACCCGCTGACTTCTCGCGTACCTACTTTCCGAACCGATTCTCGGGTAGATTCAACGATTCGCGCATCGTTAGATCGCTCCACCCGGTACATACGAATATACGAACGGGATACAGAGGTAACCATCCGTCGAAACGAGAACGAGAGCTCGGCTCTCTGCTCGTCTACGAAATCAAATCGGATCCATCCACCGATTTTGATTTTTCCGATAATCGATTTGTTTCTTTACTTTTCTCTCTCACTCTCGGTCTGTCTTTTTCCCTGTTACACGGAACTCGTTACTCCCAGTCGTTATTGACGGAACTGCCGCGTTACAGGTCACTGCGGCCAGCCCGTCGCGAATCAACGTCATTTCCAGCAGAACGATCTTGAGCCGACGTATGACGAGCGACATCAACGTCCACCGACCATTGGCACGATTATTTTTGTACGGGCGATACGCGTAGCATCTCGGCTTCTACGCGCCGAATATAATCGATACGTTGAACATGGAACCGAAAGATCGCCGCGAACCGTTTGGAAAGAAGAGTGCGCTGCGGCAACTCCAAAAAAGAGTTTCGAGCGATGTCTCCGAAGCTGATCGATCACGGGCCGTTGATCGACGAGTTCGCCGGAATTTTTTAATCCTCGAGAGTTACGAAGTCGCGCTTGGGATGATCATCGTCAATGACAACAAAAAACTCGAGAATCACGAGGCTTCGATACGACGATCGTTGCTCCGTTGGAATCCTCGTAACAGCATTCGAAGGATCCTGAAATCGAAAGTAATTTTCAATCTCACGAACAGCTGGTCAACTTTATTGGGTGTTGTAATTTGTAGGCTCCAGCTAATTCCGCGCGTTACGTTGAGATCGGTGATTTTTCGGACGACGCATTCACGTATCTCGACCGGTATATAATAACCTTAAGAAAGCCCATTACCGCCCAATCCGAGAGAAAGTACCTCGAGGCGGTCAATCTTGCTACCAATTTGCCGTTCCCGACCTTCACGCGAGCTAAAATTTCGCCAAAATTCTGGTACTTTGATGTTAACTCAATATCCGTATCGATTACGACGCGAAAATTTGTGGAACAACTTCAAAGTAACTCGGGTTCGAAGTCACTCGCGTAAGCGATTGAAAAGCTACGCTCAACGCCGAATTCGCGTACCTCGAGTCTATTTTCTTATAATCAGACGCCAACGATTAGGTACATAACAGGCGAGGCTGTCGGTGCTATCTCCGGTGTTGCGTCTCTCAGTGTTCCCCCGATTCGATTTACCCTCGGAACCTACGAATCGGGCGGGTATTTTTGTACCGCGTAGAAATGTATATTTCCGCGAAACGATGCGAGAATAGTCGTTCGACTTTATCTCCTCGCGCGACGAAAGTCCGAAGACATCGGGGGATCGAGAGGTGGGAGGAAAGAGTAAGAATTATCCCGCTGCCGGACGTGACGCCACGAGTTCATGGCTGTATAATCGTCGGGTGGGATGTTTCGGCCGGGGACAGCGCCGAGGGACGAAAAGATGGAGCACGGATAGAGGGTGTATCGCTACTCGAACTTCGTCGACGACCGACGATGAAACGACGCGACACGCTGTAACGAGATGCCGGGTTAGCGTGATAAATTATTAATAAGGTAATTAAAACGGGCGACGAGTCTGTAATGAATAATAATCAATCGCAATTTCGGATGACGAACGAAGGACGAAAGCCGAGGGCGCCGGGAGGTTCGATGGTTTCGCGGTCGCGTATCGAGTCCAACGTACGGTTGAATTAACGGGATTGTCACATCGAATATCGACGAATCAACGGTTGTCGTCTCCGTACTCATCGATCCATCAGATTTCGAGTCAACGACGTATCCTTCTCGGCGGTGCCGCGCGCGGCACGAAACCTACCCCACCTCGATTGCGAGCAAGTACTTTCCGCAACCTCGCTATTCTCGCCTTTTCAGGAACGCGGCCATCCGATTCGAAGCGGCACGGTGAATTCTTCGGGCTCGGATTTCACATCTCGCCAGGATTTCGGACACGGGCAAGTTTCACGCGCCCGGTCGAGGCGGAAATAACGATCGATCCGGTGAAATTCGGCTACGGCGAGACGAGTGGGCCGGACGGGAAAAAAATTCGACGTCAGTTTGGCCGAATTATAGCGATTTAACGGAGACGCGCGTTATCGGCGGCGAGCTCCCGTTCCGTATTCGGAAAAATTACGGCAAACAGCGAGACGGAGGGTCGAAGGGTCCATCGCGAAGCGAGTAGCAACGATTGATTTCGGATATGCAAAGTTTCCAATATTTGCGAACCGTGCTTCGTGCCGCTTCGGCGGAACCGTGTTTGTACGACGGACGGATCCCTTGCATTTCCCCCCGCGACTATTTACTCGATTTTGCCCCGTTCGTTTGCTCGGCTGGAGCTCCTTAAATCTTTTCACTTTTCTGCAGACTCTCCTCCGCCACCTCCATCCCCCCGCCGATCCGCCACTATAAATATCATTGATTTACACGGAAAACATCATCGTATCTCGTGGTAATAAATTAACGCGGATTCCTTTCCGTCCGCCTCGTTTCTATACCCACGCGAATCGCGCTGCCGGCGTGGCGTTCGCGAGCGTTCGGAAAATTCTGAACGTTTTTTCCATCGCAATGACTCATCGGTTGCGTACCTACGATCCAAATCTCACTACTCGTTTTCGGTTTTTTCGAAACGGAGTTCCAGCCAAAGTACCACGAGTTTTAATGGAAAAACGGTAACTACAAAACGTCCCTCCGTTTGCCTTTCATACTCGTAGGAGTATAAATTTCTTCGAACATCGTTGTCGACGCGTATGAGCCGAAATTTCATATCGGTCCATGATACTTCATCGATTTTCCATTCTCGTATCGTACGCGAAGGTGAACGATAACGGGGCGATGATAGGGAGAAAATATACTTTTCACGGTTCGGAAACAAAAAAAAAGTACGAAGAGGTTCGAGAGCCGATCGTACGTGTACGTAGATTTCAGCGGTTCGACGATGTGTCGCACGTGCGTGCCCCGAACGACGCGTGGTTTGCGGAGGTCGTACGAGCATGTTTTCCACTTTTTACGAGACGTGTTAAAAGATAGGAAATAGAAACGAGCGGGATACGCCCGACGTCGCGCACGTACGCGGCGTGGGGATCGACTTTCGTGAGACCAGCGTATATTCCACGAATATTCCACGAATCGACTGGAAATTCTGTGCGGGGATAAGAATAAGGAAGAGACGAGGGGGCGACACCTTGCGAGAGAGAAGGGAGACGGAGATCGGAAGCCTCGTGTACGGGGCATCGGCGAAATTTAATGCCGTTGTACCTTCGTAGAGGCGTATCGAGAATCGATGCTGCGGTAACGTTGTAAGCGGCTTAAAATATTCATAATCGATACAAAGTAATAATCCTCGGTGGTGAACTGGTCGAGGAAATGTCGAAAGCAGACGTTTGGAAGCCAAACGGTGCGTCGAACGAACGAAAGCTTCGGGAAGAAGGCAGAGAGTCGTCGAGAACAACGAGAAAAATCGAAGCGCGAGTCCGGGGATCGGGAAGAGCTCCGAAGCTCTCTCTCTCTCTCTCTCTCTCTCTCTCTCTCTCTCTCTCTCTCTCTCTCTCTCTCTCTCTCTCTCTCTCTCTCTCTCTCTCTCTCTCTCTCTCTCTCTCTCTCTCTCTCTCTCTCTCTCTCTCTCTCTCTCTCTCTCTCTCTCTCTCTCTCTCTCTCTCTCTCTCTCTCTCTCCGCGTTGTGTTTCGTTTCGCTCGCTTTCGTCGCGTATAATTTTCAGCCACTCCTCTACGGATGGTGGCGAAGCTTACGCGTGTGACATTCGATTTTCTACTGAATTATTCAAGTCAGGTAAAATATAAAGTTTTGAGGTGTGGTTGCGAGGCATCGCGGCGTCGTTGCTCGGCCGCGATGGGGCTGAGGGATCAACACCGCGTGTCGTCGCAAAAGAACGAAGGGGGCGGTCGTCCTTCGAGAAGAAGAGGGAGCCCCCATTCGTATATCGATACGTCTTCTCTGCCGAACGACGACGATCCGGGCAGCGCCGTCGACTCGTTTCTAATCTTCGACACCGCGTTACGGCGGAGGACCCACCGACAGAATCAGGACTTCCAGTTGCGCGGGTAACCGTGTACCTACGTTTCGGTTAGCTCGCCGCGAGTACCGAACCTTTCGCGACCGCGAGTTCGTGCGATCTGCCGGCGACGGCGCGACGCGACGTCTTTGTACCGGTTCGAGGGCAAGAAAAAAAATCACTGAAAATTCTCGAGAAATGCACGGACGTCGCGTCAACCGTCGCGATAGAGGGAATAAGATGAAAAGTGAAAATGAACAAACGAAACGGATTGCAAAACATTCCCCGGCGACGGGAGCGATGCCTTCCGCGGTCGGTTGTTTCCTTTCGTCCGAGAGTCGGGCTCGACTCGGGATCGTCGACATCTTCAGCCGGAGTTGAAAACTAATTGGAAACAAAGTTAGGTCGGGGGACGATGCGACGAGAGCTTCGAATAGTTGAGCCGTCGTAACGAAGGGAACCGAAGATCAAACCACCTCCGCAAATATCTGCGCGTAATCTTGAGTCTGGTTCGCGTTAGCTTTGCGGTGAACCGTCTCGCGGGGTCTTTCCTACGGGTCGCTGGAGAAATTGTTAATAAGCTGTCCGCTCGAAGAGCCTGGGAATTGATCTTGGCTGGGACCGCGAACCGCAGAGAATGGAAGAAATTCGGTTTTTTGTTGCTCTTGGTCGTCGTTACTTTCGTATGACTCGAGCGGGAGACAAAAGTCGCGCGCGAAATTTGAGGATCGAGAAGCTGATATTCGCGAACAGCTTCCGTATCATTCGCGACAAAAGAATCGTCGACCGGGGGAAAGAGTAACCGGATTTTTTTGATAAACTGCAGCCTTTGCGGGGAATTTTCACAAAGGAAATTGATCGGCTCGTATCAAACTCATTGATATTTTCCCCGGGGGAACTCGACTTTCTTCCGCCGACGGGTGGGAATACTTTTCCTCGTTTTTTTCCCCTCACCTTCCGCCACGCATGCTCGTAGCATGCTCCCGGCTGACGCGGAAGAAAGGAACTACTCTGGTTGCGGTTCGGAAAATCACGAACTGATCGGATCTCGATGGGAAATTTTTTCCGACCGTTCTTGAAAAACTTCTCGCCGAAGTTACGCGATTCTCTCGATCTTTACTGCCTGCTGATATATCACTCGTAGCGAGCGACCCGACACCGGCTTCGGAGAAAAAATATAGTTTTACGTGACCAGTTGTTCGAGATTTTTGATTTTTTTCGTCAATCATTCACGTTTTTCTCACTCCTTTGTTTCTTCCTCGCGTTGCAGCCCGATTATTTATTTATTACGGAAATACGAGAAACGGTCATCGAGCCTAGAATCCATTGAGACAAAAGTCCCTGGTCGAAGAAGTAATTCTTCGAGAACGCGAAGATACACGTACGCGCGTCGCGTCGTCGTATTTTCCGTATTCGTTGCGCCGTAGGAAAATCGAAGAAGGTGACCGAAAACGATGCTGCGAAATGGCGGAGAGCAGCGGCTCGTGAAAATTCGCAGGTACTTGCGACGTGATCGTCGCTTTTATCCTCTTCTCGTTCATTTTTTTCTCGGTCGGTATAAACTCTTCGTTCACGTCAAGCCGAGCGATACAATCGAGAAGCTTTCCCACCTCGCGGCGAAGCTTTTCGCTTTTATGTTCCTATAATTTATTAACATTGGTTTTTTTTTTCACCGCGAGCGCCTCGGTGGCAAAATAGCCGTTATCGAGTGACGATACGACGTTATCGCGCGTCGGAAAATTTATAATGAATTTTCGAGGCGACGTCGCGATTAAATTCTCCTGGCAGAGGTCAACCCGGGATTTTCTATCCGAGGGCCACGCGCGAGCGGTGTAAAACGATTTATCGTCATTTTTCTACGTCGTCTCGCGGATCCTGGGACAAAGGGAGGCCCCTCGCTCTCTCGATCGAATAGCGAAATTTTCATCATCGCCGCCGCAGCGAAACAAATTCCGCTCCCAAGTTTTCCCGAGGCTATCCGTTTCGCGGCGCGGTATTTTTTCCCGCGACGGATCCACGTCGAGGTTGATATAACGAGCGGAGAAACTTGGAGGATTCTCGTAATTGCTCGCGGGTCGAAAATTGATATAAGCTGCCTTTTCACCATACCGAATGAAATCTCCGCGTCTATACAGCTCCTATGGCGCTTCTATGCCGATCCTGCGCCCTCGCTTTCTCGACGTCGGCCGTTTGTGGCGCCAATTTGAGTCGCGACTTCCGAACGGTAGGACAAAACGAACGATTCGTTTGCGAAATCACCGCGACGCGGAAATCTCATCGGACGTTAGAATCGGTATCTTGTTTTGCCGCGCAAGCCTCGACGGCGGTGAGCGGTGGTTTTTGCAGTTCGTTCGAAACGCGAACGGAACACCTCCTCGCGAATAACGAGCGAAATGGACCCTCGGCGCGTAGTTGTTCGCGCGATTCGGGCGACCATTTCATCGAAATGTCTCCGACGTTGGAGTTCTTTGTTTGTTCCGCTGATCGGCCTTTTCCGCAATTTTATCGAAACGTTGGTAAGATTTCTAACGGGAGCGGAAATATTCTCTCGCGAATTTCCGTACGCGTAGTAGAGGGGTCTGGCGCGGGACGAAAGGACGTCGCGAAGGATCCTGGATTTTTTCCCATATTACGGAAATAAATTATATTTAAAATGGAATAACTGTCGTTCCTTCGGGGCTCCGGCGGTGCATAAATTCAATATTTCTTGACAAACCCCCTGGGCGAAGCGACGCCTCGCGCTCACATTTCCTTCGACCCGTTTGCCATATTCGACGCGTCGCGACGTGGCTCTCGCGACGCGTCCTTGGAATTTTAATCCCCTTATTTCGTATCCGTCCCTCGGATGGGCGAGAGAAGGTACGGGGAAGAGGAGAAAACCGACGCGGAATTCGATTCGCCCATTGTCCTCGGCGTCGCGATACCGCCGCCCCCTCGGCCCCCTTTCCCGGTCAGCCCTTCGTCGATGGGACACGCGATACGCTTACTTCTTCGCCGTAACGCGACTAGACGGTCGCGGAAATTCGATCGCTTCGATTTTCGCAAATTTTCGCGAAATGTTTACCGACAACCGACGGAAGAAGGAGAGAAAAAAGCAGCGGCGAGCCGGAATTTCAGCTTTGGCTTGATTTTTTCCCATCGCTTTTCCTTCATTTCCCCTCGTCGCCGATCTCGATATCGAATCATTCGGAATTATTCGAGCGAAACGGAAATGAGTCGGCACGGGCACGGAACGAGAGAAAAAGGAAAAAATACGCGAATCAAAATATCGTCGAAAAACGAATATCTCACCGCGTACGTCCAGCCGCGGATCGACAGGCGTCGGCGCAAACATGTTCCCGCTGATGGGAATGATGAAAAATAATCAAGCATCAAAGCTCCGATATCGCGGGGATCGCGGGAAAAAATTGACTTCGATTCGTCGATCGTTCGTCGCTTCGCGCGCGAATCGAACCAACGGCCGCGCGAGGAGTAGCTCGCAGGATCGTTCGGCCAGTTCGTTCCCCCTCGACGGGTGAGTTTGCGATCGGTCTCCGCGAACGAAGCTATCGATGGAAATTTTCAATGTTATTTTCCCGCTGATCTTCGTCTCCTCCCTGCCCTCTTATCTCGACACTTTTCAGACGGGTTTCCCCCTCATTTCGTCCGACCGACGCGGTACCCTGCCGTCGGGAAGTCTTGCAACTCAATTACTAACAACTGGGATATCTCTTAGGGAGCGCCTGGGCGTGGCTTTCTCGCCCCGATGAAGACACACAGCGACGGCGTAATCAAAGTTGCATGCACGCTCCGCTTATTCCGCGCCTATACAGGACGCCCTGAAACTACTGATCCCGAACGTTGCTCGAGAAAATTACTCCCGCACTCGCGAAAGGCCGACGCGATGACTCGCCGCGCGTACGAAACACCAATCCGAACTTTCGACACCGTCGCAACGAAGATGAGATTGTTTTTCCACGAATCGCTCGACCACCCTGGCAAATTTCGCGTACGCAAAGATTCCGCGACGGGGAAGGCAATGGAATAAAATTAACATCCACCGAGCGGATATAAATAATTGAAAGAGAGTCGCTCGACGCAAGCTCGGTCGTAGCATACGTTCAAAGTCGTCGTTGACCACGAAGAATCCGATCATCGGTCCTTCGTCGCGAGAACGCGATTCGCGCGATTCCCTATCGAGTAGCCGATCGAATCGATTTTCATTTCATTTCGAGAACGTTTCTGGTTTCCGTTTCATCTTTCGATAACGAACCTTGATCATCGTCAACGACGCGATGCGACTCTCATAGAAATTCATTTCCGACCGTCGTTTTCGTGCCTCCCGTCTCCGTCTCCGCGGTTTCGTTCGAGATTCAGCTTCGGCCGTACTGCTGCCATATTTCGTCGAGCATCGCGACGGATCGCGTTGCAGATTCGGTTACTTTTCGAGGCTCGCCTTACCACGGATCGCGAGGTCGCGACCGTGACTGGCAGACGCGCACCTCTAGGTACGAGTAAATCTAATGCCACGGCAGCAGTCGACTCGTTGTCAGCCCTGAACCGGGTGAAACGGACAACGTGTTCGCACCTCGGAGCTCGTATCGCGAGGCGTACGAGTTCGCGGGCTACAAGCCCGACGTCGCGGGTTGCGAACTTTACAGCGAGCGTAACACCGTAACGTTTAACCTCCGTGGACCACCGCGAAGTTGGCAACGCGTACGCGTGTCGTTCTACCCGGTTGATCTCATCAACGAAACTTCCGAACCATTTCGCGAAGAATTTCGCGTTACAATTCCACGGCGAAGTAACTAATCTTTAGGCACCATTAACGACTACCACCAGACGATTCGTGAGTTCTGCCCTCATCTATACGTCCGTGAACCATGGATATTCGCTGGCGCTCGACAAAGAGAGATTCGAGGTCGATTGCCAAGGATGATTTCGCGTTCTTCGATTTTCCTCGAACAATCAGGCCCGCTATACGTCGATATCGCGGCTGTATTATTCGCGGAAAGGAAAATAGAGACAGGATTTTGTGAATTTGAAGAAAAAAAATGCAAAAAGCTCTCGAGGATCGCTGAATCGATCTGTAGAATCCGACCACCCCGTTCCAACTTTTTATATCTTACCGCTTCTCTGGCTCTATTTACGCGGCCAGATACGTACGATTCGCGTCGTGGAAGAGTAACGCACGGCATACATGCCACTTGAGTTGTGGCTCGACACTCTTCGCGGCTAAGCGGCTCGCCGTTTGTCGGTCTATATAGCAGGTACGAGGAGCCGAGGCCGACGTGAATCAAGAGGGTGATCTAAACGTCGCATCCTATCGGCCTGCATAGATCCTCCGCGTTGTTCGCGCGTGGTCAGAGACAACCGCGAGGGCAAACGCCCGGGCCCGCGTTAACCTCGGCTCGGCGGCGATGGGTATTGGATTTCAACGCGGCATTTCAACTCCTTCTATTTTTTGGAAATTCGAGATCGGAAAAAACTCGTCGCAGAGACACGGACGTCGAGGAAATCGAACGATCGTCGCGACGTGTGGAACGCTGCGGAAGAAATTGCCGAAAATTGTCGTGGGATTATGGAAAAAGTTGGCGTAACTTGGCGCCGAGTCGAAGATCGGGCAACTTCTCGCGATGTTATTATCTCGGACACGTTTCGTCCGCTTCGAGACACGCTTCCTCGTTCCTCGTCCCGATAAACGTATCGCGGCACGTGATCTTCGATCTACGATTCCACGCACGGATGCAAAGGCGGACGCGGAGCGAGTAGCGTCGTCTGGAATTCGTCGATTCAAAACTCGATACCGTCGTCTCTGGGATTCGCGAGGCCCTCGCTCGAAACTTCAACGAAAGTGCGAACGCGTTTTTTCGGACGACGCGACCATCGCCAGCTCCGCTATCCCCCTTGATATTCGTCCCACACGCGTACACGCGCCCGCACGCGTGCGATTCCGGAGAAATCCCACGTTACGTTCAAATTATTCGAGTTTCAACCGTGCAGACGTTCTACGTTCGTGAGAATCGAACCGAGTCGCGTTATCCACAAATTCCATACCGAGCAGTAATTTTGAATAGAAAATACACGAGTCGTTATATCCGAAGTATCGCATGCGCTCGATATCCAGATCGTAACACGGCCTCGATTCGATTGCCGCCGTGCCGATAGATCGTCGATCGTATCGGATTTGATTTTCAGTTTCTCGCGATTCTTGCTTCTCTCTCTCTCTCTCTCTCTCTCTCTCTCTCTCTCTCTCTCTCTCTCTCTCTCTCTCTCTGTTATCCATCCGATCGAAAAGCCGGAAGAACGCGAACTAAGATTCGGAACAAGCGATGTAGTACGCGTCGAAGTTTTCACGTGCTGGAAAGTCGAGTGTTCCGCGTTGGACGTACGAGACACGCGCCCGGGGAGATCGCGGCGATTCGGGGTTACGGCGCCACGAGCTCGCAGCTCGTAGACGCTGCGTCGGAACGTAGAACACGGCTATGTTCTTCCGATAGGGCGTCATTACGGGGGAGCCGGTGCGTATGACTTCGCGTCATATTGTCGACGGGTAAATTTAATCAGGTGACGCGGGGGGTGTTTGCGAAGGACGAACGTCCGCGCGTATCCGGAGGCGTCGACCTTCGAGGACGAGCGTCCGGGGACGCCGCGGCCTCAACCCCCTGCGGCGCGTCGTTGTCCGGTCGTTTCCGATCCTACTTCCTTTTTTCCTACGAGGGGACAGGAATGATCGCGAGGAAACTGACCATTTTTTTCACGGCTCGTCTCCGCCGAGTATTTCTCTCCCTTTTCCGTCATTTTTTTTCCTCCACCCGGCAAAAATAAACATCGCAGCCGTCGAGTCGTTGGAAACGGAGACGCGCGTACCGATCGCGATTACGCTCGTACGTACGGGTCTAGAAACTTCGATGGTAAAGGTTTGACGCTGAGCGGCAAATAGTAATTATAATTCTTCTGGCTCGTGTTGCTTGTTCAACGTCGTTGCAGGCGACGAACGATGATATTTCCAAGTCGCAAGGTCTATCCCGCTTATATCACCGTGTCACTTTCAATCGATCTATACTCGTCACCGGCTGTGATCATTATTTAACCGATGAACCGAACGTTGAAAAGCGTATTTTTGCCGCTTCCCTTCGCGTCGCGAGCCACGGCGAGGGGAGTCCTCGGAGCGGAATTAAAATGGATGGGCACAATGCGATGAAACCGGAAACGTTTCGCGTAGTCGGTAAAGGAGGTCGCGCGTCACCTGCCAATAAAATTGATGGGACACTTTGTCACTTCGTGAACGACGTTAACGGGTGGCGTATTTTCCTCGAAAAACTAACCGAGCATTTCTACGGAGTCGCTCGCGAATATGTAACGTACGTTTACGGGGACTTTATTACCTCGTATCATTTCGCTCCCGTCGCGGTGGTAAAGAGGCAGCGAACGTAGGCGGGCGGAGAATCTTAGTCTCCTGCTGCTGCTGGTGCTGCTGCTGCTGCTGCTGCTGCTGCTGCTATCCGTCATCTCCGGACGTTCGCAAGACTGGCCAAAGGACCCCTCTCGCATAGTATCATTACGACCCGTCACGGCCAATTTCTTTCCATCCCCCAATTTTCTACTTGTTCTCGCGCTACTCCTCGGTATCCGAATCGTTGTACATATTTCCGATCCGATGATCGTGTTCGATCGCAGGGAATACCAGCGACAAAAATTACCTTCTTCGCCGCGCGTTTTTTCTCACGGATCATTCGAACGACATCTCCGTGCTCGTGCATGCCGCTGCATTCTCTTTCCGCCTCTCTCCGGAGGGAACGCGTGGCTGGTTCGCTTTTTCCCCGGACAGTTCTCTCTACTCTTCGCTCTCTCCGCGAGGAGACACCGCGGGTCGCGTTTATTTTCGGTTATGGTTCGTTGTGCCGAACGGAAGTTCCGGATAGCATGCCGGATATGCACTTACGGTTTAATACGAAATTACCACGGTCGACGAGCTCCTGAGCGGCCGTTCGGCGTATAGTATTACGCGTACTCGGCCCGAGTTCAGTGCCCGTTTCAATGCGCTTTCTGCCCGTCGCTCGTCCACCTGTCCGTCGCGTCGCGGCGTCCAGCAGGTGTAACGACGACGACGACGTCGACGATGACGGGTCATCGTTACACAGATCTCGCGAGGATAGACGCGCGCTCTCGTCGATTAACGTCGCGCGGGCGCCTCGTTGCCCCGCGACACGGGAGGTTATTGACGCGGCGTGATTAACCGAGTCAAGACCGCCTAATTACTTCTGTCAAACTTGTCCAACTTTCTCGTAACGACCAATGATAGCGACGTGCCCGTCGTCGCCGCATGGCGCGAGGCGTGGGGGGGAACCGCGTCGTTACGAAACGATCGGAGAGAAGCGGACGAACGAGCGTGGGCAACGAGCAAACGTGGATACAACGTCCCGCGTACGGGGCAGACCTGCCCCCTTCGTGCCGAGGCGACGGCCGAGGCAAAAGCGAGGATCGCCCCGAAGGAAGGGGGATCGTTGTCGGACGTCGGGAGATCGCGGGAGCGTTCGATCGGGAGGAACGGTCAAACGAGGGAGGACTCGTCGTCTCGATGACCGAGATTACTTCGAATTACTCGGATTACCGGGACCGATCGGATTACCGAGATTACGCGAGGCGTACGTCCCCCGTTCCGTTTCTCGGTTCGCGGAAAACGACCGATACGAGTACCGCGACTCGTTGGTTTTACCTTCCGCGGAATCCGTGGATGCGGTACCGCAGCTCGCGCGGCTAGCCCCGCGGCTACGCTCCTGATGCTCCTGGCGGCTCTCGTAGGAGCGCGCGTCGGAGAACGTGGAAGGACGCCGTTGAGAGAATCTCCGAGGATCTCCGAGGGAATGGGACGCCCTTTAATCCCGAGGGCCGATTCCCGACTCCGGATACGCTCGCCTCGTCTCGCTTCGCTACCGGCACGGGAACCCAATCGATTTGTCCGGCGATCGGATCTCCGCGAGCGGAGGGAGAGGCGTATCGACTACGGTGACAAATGCCATAACGCGCCGGCGGGCTATCCGTTTCCTTCTCGTTCGCCCGTATCCCCGTCGTTATTCGAAAGCGTCACGTTTCGCGCCTGTCTCGCGCGATTCTCCCCTCGCCTAACCTTTGCCCGGCGGAATATTCCTATCGTTCCTTCAATTTTCCTCCGCCCTCCCGCCGATCCCTCTCTATGCAATCGAAGCCGACTCGCAACCGAAGAGACGACCGATCGTAATAGTCGCGTTCGCGGAAGAAATTGGAAACGTAACGTAATTGCCGTCGTATCGTTTATCCTCGTTTTTCGATCGTGGAAGTTTCGTTTTCCTCGACCCGTCATCGTTCGAACGTGTTCGATGTCCGGATATTTATCACCGCGTCGAAAGAACCACCGGACCACATGGAATCGAACCGCGGAACGTCGAGTTTCCAGAATTTTTCCAGATTTCGGGGTTTCGATGGCGGGAACGCGAACTACACGACTGATGGGCGAGCTCGGTTGAAAACTGGGATTCGCGTGCAGCAAACCGCGAATGCCCATTATATTCTCGAAGCTTCGGAATCGAAGCGCTCGACGAGCTTAATTTTCGATTCGGACGTCGGTATTCGGCTGAAAACAGCGACGATTCGCGACTGGCTATTGAAAAGCGCGAATACTCGATTACCTGCCGAATTAATAACGAAAGCTCGTGAAATCGAATCGAGAGGGATCCTCGCGCCCGAGGCACCGAAACAACGGATGCATATCGCGCGGAACGCGTCGCTCGCCATCGTTTTTCCACGCCTGTTCGCGTTTGGACGGATAGGATTCGCAAGACTGTATCGAGCGCGAGGGGCCGAGGGTCGGGATCGGGGAACGGAGAATAACGATGTCCGAGGACGCGAGGACTAATTTCGCCGTCGTTGGGGTCCGAGAAACGGACTCCGAGAACCCGAGGCTCCGTCGCGACCTCCATCGGCGAATGATTCATTTTCACCGAATCGCGGCCACCTTTGGCCCGCGTTGCCCCGTTCTTGCCCCGTTCTTGCCCCGTTCTCGGGGAGCAACGGAGGGTGGTGACAATAAAGGAGCCCGCTCTGCCTTCGGGCAAGTGCCCATCACGCGTAAATTTATCACGCAAATTTGAAAAGCTTAGAGCGCGAACTCCGCGCTGTAACTTCTCGTAACGACCGAGATTAAACCAGCCGCGAGCGGGGATCGTATCTCCCATCCGAGCTTTCCCCGATGACGAAAAAAGATTTAATAACGAAGCGTCATTCTTTCCCGCCTCGAGATTCCGTCCTCCGGAAATTCGACTCGTCTCGAGCCGGCAGAGCCACGATTTCGGCTTCTCCGAGGCGATGAATCCAGAAACAGATATTCGCGAACCATCGAATTTTCGGACTAACAACGACGAGATTCGCGAACGTTGCTCGACAAATCCGGCTCGCGTGACGCGTAAGCTCGGGAAACACGCGGAACTTCGCTATTTCTCCTCGGCTTTCCCGAGAATGGTTCTTTTCATACGCTCGTTTCTGGTATCGGGAAAAGTGAATAATATCCGCTCGAGCTTTGGGATGGAAACTCGCGTCTGATCTTTACGCGCGTCGATCGCCCCGTTGCTCGAGGTTGCCCGTGGAAAACTCGCGAAACGCACCGTTGAAATTATCGCGAGCACGCCGTTGAAGCGAACGAGGGGCGCGGAAATAAGCTCGCGCTAGGTGAATTCCCGTTCGCTCGATCTCGTACCCGGCCGAATCCGGCGAACCCATCGATCGAATTGGATTTTTCTGGAAGACGGTCGCGAGCTTCGCATCTCGCGACGTTAATTCCGCGCGACGTATCGAAATCGCGGGACGGGCGCCGCGGTACCGTCTCGTATTCGGCACGCGACACACCCCTTCGCGGTGTCGAGCGCCGGTCGTGCTTGTAGAGCGGGGAAAAAGCGAGCAGCCTCGACGAAAAAGCTCCGCTTCGAATCGAAGACAGACGGAGGAGCGCGAGAGGGAGCGGCGGACATCGCGAAGCGTAGGCGAAGGCGTGAAAACTCTTTCGCGCGAAGGTGAGAAAAAGTCTTTTGTCCGAGTCCGCGCGGGCTGCTGCCCCCTTTCACTTTTTATCAATTATTCCAGCAATTATATTCCCGGGCGCGAAAGTGAAACGGCGGGAGACATCCAACGCCGAATGAAAAACTCGTTCCGGAGGCCTTGGTTCGCCGTAACTTCCTCTCTTATCTTTTCGCTATCGCGTGTTTTTGTTTCCCAATCGCTCTGTTCGTTCCGGTATTTTCTCGAGCACGAGGCTAGAAACAAAAAGAACGACCGCCTCGAAAGAGCGGGGAGGGGATTGCCATTCGGAACGGACGGGCGAGTGGCTCGCCATTTTTTCCCTCTCTTTTCATGATCCTCGAGATCCTTTTCTTTCGAGCTTCGTTATTTTTCAGGTATCCACTCGCGTACCAACCTCCGGATAATTCTTACGAGACAATTAGGAAGGGGGGGAAAGATTCGCGCAAAGCAAGCGAACCATTCAATTTGTTGGGTTCTCGTTCTCTCCGGCTGCTCGACGATGTCGTTCCGCTACTTTGACATCGGGTTTTGATTAATTTCAAAAATATGACGTCCACCAATTCGGGACGCGGCCGGCAACCGGAGAAACGATGCTTTCGGCGGTCGCTGGATTCTTATCGTCCGAAGAACATCGAAACAGGGGGTAAAAAATATTGGACGGAGAAAAAGCATGCTGAGCGGCATGAAATTCATTTATTCGCGTTCCGTTGCTGTTTTCGCAGTTTGTTTCCTTCTCCTCGTCCGTTTCGTCATTTTCGCTGAACAGGAACGGTGGCACGGAAACGTCAGACGGGAAGCAAAACTTTCGTTTGAAGCTGCGAAACGTGGATCGCGGGCGCGGAGTATCTCTCGCGGCCATGGAATTCGCCCCGACCCGGTTTTTCCTCCGTTGATTTCTTCAGCTTCCTGTTATTTTTCTCCTTTTTTTCTCTTTTTTTCCACTTTTTGGCTTCGCTCGTCTGCCTTTCTCGCGACGAAAACGAAGATGGGATAAATATTCAAAGGAAAGGGGAAAAAGTTTTCGCCCGAAGCTGCGAGGTGTAAAATTCAGTCCTACCGTCGTCTTTGAATGTAGATCTTTTCCAACTCGCCTTTTGCCCAATTGCATATTTGATTTGTTTATTTATCCTTCGAGCGAAATTCGGAAGTGCGGAAGATATTTGCCGCGAGGGGCGACACTTTCTGCTCGAGGCTTCGAGGTCCGGTGACTCGGACGATTTTCATCGAACCGTTCCTTTCTCCTCGCTAACCAGGACTCGCAGAGCCGTCTCGAACGGTCACTTTCGTCCGTCGTAAATCGTACGAAATTCCATCAAGCCTCCGAGTGTATTCGGGGAAGGGTCGATCAAGGTCGTCCGGTGCTTCGCGTCGCACGACCCTTCTCACCTTCGGACGATTCCGACGGCGGCGACCCGCGTGGAACGCTGGGACGCGCGACCGAACGCGAGTGGCGCGTCGTCTAACTATCCGAGGCTCGTTACGAGGTTCGCGAATATCGCGCGAAACGGAGCGGAATTAACGCGTATTCGAATCCTCGCGGGACGAGCCGGAATTGACGGATAATCCGCGACGAAAGCCGTGATACGGCGCGAGGGTGGTGGACGTCTGAACGGGCGAAATGTCAAAAAGAATCCCGAGTCGTAGGAGAGGAGCGGTGTTCGCAACGATGGAAATTTCGGGCGATCTGGTTCGCATCGAGGAGACGTTACCCCGTACGTATCCTGCGGAGGATTCGGGGGTTTTGTCGCGACGTCGGAGCGGGGATTGAGGGATCAGAAAGGAAAAGTCGAAAACCGGCAGGGTGAAGTCGTTCCGCGCGGAGCTATCCAACGTCACGCGGCCATCATTCGCAGATTTCGCGACATCGAGGAATTTGCTAGTCGATTCGAGGCGTGGGACGCGGTGCGGGGGATAAATTTTCGACCAAGCGTTCTCGGGGTGACGCAGATTCGACTGGTTTTTGCTACTCCCCATCCCAGGAGCGGGCTAACTCGAGGCGAAATGACCAATAAGACAGATTCGAGCGCCAGGTTTCGAAGAATTCACGGTTGTATATACGTATACGTATACCGAGCGAATTCGGAGGGTAGAGAGGGTCTAAGATCTTCGTGATTGGAGAACTTTGTAAGCCATTGGTCAGCGGTTATTCGAGGACGAGGACGCGGGTGCTGATCTTCGATTATTGGCGGACCTCTATTGAGAACACAAGCAGAACCCAGCGCCGCGAAGGATTTTCTCATACCCCGGATGGGCTTGTCGGCGCGTTGAGATTACAGGCGTAAGCCTACGTATTCGGAGAACTTATCCGCAACACGCGAGGTTCGATCGCAGCTGCCCGAAGCATCGAGAATTACCGGTAACATTCCCGCGTATGAACGTGATCGTCCACGAACTGGTTGTGGGACCGAAAATTCGGTACACGCCAGGTCATACGCGCGTGACGCGCTGTCCTTGCTTCGCCTAGCTCGCCTCTGCCATCACTCGAAACGGTGCATCGGCGCAACGAAAGACGATCGTACGAGAATCATTCGCGTTTCACCCTCGCGAGAATCTTGAGAAATATCGTGCAATCGTCCTTTCCGCGTTACACCTCCCGTGCGAACCTTACGAACGATCAATCAGGACCTTCGAGTCAGCGCGACGCGGTTTCCAAACTGCAACGTTTCTCGATACGGAGAAGATTTTCGCTTTCCCCGTATGATACGGAATTTTTCTGATCCCTCGCGGATTCAAATTCCCCGGAAGCCGTACGACGCGAGCGAGTCGAGATCGTTGCAACGACGTGACAGTTGCCGGTCTGATAACCGTGTATAACGGAATATCGCGCTGTTACATCCAGCTATTCTTACGTAACGCGAACGCGTCTCGTTACGCGAATGTTCGTTGCGCGTCTCCTACCGGGACCGAGCGTACCCGCTTGTGCAATTTCGCAATGCACTTAGTGACGTAACGACGCAACGTGCCCCGTGAGATAATTATCTGGAAATTAGTCTCGCGGGGCGAGCCGAGAGTACAATTTTCTCGTCGCAAAGAAAATTCGTGAGCTTCGCGAGGTCCTCCGACTCCGTCGGGGTGACCAACTTCGCGGACGTATGCAGCTCCGACCTTCGCGTAATGAATTTCTCCGCACGAGCGATTCCGGGTAATTAGACGCGAGGAGTCTGTACTTTTCGCGAGTGGTGTCGAACGTTTGCAAAATGAAGCCGCGGACAGAATCCTCCTCCCGAGGAAACAGAAGTGGGGATTGAAATTATCACCGGAAATAATTCGAGCATATTCGAAAGTGGAAGTGATCGAGGAGCATGACTGCTCGCGGAAGAGAACGCGATACTCTCGGGACTCAACGCCTCCGTCCAACCATTCGCTCGACGTTTCGCAAAGGCTAAGCGCTGGGAAAACAGATCCCCGACATTTTCTACGGCAAAGAAGAGTCGCGATCGAATCATACCTCGTATCAAACCTACGATCGAGAGTTCGAACGAGGTTCGGTCGAGCGTTGCTCGAAAGACAAACTCGTCGATAACGCAAATTCGGAGAAAAGAATTAGGCGATCTGCGTTTCGAAAAATCCGTCCGAAATTCGAGATCGAATCTCGTCCACCGTTCAGCCCTCAAGGCTCTCGGATATCTGTAATTTGGAAGAAGGCAGCTCAGCACCGGAATTTCGGGTCGCTCGAGCTTTTCGTCGCGCGTCTTCGTCGAAAGCGCTCGAGTTTTCTCGCGAATGTTGCGCGATTCTTTCGCGTCCAAAAAGTTTCGGGGATCCGTGTAATTGTAAGAAGAAACGAACGAAGCAACAAACAAAGCGAGGCGAGTGAATTTCGTTCGTTTCGCGTAATGAATTATTTATCTCTTCGAAGATATATCAAGTTGGGAAAAACGTTGCTCCGCAGAACAATGCTGGCTAAACGGGAAACGCTAATCTCTTTTTCATTCAATTATACGCAAGGGGGAAATTTGCGCAAAGACCAAAGCGATACGGATCTTTGGTAGGAAACAAACGAAGCGCCCTCGCCCCTGCGGAGGGGTTCGTCTGCGGTTGAGAGATAGCACGAAGCATCCAGCCACCCAGTGGCCTCGTTTCTCGTATTTTTCCTCGCTCCTCCGACCCCTGCTTCCCCGTACTTACAACAACCTCCGCGTTTTCTTCCCTCGTAGCGCCAGCCTCGGCTACAAATACGTAGCGAAATTCGGCGACGTTTCAAGAAATCACGGAACGGCGCGGGCTGGTCGAACGCGAAAATCTTCCTGGTACCGGGAAAATTCTCGCCCACCGCGGAATCGCGCCGTGAATATTTTTCACTCGTGCATCGACCTCCGTCCTCGCGAGCGACGATGCTAGGTCAACGATACGCCGCGACCGTGCGCGAATCTCGACGGAAATCACTGGTAGCGCCGCGATGCGAGGAGAAGCGGGGGTACGTAGCGACGGCGTTGACAGGAGTGCGCGGTAATTACCCCGACGGGATGACGTTGAAAAGCGCCGAGGAATAACAATACGCGGCGACGACAGAAACGAAGCGTGAACAAAGTTCGAACGACGGATGTAACGATAGCCGCGGCTTCGCAAACGACTGACGCGAGAGGAATTACATCGGACGACTGTCAAGAACGGGGCGAAAAGCAATACCGAAGGCGCGGTAAACGGTGTCGCAGGTGTGGAAATCACGGTAAGAAATGAAACGAAGACAGAGGGAGAGACGCGAAACGGAACGCCAAGGGTTGGAAAAGGATTGGGGGGGGGAGGGGGGGAGGGGAGGTAGAGATGGGGTTCGATGATTATTTGTTGCTCTCCATCATTGCAGAGGTGAACCGCGTATGAATAACTTCTAGTCGTCGGAGGACTCCGCTAACTAGCGGCCTATTGTCGACTAACCCTCTCGTTTCGCCTCGCGGGGACTGTCCTCCTCGGTCGCGGTCCCCGTTCAACCTGCCACCCTGTCCCCTTTTTCTCGTTTCATCTCCGTCTCGATCTCTCTCGTCCCGTGCACTCCGTTACACGCAGCAGCAGCAGCAGCAGCAGCAGTAGCAGCAGCAGCAGCAGCAGCGTACGAACCTGGGGTCCGGGTCTCCGGACGACACGAGCAACCGTCGCTACGAACTACGAACCGCATCTGTGTGCTGTCATTAATATAAATTAACACGGCTCCAAGTTTGCGGCCCCCGGTATAGCCCGCAACCCTCTATTGCCCGCTCCGCGTAAGCCGTGCGGGGTTAATAGGACTACCCGAGGTAAATTTCCAAGAAAATCATTCCGAACATCCAACCCGTTTTCCCAGCGCGCGAGCGACTCCACGTATCGCGAGAAGTCGACGAGTCGTCATTTTTCACGTTTCGGTTTCCAGCGTCGCCCCGTTGTCTCGAACCTCGTCGTCGTTTGCAAAATGCGAGTTCGTAGTCGCGGTCTCTCTCGCGCTTCCGCGAAATGGGGTTCGAGGCTGCCTATAATTCTCTCGGATTTCGTCTTGACGGATAAATATTTCTTTCCGCCCGTAAATTCTGCCCGATAAATAGGCCACGGGCTTCGTTTCGGCTTCAGCTCGGTTGTAATGTACACGTGAACGTCCGTCACGTAAGATTTAATGGTGAAGTTCACGCGAGCCATCGTTCGGTCACAAACAGTCGGCGTTTCTTTCGTCACACGCCCCTGCAATGCCACCACCCCCATCATTAGCGAGAGAAATTCGACGCGGGCCGAGTCACGTGACTCGAGTGATCGCGTCTTATTAAAAGCCTCCGCGTTTTATCTTCCCAATTACGAGCCCGCGCCAATTTTTCAAGACCAACCCCCGGTTTAATCACAGCCTCGCGTACCCCTCCGCGAAAGAGTTTTTTTTTCCACGCGGTACGATTTCCATCCGGGAATCGAATCGTGGAAAATCCGCCGCTTCGCGATTCCCGAAGAAACCGAGAGGAGTACGAGTCGAAACGTGAAAGTTGGTATTGGCGCGGCAAGGATGTGGGCGAGGGGTGAGATCAGGGTCGTTATACCTCTTAGAAACTGATTACT
The DNA here is from genome assembly GCA_963969455.1 of Arge pagana. Lineage (NCBI taxonomy): Eukaryota > Metazoa > Arthropoda > Insecta > Hymenoptera > Argidae > Arge > Arge pagana. Next base: position 18,693,172 of record OZ018313.1, on the reverse strand, counting down.
CTCCGCGAGCGGGGAGTGGAAAAGTTGGAAAACTATCGGATAACGGTAATTGGATTCGATGGTGTTTAACCAAGCAGCGTGTAATGGGCATTTCACGTTTCCGCCGTCCGAATGCGTATATTAAGAAGTAGGATGTCCGTTTTCCCCGCTCAATTTTCTCAGCGTTGTTTTTTTGCATTTTTCTTTTTCGTTCTCCTGCTCGCGAAGCGTATCGTTGGTCTATCGATGGGAAGAAATCGAGTGTAAAGCAAATTGAGAAAAATATCAAGCGAAGAATGAAAGCCGTGAGCTGAAAATTCAAGATTGAAAGCCCCTCCGCTATTTTATGAAGATTTTATAGAGAATTTCTCTTTCATACCTCGACGTAATATCTTTCTTTTCGCGGCGAATAGAATTCAAGAGTATAAAGCACCTCGAGATTGGAGAGAGACAGAAGCTGTAGAAAGGCGGGACGGGAGAAGCGGGAAATAAAGTGATCCGACAGGAGAGTCGCGGAATGAATCTGTTAAGATGGAACGAGGCCGTAGAAGACGAGACGACGTCGAAGACGATGAAACGAAGTGGGCGAAAAAGTTTAAATAGAAAACAAGACGCGGAACCGAAGTAGTCGGGAGAGCATGGGTAGGAGTGGTCATCTCGGAATCGGGATCCGAGATGAGTCGGCGGAGAATGAGAGGAGGGAGGGAGGGGGTTGGCTGAAAGGGAGAAAGGGAGAAACGCTCGTGTCAGCCGGAAGGTATGAAACGAAATTTCATTGCTGTCTCAAAGAAGTCGAGTCGGGGCGTGGCGGAAGTATGAAAAGCGACGACGGAACGAAGAACGCGAATTCGAGTGGCGAAATGAAAAATAGAACGGAAATAATGGAACGAAAAATAGCGAGAAAGATCGTAACAAATCCGAGGTACGGGATACGACTGCGTGAAAATGAGTAAACGTAGAAGGATACTCGAGAGAAAGACAAAAAAAAACAAGATGGAGAGGAGTCGAAAATTTATCAGAAAAGGAAGAGGGAACCGAATCATCGACGCTGCGAAGAACAGTACCGATCGAAGGAAATGGCGATAAAATCTGATGCAACGATGCCGAGGAAAAAAAAGAGACGAGAAAATCGAACGAACGTTCGTCAACGGACGATGACGAGTAGCCTACCCGTTGGGAGGGACGAACGGATGATGAGGAAGACAAACCTGCGCGCCCTCGGCTCGCGTGATCCTGATTACAGCCAGCACCTTGCCTAGCGGTTGGGATTGCGAAAAGGGTTGATACGGGGGAAAGGACGAGCCACGAGCAGTCTTGTCAGCTATCATTGCTCGTTATTAAAATTTGCCTCGCAGCAAATTTCGGGTGGTAGGCGTGCGATAATGGAACGCTCTAATCGAATCGTCGATTACACCGGCATTTCTGGACTGGTACATAGCGATATCGCGGGGCAGGAGCCGAGAAGGGCGAGGGGACGCGATGCGCTCGGCGAGGCGGTATACCGTAGCCGGGAAATCACCATACAGGCGTTTCGGAGTCAGGACAGCAGGGGTCGAGCTAAGAATATAATATTGTTAAGCGTCAAGGGATGTCATAATTGCAGGGTTATACGGATGAAAATGGCGGGGAGGATGAACGCTCGGAACGGGGTGGGTTGCAAGGGGTGCCCGGGAGCAGGGTTCAGCGGAAGTCGCGAGGAAGGCGTGCGGAAGGCAAGTCTACCGGGATAAAACCCCTCGACATTCCGGTTGACAAGTGGCAGTGGGCGAGGGTAAATTGCGTTGGACCGAAATTAAACTTTGCGCGAGGAAGACGAGTCGCGCGCAATACCATCAGGATTCGAACGCGTCGATCATTCCATTCGACACGACGATCACGACCACGCGGTCGCGTTACGGATACCGTCATCCGCAAAACGATGCCGAGGAGAGACGAGCTCGATGCTCGTACGCGTAAATTGTCCCACTCGTCGGTTCCCTCGCCCCCGATGTACGGTACCGAGAGCCGTGTTCGACGGAGCGAGGGAGGGCTGACGTACGCCGCGAGATATCGACGAGATAACGCGAGTCGGCCGCGCGCGAATCGTTGGTAAGCAACGAGAAACCGACGAAAGTTTCCTACGCGCGAGCGAACACGAGCGGGGTGTAATTTCAGACCTCTTTCAGCCATCGAGTGACCCCGTTCCCGGCGCACTCTCGATTCGCGGCTGAGAGTCCGATCAGTTTTTTTTTTTCCATTCCTAATCGGATAATTATGAAACTTGGTTTCCCGGCGCTGCGTCGAGCATCGCAACGAGGTCGTTGGGATAGGCAATCGGGTCCCCGGGGTAGACGCTCGTACCGATCCAGAATACGCGTACGTATGCGATAGCTATGATTCATGTGATTAAAACGAATACGCAGCGAGACTTTTCGTTCGCCGCGAAGTAACAATTTTATTTCTAGCTGTCGCAAATACGACGACCTCGCCCCGCCAATTTGTCCTATTGATTCTTCCCTCGCGACATCGAACGATGTTTACGTTTCATATTCCTTCGCAATACCGTACCGGCGCAATGGTGTGGCAGGCTCCGATATACATACTTATTTCACCATCGCTCCGAGTTCGCGTCGATCGAACATTAAAAATTATCGACACGAACGGAATATTTACGTTGCGATGAAACTCCGCACGGAACAAACTGCGGGGCAACGAAACCTATTCGAGACTCCAACGTCTCCCATTCGAACGTACGTACGTACACCCGGATTTCAATTTTCGCAAGTAACAGACCTTGCGGCAGTCGCAATCCAACGCGAGCGCCTTCGTATGCCATAGCTTAACGTGAAATATTTCCTGCACCGTCATTGCAGAAGTTATCGCATTACGTAATAAACTCTCGAAGTTCGAGTTCCGTTCCGTACCAACCAAAGCACGAAGCGTGATGTTTTCCGTGCGATTTATCGGAACGCGTTGTTCCTCGCTCTCGTTCATCGATCCCGTCGAACGCTCGTTTCCGATCCTCCTCGACCCTACGATCGATCCGGATGTTCTAGTTCAACGTGGTTGTTACGCGCTTCTCGTCAAATTTATCAAAAAGTCCGATCCTCCCCGACTTTTGAATCCGCGCTATCAGGCTTTCCTTCGAACGCGTGCCAACGCGATTCTTCAATTTCCATCCAACAATCGGTCGTCACGGTGCGCGGGTGCCAATGGTACAGAGATATCGCCGGTAAGGATGTCGGGAGCTCTCACCAAATGCCAGCTCGACGTTCTGGAATGTAATCGCATCGAAGTACCCCGGCGCAGCCAGCCCGGCAGCGTTCCGGCGTCCGTGGGGTATATCCGGAAGGTACAGCGAGGAGGCGGCATCGCCATGGCGAAGAAAGCACCGGGGCAGAGGAGAATCGCGCGGAGGACATCGACGGTGACGGTGACGGTGATAAAAATATACAATGTACTGCGAGAAGTACCAGCGATCCGTGAGAAAAGGTTCCGCGTTTTCCTCGCACGTAGGTACCAGGGAAAAGTTCGTCGCCGAAGCGTCAATTACGGGAAGAGTATCGTACCACCCGAAAGATCTATTCCAGCCCTCGATGCGATCTCGACTTTCATCTCGCTCTCTCCTCGCTTTACAAGGATCCCCCCTTTGACCGCGCGCGACTCCATTGTTCCCCGGCATTCTTCTCTCGGTTTCCTCGGGCAAGAATCGAAACGCGATACGAGGTGTCGCGTACATCGCGGTTACCAGATATGTACGCCAAATGCCAGCTCGTACCACCTCTCCGGCACAGAGGTGACCGAGGGACATCGCGTGAGCTTGCACAACGCGCGACCCGAACAGTTCCACGAATACGGGTTATACGAGTTGTACCTAGTCGTAACGAAAGTATTCCGTTCCGCGACCCGTGATCAAGGTGGTCGCGTGTCTGCGACGAACGTCGGTCCTATACCGAACGAAAAGCGCGTGGACGCGCCGCTACGTTCGCTCGGTTCCACGTTCGATTCCGGATCCGTCCAACATCGCGCGAGCGCCGATGCCGCCACTTGGAATCGACTCGCCAGCAAAGTCCAGCAGCAAAGTCCATGATTCTACGGTCACGCCGAGACGAAGCGAGTCGGTGTTCGGCTTCTCGTCTCGGGAGCACCCCGCTCGTCGGAGGTTCTCTCCGCGCAACAGACGCGCGGATAAACATACATTTGCGTACGTACGCACGCGCGGCAGCACCGTGATCCAGGTCTATGGGAACGGGGATTGTCGCGTGGGTATGGCGCGCTTGGCGTCGACCGCGTCGTCCGTTCCGTTGCGCTGGTGCAGCGGCGATAAAACGAAAAATTGGCGACGAAGAGCGAAAGAGAGATGCTGGTAGTTCAACCGCGATACGCGCGCGCCAAAGTGGCGCGAACGGCACGTCTACTACTTTGCCGAATGGAACTTCGGACGAGGACCCGGACCGATTGCGACAGCATACGAAGTTAATCCGAACTCGTTAACTTCGATTCTGTACCGGCCTCGCTGCTCCCTCGTTCCATTGTTCCGCATTCTCCTCCCATCGCTGCCGCTACTCCGGCTCGAGCGTGGAACTACACCTGTATACGATACCCAAAGAACGTATCGGACTCGTTGGTCGTGATGTTTGGCTGCAGTCGCGTCGTTGCGTTAGCAACGGAAAATATTTGGGAAAATTCAATGCAACCGTGACGCGGGGAATGCTCGGTACCGGAACACCCGGGATTCTTCCTTCGGTGCCTCGGAGAAAAAATTCAGCGTGGCGGCGAGGATGCTTATGGGAACGTCTGACCGCGAGCAAGCATGCTTCGAGGATTCTTTTTAACGATGTCCCAACTGGAGCGTAGGCCAATTAAATCTTTGATTCCACGGAAAGTCGAAACTCCTCGAGTTCGTTGGATTACCTCGTTATCCTCAATTTAACCGTGCGCTCGAGGCCGTAATCAAAGGGTATCGCTGCAGCATTCTTCTTTTGAACGTTCGAAGTAGAATTTTCCGATGATCCGATATGCATTATCGAGACGCTCGATGATGTGAGAAAAGATGCCAGAAAATAGTGGAAGGACGAGTGATCGCGATAAATCCTGCACGGAACAGTCGGCGTTCCGGTGCGATTTGCGATACGAAGATCCGATGGATAGCGGAGATACCGCGGATAAATAAGTCGTGGTAAACTTGTCGGAGAATTTAAAAAGCCGACGGAACGAGTTTTCCGCGAAGGTAAATCGAGTTCGTGCCCGAGGAAATGCTCGCGAAGTTTAACGGAGGGCTGATTGATTTTCTTGTTGATTTCATCGACCCGGTGACGGGATTTTCGATGGAATCGTCGTACGGGACGAAACCCGTGCCGGGCAGGGTTTCCAGGAGAGGACCGGAGACAGCGAAACATCGTCGATACGATATCAACGGTGCGCGTGGAGGTCCGGGGATGGGGCTTCGCAACGCCGAATGAAAATAGAACTACGAGGTGTGCTCGGCCGAACGACGGAGGGCGAGGCACCAATCTTCGCCGGGTTGTTTCACGCGAGCGTTCGCGAGAGTGACGCGAGTGGTTTCACAGTGGAAGGCGAGAGGCAGATACGCGTTACCGGGGTCTAACCTCCGAGGGAATCTCTATCGCGAATACGAGAGCGCAAAGGAGCGGGCGAACGGGAGAAATAGAAGAACGAGAAAGAATAGAGAAGGAGGAAGTAGAATCTAGCGAGGAAACGAATGGTCGCTCGCGCTACCCGCAAGCAGCCGAGGGATCGTCGGTCTTTTAGCGGCAACATTTCTTTATTCCGCTAGTGGCAAATGTCTCCTCTCGAAGGAAATTGGCGCGGCCGGGCGCGAAGGAGCATAACGAAAGCTTTCGAACGACGGAGAAATCCTTGGCTCGAGATACTCGATAGCGTGGAACTCGAGGGCCCTCGGTATCGTTTCGTATCGAAGAATATAACCCTGACGCACGCGAAGAATCCGTAACGGGGCGAATCGAGCTACGCGAGCGATGCTCCCATTCGCGTGTCGGTCCTCTCGTCGCCTTTACCGCGACGCGAAAGTAAAAGTCACGCGCGTGGCATCTCGTACCGTCGAGGACAAGGTACGCCTACCTACGAGGCGATAATTTGTAGCCAAGGAACAATCTCGACTCCCGGAGAAACTCGGGCGGAGCATCTGGGAACTATCGGGTCGCGTTTGTCGCGACTGGAGAGGGCTTTCGCGGGCTTCTTTTTTAATCGAGTCGCGAGCAAAGTCCGGCACGGAATTTGATTTCCTCGGCGTAACGCCGCGGCTGAGAGATGCGAGCCGGCAGAGCAGGGGGTCTTTCTCGGCCGTTCGCAGCGGGGCGCGGGGTAACCTTAGTTTAAAAATCGAGTTACTCCGTCGGGTCGACGATAGGGGTGGGTAAAACGCGACGGGACCGGGAGGGAATATTATTCGGATGCGCGGAGAACCGGTCGAATCAACGCGACTCTCCAACGCTATTTACCGAACGAGGCACGGTAAAAGAGAACGAGAGGGGCAAAAGTGGGGAGAGATACCTCGTTCGCGCGGCCGATAACAAGGAATCAAACTTCACGCGGATGGGTAATTGCTGCTTGGCCATTGGTAGGAAATTATGAACCTCGTTAAAACTTGATCATTACCACTTAAGACGCGTTTCTCCACGTTGCGGCGAGCCTAATAGGTGTTCCGGGAGGTTATAGGTCGGACGCCGCTTCCTCGAGGTTCGCGCTGCGAAAATCAGACGCGGAGGACCGTAAATGGGACAACTAAACGCCGTGCTAACGATTGTTGTTGCTCGATAAACCCTCACCCCACTTCGCCTGATCCTTCTTCGAACGCGCGGCTACGCACGTTGCTCCTCCCGAACGATCCCGGAGACCCTGCGGCGTATGCGCTCCCGACAACGCGTCTCGATGCGTTTTCTTAGCGAATGCAAATATTTCCCATATTCGTGTCGTTAATTTCGCAGCATATCAGATTCCCTTCCGGTTCTCGATAGGAAAGTCGCGGACCATTTTCAATCGCGAGATAGTTGGAGCAAAGTTTGCCTGCCGATCGTGATAAACTTGTCTCATGAATACGGAATGTATGGAGCCACTATAACCGCGGGTAACAGTCAATCTCGACTGCGAAATGAATTTGGCTGGAAGTTTCCGCGAACAATTTACATCTTTGCGCGATGTTCTCGTAGGTTCTCTCTTAGGTGCGCGTAGCTCGATCGGATACGCGTGTTCGTCGTGCCTGGTCGGCTCGTACGGTTAGCGATTCCTGAATCGTAAGGTTAGCCGATGGGGATTTCCCGAGACTACTATCATTAGCGGATCGAACGTCATCTCGAGTGGAAAACGCCCCGGTTATTCGCCGGTGAAACGGACGCCGCGTGTTCAATTATACGTCGGACGTGTCGGACACGAGAGAACGGACACCGGACGGCGCGGACCAAATCTCGACGGAGTTGTCCGCGCGCGGAGAGAGTGACGTGTAAGTAGTCGAGCACCGCGACGACACGGCAGCAGCCCGAGCGTTATAGCAGAGATCAGGCCTGCTCCGATCCCGGTTCACCGACTGGGCTGGATTCGGTGACGCTGGACGAATTTTACATCCGTCCGATTGCTACGACCCTCGTATCGATCGAGCTGACATCGTCGACTAACCTCGATCGAGCAAGCATCTATTCGCACGATTACCGAACGTCGCTACCGATTTTCCCACGCGTACCTATCATCCTTCGCGCGCGAAAAACGCGTCGAACCCGAAATCTCGACCCTCATCGGAACCGCGACTTTTTTTCGCGATATCTCGGAGGATTTCTCGAGTCCACCGAGATGAGTGCGAGGAACCATGATTTTCAATCGCTAGTTTTTCAAATCTTGCAAAAGGAAATGACGTCGGTTGAGCATCGTGAATATCGCGAGTAACCTCTCTTGGGAAAACACAGACGGGTGAATTTGAGGATAGACTCGTGAAAAAAAACGCGGCGTACAGCCCGGCTGCGGTAGACGTCGAGAGTAACGAAGGTTGAAATTTTCGAGTACACGTTGAAGTACCGCTATCAGAGAATTTACACGCGATGCGGTGCGAGGCGCAGCGACCCGGGTTGTTCGTCGTTGGATGTAAAGTAGAAATAAATGAGACGAGATAAATGGAAAATACGAGGCCATTCCTTCCGACACCGTAAGTGATCGGCTCTTGCCGGCAAAATAATCGATCGCCATCGTTCACGAGCGATAAGTTGCAACTCGATAGCCGAGGAGTCTCGATAGCTCGGTCTTGAATTTTGACCACCGCGCTTTCGAGGCTGAATTAACTGGCGGGCAACGGGAATGAGAATAACCGGGGAAAAACGTGTATTCGCGCCAATGGTGCGCGGTGCCAAATCCTGGCTGGGAAGTAACGAACCGAAGGGGGAACAGGAAGAATTACCGCGATTAAACTGCCCTGCCGGTTGAAGCGACGTGTAAAGATTTATGGGAAGTAGAACCAGCTCGCGACTGCGGAGATCGTTCTTGGCATAGATGCAGTTCACGTACGGCACGTGTACGAATCGATAAGCAGAATCGACCAAACAGACGTTCGAGGTGAATTTTCTTTTTTTCTTCTCGATTCACTCGCTGCTCTCGTTCCGTCGGTGCTGCTCGACGATTCCATCGCGTAATTCCATCGAAAATCTTTTCCGTGTCTCGCGAGATGGAAGATGCAATTACGGTACAAAAGAGGGCTGTTTTTAGGCAACACCTCGTTTTTTCCGATGCCCGCAATTGAAAGAAACGAAGAGAGATAATTATTTTTTCTCGATTCTATTTCGATATACGATTTTTCATCGCGAAGAACGTAAATAATCAGCCTGGCGTGCTCGAAAAAGACTGGCTGGGAACGCGATCGGTCACCTCACCACGAATATTGTAGATTTACGACCATATTTCGACCGGCGTGCTGCGCGGTACAAAACTCGCGTTATTGTGCTGCTGAGCGTAAAATTTTTTGCGCAGAATGGTGAGAATTTTAGCGCGTTGATTGAACGCGATCGTTAGTGTTGGCAGATCGGTCCGTTTTTCACGATAGGTGAAACACTCGAATATCAAACGTGTATCTTGACGAGTACCGGGGGCTTGAAATCATCGCGACGTCAGTTTTGGCAGGTGGCTCGTTCGGAAACAAAAATATTGGCTACATCGATGCTTCTGCGAGGACGTGACTCCCGAGTGGTCGTGACTAGCGAGAAACAGCGTCGAGCATAGCAACTCGAATACGAATTCGAAACGGCGATTGATTTTTCCTCCGTAACCTTTTCGCCGTTCTCTTTCCGGAGGTTCGGAGTTCCGAAGTGAGAGATACGATGGAAATTGTATTCAATCAGAGTTTGAATGATTTAAAGGTGGAGCTGGACGAACAAAGGAGCCGAAGCGGCGCGTCTCCTCCTTTTCTCATAATCTGTAATAAAATATTCCGTCACTCTGGACAAACGATATCTTCGGGTATACTATATCCCTCGCTCCGATCGCGATATAACTTTGGAAAATGACGGAGGGATGCTCCCCAGCCGAGATAAACATTCCATTATAATGATTGGACCCAGTCAACCTTCGCCTGCCAATTCTTGGTCCTCGATTCTTTTATCGGTCCTCGTAAATTTATTTGCCATCGATATCTCCTGCCATCTCCTCGCTCCGCGAGGCGAGGTGAAACGCAGGAGGCGAACGGCAGAAAATGGTCGCTTCCGCGCGAAGAATTCGTCGACCTCGCTCGTAGAACATACAGCGAATATCTCCCCCCCCCCCCTCCCCCCATCTTTCGCTATCCGCAACACCGGAAAATCTCGTCACGACACCTCGAACCGTATCGCATGAAGGTCACCCGCCCAATTCCAGTTTGATATTGATGAACGTTCTTTCCTTTTCATCCCTGTGCGAACCGAGCCACATTTCATTCCTTTGAACCGTCCGTGTCCCAATTACGTTTTAATCGAAACGGGCCTCGGGGTTCAACCGCTCGCATATTTGACCCTTTCCCGAAATTCCCTCGCTCGACATTTGGCTTGAATAAATAAGACTTCTCGACCGCAGCTGTAAACTGGCATCAATTTGTGTTGTTCTCGAGCTGTACGTTTCCCTGGCAATCAACCGTGTGAAACTTCCGCACGATTTGATACTCGTCCTACTAGAGTTTACACCATCCGACGCGCGAGTTCTTCGGTACGTCTACTATTTTCCTCCGACGTTGCGTCAGGTCTTGAATTCCTAATACAAATCGACCTGGACTCTGTTTTCCGCCGGTTCGCTTTCGATAGTTCGTTGCTCGTCGGGCAGATCGGCAGATCGTGGCCCGCGCGATCCGAGGCGTGCTTCGGGATTTGGGAAACGTTCCGTTCGCGTCGGTGTCGCGTTTCGGTGACGGGGGAGAGCGAGTTTCACGGCGTCGCGTTCGCTTTCGAGCAACGGTTCGGTGACAGGTGGTCGTTTGTCGAGGAACAGAGGTGCGAGACAAGGGCCGCGAAGGGGAGCACGAGTCTCGGGACGCGGTAACGGCTAACCTGCTAGCGGGGAAGGCGTTACGCGCGTTGCTGCATCGATCATTAGCAGCGTACGACTTACGCGATATTCGTAGGCACCTACCGACCGTAGAAGCCGTCGTCTGGAACCGATGGAATTTGACAGCTGACCGGATTGCCGTATCCGAGGTGCCGGGGGGCGCGGGATTCACGGACTACCGTTCGCGGTGGATAGGCGCCTGATAATCGTCCGGCGAGTGGTCGTTGGTCTCTTTCAGGCCGACGACTCGCTGAGACGCGAAAGCTGTGCCTCGCGTCTTGTCGCGAGACTCTCTTTTCTCCTTCGTTCGATCGCTGTACCCAACAATAAGCCTCGCGCACCCGAATCTCGGATCGTCGTACGTTCGTTTCGGGAAGTTGACGTCTATTTCTCGGCTCCGATCCCATCGAAACGTTTTTCAATCTGGACACGTTTTTTCTCCCGACACCGTTCGTTGCACGGTGGACCGTAGCTCGGCGGTCTTCGGTTACGCGAATTTATTTGTCGGAATTACGATGACTCTTCCGCCGTGTCGGCGGCGTATATTCCGCTTATCGATCCGAAATCCTCTCGATACCGCGCAACTTGCCGTCTCTTTGCGATCCGCTTTTTTTCGTTGTTGTTTTTCTCGCAATGCTACGGACTTGCCGGTCTATTCCCTTCGTCTATGCATCCGGGTCACCGGTGGGCGTTGACCGGTCCCCGGATAACGTTCATCAATCTTTTTAATGCTTTTGTTTACAAACCTTAACGGGTCGTTGATAAACGACGCGTAATCGAACGTCACCCTTCGACATCTCATCGGGGAAAAAATGCCCGACACGGGGAAAAAAGTGGCGAAGGGGAGGCATTATCGCGCCGCTCTCGCCGGCAAGAAATATACCGAATGACAAATAAATCGAGCCGAACACGGTAAACGGGTTCGCCGAGAGCGCAGGAGCGTGCTGTGAAAATTTCGAGCGCGATCGTCGTTTTCTCGGTCCTACCCGCACGGGTGTTATTAAGGAATTTTCACGGCTGAACAAATTCATTACAGATTTATCGTCGCCCTCGCGTGTTTCGGAGCAGAAAATAGCGATGCCAGGTAACGGTGTCGAACAATGGAGTTTCGGTGTTGTCGGGAAAACGCTCTCGCGATCGCAAATCGCATCTGTTTCGGTAATGATCCGACAACAAACACCGCCCTCTTCCGACGAACGAGCCGTTTATCTCGTAACAAAACCGCTCCGTCGAGCATCGAGCATTCGACGACAACGAAATTTTACCATTTCCGAGCGGTCGTCCAGTAGCCATTGTTGTTGATCGTTGTTCGAAAGGAAAAAAAAAAACAAACGAGGCGAGCGGAGCATACGCGGTATACGTTCGGGGCGCGACGCGTCGAGGCGAATCACGTATGGCGGAACCGCGCGTCGCGTTCGGTCGGTATCGATACGACGACGAGGTAGATGCGGAGCTTGGTTCGCGTCGTCGGCGAACGCGAAGGAAAAAACGGTCGTTGTCTTTTTTTCCTTCGTACCTCTTCGTTACGCCGTACGAGTACGACGATCGGGCGGACGATGCATCCGGGCGATTATCAGAGCCAGCCAGGCGTGAAGGCACGGGCCAAGAACGAGGTAAGGTTAGTTAAACCGGTGGTCAGCAAGACGAGCCACGTGGAAGCTCGTCGTCGTGTCGGTGCGCGCGAGCATGAAGGCACGTACGTACGTACGTACGTACGTATATGGTAGCGTGCCGGCTGCAAGTAGCTACCTCGATGCGAGGACCGAGTTGAATTTCAAAAGTGAAACGATAACCCACCGACGCGTGGACGAGAAGCAGTTGGGAGCTCGCCGAACCGTAGCGCCGTTTCCTTTCCTAATCATAATCGCACGCGGAAGGCACCGAAGAACGGACAGGGTCCTCTTTTCGGCCGACAACGTCTACGATAGCAGCCTTCGTCTCGTCCCTCGAACGAAAGAGCGTTGCGCGAGTTTGCGAGTAATTACTGGAATTTGCCCGCGCGAGCTTTCATTCCGAGCCGATGCGATTCGATCGAACAAATTTATTTCGCGAGAACGAAAGTTGGAACAACGTTGCTACCGAATCGTCGTCGAAAATACGGGTGAAAGGTGATTTTCGTTCCATCGAGAAATGCGAAATGCATCGTCGTGAATCAAATATCGAGACTCGTGGCTTTCGCTATTAGGCTTTTTCAGCGTGCGCTCTATTCGCAAACCGAACGTCCCGAAAGCTATCAGTCACGGTCAGTTACGGGCATTCCGATTCCTTCTTCGCACTGTGTGAATCACGAGGAAGAATGGAAGAGATCAGCGTTGACATCGCGAAGAAACGTGCCATGCACGATTCCAATCGAATGCCCGGTACTCGAAACAAGTCATCGTCGAATCAACCATCAATGCCGCGAGACGACGCGCCCCGGTAACATTTGCGCCGTGAATCTTCCGGAGACGAGCTCCGAAATATCGTAGCCGAATCGTATTAGCAAAGCTGTGGGGTGTCGCAACACTCCCAGTTCTTGGAATGCTGTCGATATCGGACTCGACGACTCGAGGCAGGTGCATCGTTGGATAACGTGGTATCAGTGCCCCTATGCCATTCGCGTTCTCTCAACGCTCTACATCCGGCACTGGCTACATTTCACGATAGAATAAAACGTACGACCGAACGGTATCGCTTGTGCCGCGAAAAAGCCCCTGCGGAGAATGAAGACACACGTTTGCCTGCCGCAATCCCCATTTGCGTAGGACTCGTTCTTACGGACGTGGTATCAATTTTTTCATCGCCCTTCCGCGTCGTACGACGTGATTCCCTGATATTTATATTCTCGCCTCGAATCCGGTGAGCAATAATCCTCACTACATTCGAAATATCCAGCGATTTCGTCCAATTTCCACGCGGATTAACGATAATCCGATTCGCTTCGCTCGTTCGTAGTTCGTTTCCTCGTATCGAATTATCGCGACGGTATTTCTCACGTTCGGCAGGAATCCGGAATGGTCGAGGGTCGAAATTAGATACAACGGCGGTAATGTCTCGCGAGGCGATGCTACAGCAAAAAAACAACAGTCTTTCGATCGCGCGGATTACAATACGGTCGGCTACAATGGAAAAAGGTGAACGAAGTTGTATTGTTCGCGAAATTGGGGATATTATTCGGAACTCTGGCCGTACGTAGATAGGCAGGTAGCTGGGGTACACGCGGACGTATAAATATATACGTACGATTTGGTGTCCAGTTGCGCGTGTACGAGCACCGAGAATCGTCCTCGCATGGCTAAATCATAGAGCACGGACAAAACAGGGATTAAACACGCGCGACGCGCTCAGCCTCCGCGTTTTCGTTTTACTAATAAAATACATAGTCCGCGAACGAACGGGACGGGGACAAGCTTCACCAAATAATTAGCACTGACCGATGCGGCGCGCTGCAATGGGAATTCGTAAGGTACAACGGCCGAACAGTACGGCGGGATTGACATTTTTGAATCGAAAATCGTATCTATTAACGTCCGATCAGATTCAAACGATCGTGAATCGATTCATGCGCGGTAGTTTCACCGGGTCCGAAGAATCAAGGTTCGTTACCGAGGATTATTGGAACGAGGTTCCTCGTTTATCAATATCGTCGTTATCGTTATTCTAACGAAAGATACACCCCACGTGAGCAGTTGGTGATAATTCGCTCGTATAATTACGCGTGTTCGTCACCGATCGATCAATAGGAGCACGTTGATCGAGGTCGCGAGATCTCCCATCGATTGAATTTTCACTGGCACGACGCAGCGCGCTTACACGATAATGCACCAAAACTACCCCCTCCGAGATCGCGCCGCGTCGCACGGTCGGTTGATTAGACCATTTTCCTCTCAAAATCGTAGGACTCCCGACCGAACGTACATAGAAAGGTGGAACGAACGTAGTTTTGAAGGAGATTGGATTCTGCAATCCTACTTTGGGCTTCCTTTTTCAGTAATAAAGGGTGTTGAAATATCTGGATCAGTGGTTTTGGATTTCTCTCTGCTACAGTTTTAGTATAATCAATCGAACGACGTACTGCTTTAACCGTAGTTAAAAAAATGGAAAAACCAAATTTTACCAAGAATCGAATACTTTGACCATTTTTTCCAAGGTCAGAAGGTCATTCGCGGCAAACCGGACTATTTTTTCTCTACGCAGAATCCAATATCCTGCAAAACCCTGTTCGTTCCATCTCTCTGCGCGCATTCTGTCAGGAGTTCTGAGATTTTGAAAAAAAAAATAGATCTAATTGGCTCACTGCGCACTGTCAGAAGTTTCCGCGAAAAAATTCGCGGTCGGAAAGAGAATTGCAGGGAATCGCGGGGAACGCGAAATGTTCCAGATCGGCGAATACGAAAGTTTATTCGCTCTCGCTCTTCTAGCCACGTTCATTTTGATACACTCGACTATCTCATATTTTTACACGCCTCTGCTCGGCGGGTTAAGCCGCGGCCTCTCGTGCGTTTTGTGTTTTTTTTCTACCATCGAAACAAAAGGGGATATCGACGGGAAACTAGAGCCACGTCATTCGGTGGTTTCACCGAACAATCGACGACCACGTATACCCGCTTTCGCTTCCAATTTCGATTCTATAGACTGCCGCTATCTATGGACCCGACAGCGACCGCAATTCCGGTCAAACGCGTCCTTCGATTATTTTTCGAAATTACATGGTTTTTCGAAATCCTCCGTCGAGGTGAACCGAAATCCTCCACCGGCGATGCGTCGTTTCCATCTTCGATTCTTCGATTCAGAGTCGTCCGTGGCCGAGACATGGGAAAGAAGTAAAGGAGAGCTGAATTACGGCAAGTAGCGGCGGAGTCAACGATGCGGATGGTCATACGAGCGTGCCGGAACGCAAAGAACGAAACCGAGGCTCGGCAAGCTCGGCAAGCTCGGCAAGCTTCGCAAGCTCGGCATTGGAGCTGGACGGTGGCGGCGTGGCACCAGCAGCGACACTCGGATAATGAAACGAGCGAGGCCAAGCGTCCCGTAGTCGACGACCATCCATTGTCCGAGGCAAAGCGCGTAACAAAATATCCGGCCGGACGCGATGGTGACGCGTCTGCCTTTATCTATACAATCGTTTCCCCGTCCGTCCCTCGCTTTCCTCTCGCTCGTTCTCTCCCTCTCTCTCTCTCTCTCTCTCTCGCTCTACTATCCATGCATCTGTCTATCTCAATTTCGATCCTCCACCTCGCATCTCGTCGTATCTCCGCGCCTGTCCTCGTGCTGCGCGCGCTCTATCTCGTCTCATCTCTGGTCCCTGAGTTCTCTCGTCGTACGCCGAGTCGCGCGCGCAGCCCATTCATGCCACTTACATACTTGCCTGCCAGCGTAATATGTTTATAGCTAATGAACGGTCGCGATGTTGGTCGGATTATTATAGAGATTTGCTCGAACTGAACTGAAATTGCGCATTCGAGGGAAGATCGCTCGGGCGATGCTCCGACGAGAGGCCGGTGGAAACCCACGTCTTCGCCCGGTCGGTGGAAACGCGCGTCTCCGCGGGAAAATCTCCTCCATCGACGTCGCTGGTACCGATTCGCTCTCGCAAAGGCAGCTGGACGCGTACCACCATCGATCCCTCGTCATTTCCGACCGCTGGGAGATCCGCATGAATTCTCATCGCCGACGAATCTATCGCCTCTCGCGTCGGACGACGTATCCGATCGCTTCGTTGTATCCGCCGCCGCATTGGAGGATAATAAAATGGATGATACGGAACGTAATGATCGAAGACGCGTCCGGGTCTTTGTTTCGAAACAGCTACCGCGAATCGAATGGTTATCAGTCAACGGAGGCTCGTTTTCCCGTGACGCGTGTATCCGTGCGACGAGGCCACGAGTCTGGAAATCATCGATTCCTACACCGTTCGAGAGACGAATCGCGGCACTTTCGAAGACAAACGTTACGAGTCGATGGGAAAAACGTTCCTTTCGATCGGAAAAGTTCGAGACGCGCGACGGATGACGGTAATCGTCTCCTCGTATTCGAGTCCGTTTTCGGGGAATCGCGGCGAGCACGTCTAATTTCGTATCGGGAATGCATCGTTGCGCGAGAAGCGGTCGAGCGCGAGCGAGTGGACGTCGAAAAGCGGGGAATGACGCAACAGTTTCGTTAATCCACTTTACGCCGTTGATTAAAACGTTGATATCGTATCAAATTTCTGTCGTGGGAGGGAAAGAAAAAATGTATAACGCGACCGAGCGAACGTATCGTCGTGCTCCGACGATAAACTTTTCAAAGCGCCCGAGCGTTGGGAGGGTCGGGGCTACGAACGTTTAATTAGTTCGCCGCGGCGAGTGTCCGACCACACACACGTTTAATAATGTGAACTCAAGGTGGTCGAACGTGCCGCGGTCGGACGAGGAGGAGGAGGAGGAGGACGAGGAGATGGCACGGTGCTGCCCGAGTAGTATGTACGCGGCTTGGGATGACGAGGAAGACGAGGCAAGGTGGCGGCAGATTGGATAAAAGAGCGCGGCGGGAGGGCAACGGGGCGAGGAAACACGAAACACCGGACGCGGAAGCCCGGCTGGGCGTGATACTCGTTTCGAGTTACAAAAGCACGGATGGGCCGGGGACCGGCGGAGGGATCTCGAGGGAATCCTCGAGGTCGCGAGGAACCTCGAAGGGTTAATCGGGGCTCGATGCATTCGGTGGGTCGCGTATGCGTTCGACGTATCGGCCCTCCCGCGCTCGTCACGGTATCGACGGACGGAAATCCTCGGCGTCTCGCACGCCTCGCTGACCCGGAGTTCGCAGCACCGCGCACCGATTGCGAATAATTTGCCCTGAAACGGCTTCGGCGTCGTCCCCGGAGGTTCGCTCGCGACACGCGGTCGCAACGTACGTTTTCCGCTCGATTTGGCTGCCGGTGATCCTTTTCCGTTTTTTTTTCCTCCCGGCGTTTCCGATACGCGTGCCACGCGACTGGATATCGAGGCACGGAGAACGAGCGATGTTTCACCGATCAGGCACGACGAGGGCGCCGAAAATCGCGAAAAGTCGAAATTACTCAACGATCAAATCGGAGAGGACGACGCGTCGGTGAAAAAGTTTACTCGGTTACGACGCTTTCTCGCGTTTCTCGCGTCATCTCGGCCTCTCATCCTTTCTCGTCTTCGTTGATCCGGCGAAAACTCGCGGCAGCCTCGTCTATACCAAAGTGCGAGGCGATTCGCATCGGCGTTATTGTTCGGCTGGGCGTACGAGATATTGCTAAAAATGGATTAATTTTCTGGGGAAAAAATCTTCTCCGCGTTCCGGCGATCCGTGGGCGGTGTACCTCGGCGCGGAGATTATTCATCCTCCCGAATCTCGATTAGCCTCGCGTTGTCGCCACAGCGTTACCGTCGTTCCGCGACAAGTGTTTCGTCCAGCTGTGCCGAGCGTGGCTGATTTTTTCTTACATTCTCGCTCGAGTTACGAGCACGCGGCAAGGCTGCGAGAATCGTTGCATGGAAATTGCCGAGCAACGCGAGGCGATCGCGTTGCGTAGTTCTCCTCGCGATACTCGTGGCTAGAATTTGTAGCGCCGACGTACGTTACGTGTCACGAACAATTGCCACGCGTGGAAAATATATCCGGGAAGTGGGTGAAAAAACGAGACAGAAACGAGACTGCGGGTCGTTCGCGAGGTACTCGAAAATAACAAGGAGTCGGGTTGTCCGGGGGATAACACGCGAGAATATCAGACTTTTCGAAAAGTTTCGCCGTTAAAGTTTGCCCTTGTTACCACCGCGTTGCTCTCCTTTGTTCGTCCTTCCGGATAGAATTGTCGCGATAGATCGCCACCCACGATATTCTCATGGAGATCTACGCGCGTCGAAAGAACGAAACTCGCATAGTAGGTATTCGCCTTCTCCGAAACGTGATTCCCATCATATTTCTCACAACGACGCGACGTATCGCGTCACTTTTTCCATCGCGTCTTAATTTTCCACGATCGCGGCTTTTTATTATTTGTCAATCTCAGCTTTTCGATCGTCCGGTATCTCGTCACACTTTTTCCAATCCGCTTCGATATTCTCGAAATGTACCTCGCCAGTTTCGGAAATCCTTCCGATCGTCGATTACTCTCACGGATTCTCTTCGCAGCTTCGCGGATTTTTTCCGTTCTTTCGACCTTCCATCGATTCGTGATTGAATTTTGTCTCGTGTACGAATGCGAGCGAGGTTCTACCGATTCTTGGAAAGAAATTTGTCGATACGAAGTTTACCGTTTTCACGGTATTCGGGAGAATAAATTCCTCGGCGAAACGCGGGAAGGCGAAATTTTCGGCTGCGACAGACTCCGCGGCAGGTTTGGCAGATTGAGAGGGTGCCGCGAACGTTAGCGCGGCGGTGGCGTGAACGAAATCAACTCACTTAGCGGCGTAACCTCGCAGTCGACAGGTGCTTTTCACAGTTAAGTACGTAGAAATCAGACGCGAGCCGCGCTAACGAGGCCGCGCGAAACGAACAGCTGCGCAAAGGGATTCATCGTTTCGCAAAAATGGCCGGGTGAACCGAACGCAATTTGCGCCTCCGATCGGGGACTTCGAACGTTCAGCTATCGCGACTGCGAGTTCCCGAGAAATGATTCGGTGCTTTTTGGACAGGCCGACGAGCTCTCGGAGAAAACTGCGGGACGACCCGACTAGACGTGCCCGCGAGTGTGGTGGATTCGAAATACGAAACGAACAACGAGGAATCGATGGAATCGAGGTAGGGAAATCGATTGGCACGCGGGTGAAGGACTACGGAACGGAATCAGCCGGCGCAAGCTCTCGGATCGGTTCTGGTCGCGAATGTTTCGAGCATCGAGACGGTCGAGTCCGCAATGATGAGACGACGAATGAACTTCTAATCGGACAATAAATTGCGAGATCAAGAGCGGGGAGACGACGAAGGGCGAGGAGAACGAGAATTCCGGCAACTCGTCGTCGGTAGGATACGGATCGAAAGAGCATCGGGTGATCGAGCGGGCGGTAATAAATTCGACGAAACGCGAACTGTATGTTTCGAGGAAAACTTTCGGAAAATTGATCGTTTCGATCGGATGAAAGAAGCATTGGAAATCGTTCGGTCGAGCGGAATCGCGGGGCGGATGATTATCTTTCGATTTCTCGATGGATTCTGGAAGATTTGGATTCGCGTCGAGTCGCAGGTTACGTAACCCAGATTCCAAGG
Source organism: Arge pagana (assembly GCA_963969455.1). Taxonomy (NCBI): domain Eukaryota; kingdom Metazoa; phylum Arthropoda; class Insecta; order Hymenoptera; family Argidae; genus Arge; species Arge pagana. The sequence goes on along the minus strand of OZ018313.1, from coordinate 18,673,492 downwards.
TTGTCCAAAGTGAATTTGGCCGACAGCCAGCGTTATAGAAGAAACGATCTTTATAGCACGAGCCGTTGGCTAATTTCGCAATCCATGGCTCCGCGTTAAATATAACGATGGTTACACTCCGCGGCAATAACGATCCTCCGATGAGGCAACGTTCGCGTTTTGTTTTTCATCGCATCAAACGGCAATTTCCCGGTGGTCAGTCGTCTCTACGGACGCACCGTTCTCTTCAACGGAGAAACGGATTTCGGAAATTTGTTCACACGGCGATTCTCCATTTTGCCGGCTCGCTCGAGTTTTCCGAAACATCGCGAATATTTTTCAAACGAATTTCAAAACTATTCCCCGCGCCGCGAGACCATCCTATTATGTTGCCAACCATTTGATGTGGCTTTCGAGATCGAAAATATCTCTTCGCAGGTATGGAAATGGAAAAATAATACTCGCTTGGTGTCCTCATATTTTCGCTCGTCTGAATTTTCCACCGGACAAACGAATGCCAAGCAACGCGAACGGCAGCCAAATGAAATTCGAGCACTTTTTCGTATTCCTCCGATTCTATTTCTCCCTCCGTTCGATTTCGAGATTCGAAAATGATGTAATCGAAGCGGTGGCGACGACGCGCGCGTCGAAATCGTACAACGAAACATATTTACGATCAATTCCGAATCATACGCGAGGCTGAAGCGTCGAAATACGTTTCGAAATATTCGTCATTTTCATGCTCGTCGACGCAGAAGAGATTTCTCACCATGACACCGGGATGGTATTCTGTATTTTTCGTTTGTTTCCAGATAACAGCTCAATTTTGACTCCATCGACGATGCACGCTTGATCGTTCGCGAGTCGGAGAACGTTCCGAACGAAACGATTTTTCCCGCTCTCTGCATCTAAAATTCATCGTAATTCTCCGGAAATCAACGTTATTCAAACGGTCTCGTGACCCGAAGGAAGTAATTTGCGACGTATCGATTCTTCGTCGTGAATTGTTGGATGTACGCGTATGGCACGTGTCATTACATATCGACAAACAATGGAGGGATTGTGTACCGCACTCGCGATCCATCGTCGCCGCTTCGTTCCGAGTCGCGACGATGGTCTGGCGTTCTCTCGTGGACGTTGCTCGCGATTATCATCCGCGGGACGAGCAACCGATTAAATTTAATCGACAAAACGATCGAACCGATGTTCGAAATTGAACCTCGGATCGCGTTTCCCTCGTCACCAGGCCTATCCCAGGCCGATATCTCGTTCACCCGACATTCACGTTGCGCGGAAAAATATGAAAGAGATACTAACGAACGACTCTCATCGAATAACCGAGGGAACGGTTCACGAACGCATCGCGAAACTGTCCGCCTCTTTCGCGTAGCCTAGACCTCGTCACCGCGAACGACGTAGTTCGAGGATTTGAATACATTCGCGATCGTAATAACGCCTAACCGGGTCATATCTCTACCCAACCTATCGAGACGTAGGCCTGGGCTGCGATGAAAATAACCCTACGAGCCCGTAAGAAAAAAAAGATGCGCTACCGCCGCATCGCGACGATGTTCGTTGCCGACGAAACGATACTTGCCGGAAGTGGACCCGATTTTGGTCTCGTAGGTACCGCTAATGCACACGCGCGTGTCCCGTGCATACAACGTCGACGCCGCGGATAGGAGCCGAAGCGATCGCAAAGGGCACCGTTTCCGTTGCTGACGCTTTCAGACGCGATTATGGAAACTCGTCGCGCGTCCTCGACTCTCCTCTGTATATTGCTAGGTAATATCTCCGGCCGAGGTGAAACTGCGGCAGGCGCGATACTGAATTCCGAACGAGCCATCGGAATCGAGATTTCTTCGAACAACAAACGAATCGGGGTACATGGAAGGCTGCGGCGCGATTGGATTTCCATAGGATCAAATCCAAACTCGAGCTTCGAGCGTCGATCGCGTCATCTCCTCGACTACGCGCGAACCAGCAGCAGCGCACGATGCTCGCCACGCATCGTCCCGCACTCTCCCTCGCGCGTCTAAGCGCGGAAGGAATTATAGAACCCGTTGCCAAATCGACGTATCGTAACGAGGCATCGTAATCGATCCGGAAACCGCCGCGCGCATAAGCCTACCGATGCACGCGTACCGACACGAGCGATCCTCCCACGAGCATCGCTACGCGACATACTCGTTATCGATGGTCCTCCTCGCGCGAAGGTACCGCACGTTCACAGCCGCGTTGCGCGGTTTGCTTTTTCGTTTCAACGTTTTTGAACAAATATCTTCCGATTTTTCCGAGTCGGGCGAACGAAGATCGAAGTTTGGCGGCGGTGTCGAGCGGACGTTTCGTCGAGGTCGTTGGGTGTGAATGGCTCGATCGGACGATCGAGCTGATATGACTCGAAAATAGGACCGCGACGACCGCGATGATCGCACGATTAATGGAGTCGCTGTCACATTCAATTACGCATAATTGCCGGTACGAAGGGACCGGGACGCGTGGTATGTAGTAGAACGAGCCGGTGACCGAGTGACGGAACGATGGCAGCTCGGTAGCTCGCACGTAACGTCGCCCACTCGAGGCTGGACGGGCGACGCGACGTAGGTGCGCTCGTAGGTTGTTTCGACCTTGCATCGCGCTAACGCGAACGAATCGCGGTGATCAATCGCGATTCACCATCGACGTCTTTCCCTCCGTCATCGATCCCGTTCGCGCGCGAGTCGAGTTGAACGGACGACGACGACGACGACGACGACGACGACGACGACATCGACTAGTGCTTTTCAGGCTTACGTCGAACATGCGCGATCGACTCGGGTTCCCCGGCGACGCTCGTCGGCTTCCACCTCATTTTCTCGCGACCCCGCGACGCTTCTGATCGATAGTTTTTCAATTCTCCGAGATATTCAGGAATGGAATGATCGAGAAAAAGACGACTCGGGCGACGCGAGAGATGCCGATGCTAACGACTTCTGAACGGTTTACGAGTTCGCCTCGACGTTGGGAAGAAAATTGAACTCGCAAACGAGAAATTACATTATTTTTCACGCCCTTCATCCGACTTTCCTCTCCTACTTTTATCGCGCAGACTCGCCGAATCCGCGCGTCGACTGCTTCGCGGTTGGTAATCAGAAAACAGAGCCGCGAACTGGAAGGGCCGAGGATGACGACACGTGGAGAAAATCAACGTCGAACGTCGGCTACGGAACGATAAATATGAGAGAAGGAGAAGAGAAGAAGAAAAAGTCTGAATCCGAACGAAATGATCGGACACCGAACAACGCCGACTCTCGCGGACGAATTATCGAAAGGCGCGTCCTCGCGCATCCTCGCGTTTGACGCCCGCGTAATGCTTTCTCCGGCGATGTAATGCTATGTCCGTTCGCTCGGGATAACAAAAAATGCGGATCGCTGCGGAGAACGTACGTCGGATTTCGCGGGAACGACGACTTTTGAATACGATTATCGTTCACGCGCGCGTTATTTTCAATGGTGCGGCGTGTAAAAGTTCGATTTGGCAGGATACGAATAGATCTTCCCGGAGGCTATCCCCGAAGGAGGCTTCGCCGTACAAATTCCCTCTCGGCCCGGGAAAGTGAAGTTTTTTCCCTCCCCTTTTTCCCTCCCCCCTTCGCGGCCCCGAAGTCGAAGCCGCTATATATCGCGTTTTACGTACGGTGGGTACAGCAGAGTACACCTCGAGGAAAACCCCGATGAATCAATCGTTGTGTTCTATCGGTGAGCATCTATCTCGTTGATTTACCATCGAGGCCCCATCGAGACTCCGGCGCGAAGAGTACCGCGAACGAAGCCGATCTTAGATTACACCTGGTTCTGTTTATCCTGCGGTCTCGGAAAATTGCCGACGCGTACGAGGCTTTGATTAGAGCCGGTATCCTCGTCGCGCCGTTGCGTACCTCGCGCGTGTCTCTCGCTCTCCGCGATCATACCGAACGAGAGAGAGAGAGAGCGAGGAGACGGTAAGCGTGGCGTAACCTTCCCTCCGAAACGTCGGATGGAAGAGGGATGGGGACGACGACGACGACGACGAGGAGGAGGAAGAGCAAAAGACGGATAGATAAATAGATAGATAGAGGGCGGAGCGAGCCGCTCACGGAAGCCTTCGTTAGCTAACAAGATCCAGATAATTACGAAGTCCAATCTAATTCACCGCTGGTCCACGCTTATCCACCAACTAATCACGCGACACGTCACTTCCTCCGTTACTCCAATAATACAAAGAAGAAGCAGACGGAATCTTGCCAACGACGAGATCCCACGCCGCAAATCAACGGGCATCGATCGCGTCGTTTCCTGCGATTCCCATCGCCTCGTACCCCCGGTCATCGGGTTACGCGGGATCGTGGCTCCCGTTCCCCCGGCATACCCGTGTCTCGTCTCGACGGGAAAATTGAGAATAAACGGAATTGGAAACGATCGACGAATTTGCTCGCGGCAAATTAAAAATCTAGGAAACGTACGGGCATCGATACCAAGTCGAGTCGAGTCGAGTCGAGCGACGAATAACGTCGCGAAGTTTTGGACTCTCGCTCGATGATCCGTAACTTTTTCCCCGACGTCGCGAGAATTATCCTCTTTTATTGCGGCGAGGAAGCTTGGACGAGAATGGACGAGGAAAGGCGGAAATCGTACGTCGCGAGTTCGAATCGATGCGAGCGAAGATTCGTTCGCGACAGCGCGGAAGAAAGTAGGAAAGTAGGACTCGACGCAGTTTCGAAGTTGGTTCCGCTCTTTCATGCGGAATTTTATCTCTATCGATGCCGATCAACGGTCAATCGGGTCACAGTCGAGAGCGGTGGCGCCCCGTGAAAAGTGCGACGGGACACAGATGTGCCGCGTCAGTCGCGATCCCGTCGAGTCGAGGCTTTAATTCGTCGAACGGTCGTAAACCGGTCCCCGACCGGGTCCGGGTTCGCCTTCTTTACGACCAATCGTATAAGTTCGCCGCGTTAAAACTCTGCTAAATATCCGCGAAAAGCCAATTATCCTCCGCTCCGCGCAGCTGCTCTCGACCCCGCATCCCATTTCTTCACGGGGTCCAAAGACCTACGCGCGAGGTGACGAATAAGCTCGCGATTTTCGACGCCTTTTACCGATCCTAAAAGCCACGATCCAAACGAGACAGGCATTATCCTCCGGATTGGATTTTTACGACTTCATCCTCCCCACGCTCGCGCGTTGTCGTGGCTAGAATTCGCGAAAACGGACGAAATAGACGAATACAACGAATCAAACGGAACGGAAATGGGAACAAAAACGTGTCGGAAATATTTTCTTCGAGATAAAAAATACACCGACTCGTCAACGCGGTTAAATTCGTTGCATCGGCGTGAACAGATCTATCATTCGAGAACCAGCGGAGATCTCTCACCCGTTTCCACGATCGATTTCCCATCGGGAACGACGGCAAAGCTGCGGCAAGCTTCGCGGTGTCGGTCTCTCCCGAATGGAAAAAAGCTCGGGAGTTTCTGTTCTCGCATCTACCGCTATCTAGGCTCCCGCGGCGATGGTTTTTTGGAAGGAAATCACGTGCCTCGCGGACGGTCGCTGCTCTATTCGTTTATCGGCCGGCGGGTACGCGGGTAATTAGCAATAAACAAAAGCAACAGTTCGGCCGTGGTACGTCACCGAGGACGAGATACCCGACGGTCGTCACCGGTAGTTGAATTTGCGACTCGCGACCGCGCCGAGGTAATTACCAAAATATCTCTACTCTCAGCGCGATTCCGAATCAAACCTCCCATTATTGACGTGTCACGAATTGACCTCCGGTGGTGAATCACCGCGACCTGCATTCGCGACGACTTCGATAACAGATACGCGGGTGATATCTGTAATTTATCGGCCGTTTTGCCAGACATATTTATTCCGCGCGAACGATTCGCGTCGCAGAGCCGTCTATCGGGCCCGACGAATGTCCGCCAACAAGGAGCAAAGAACGAGGAAATAAGAGAACAGATGAAAAAAAGATGGTTTCGTATTTCGACGTGGAAACGTACAAAATTGTTGGTCGGAGCGCGAAGAGCACTGAGACCTCCGTGTAGGTACAGCGAGAAAGAGAGTCGCGTCGGTCGTTTGATGATATTTCTCTTCGTCGGATGTATTTACCAAGGACCAAAAGGACGACGACGACGACGACGGTTCTTTTCGGTCAATATTTACTCGACCCTCTGCATCGTGCGTAAAACCGGTCGAGACGTAGAGTTGCCTCCGAATACATTTTTACGCGGAAGCTCTCTCCGTCGATGGCCCTAGGAAATATGGAAGAGATCCGTGCGATCTCGTCTATAACCTCGCGCGATCGCATTCGTTCGCGACTCGGAATCATCGACGCGCTTTGCGGATCATTGATTTTCACCGCATCGTCGAACGTTGATTCCCCCGAGACACGATCGTCCTGGCATCGCCACGGAAGTTTGTACGGGGCGGTTGGTCGGTGCGAAGAACAGTAGTAGTAGTGGTGGTGGTGGTGGTAGTCGCGGGGGGGACACGGCGTCGAGCGGTAGGAACGTTTTTGAAACAAGTTAAATATAACCGAATTGCCAAGTCTCGCGAACCGCGCAAACTAGAGCAAATGGAAGAAAATTAAAGCAACTCCGAAAACTATTCGGCATCGGAATGCTACGAATAAGTTATTCCGAGCTATTCTTAGTGACGCTCCGCGAAGAGGCACCCGCGGCGACGGGCATACGAGATAAAGAATTACACATCCGACGAGATAGACCGTTCGGGAGAGAAAAAAACGTCAGTTTTTATCGCGAGACGTTCCTTGGTTCTTCGTTTTTTTCACATCCGTCGTAGATATTTCGAGATCCGGTGACGTCGATCCTCGGTGATCGTCGCTCCGGAAAACTCGGCGAGTTTTATTTCTTCAATTTTTCGCTTCGGAAAGAAGCTGCTGAAAATCGCGGGCTTCGCGTTTAATATCCGGCTTTCAGCATCGAGCACGGAAATCGAACGAATCAGTTCCGTGATCGGAGGATTACGGAGTCTCGGTGTCGTCCATTTGTTTTGATACATTTTTCCTCGATGATCATCCGCAGCGGACGTTCGGTGGGAATTCATTTCGTAGAGGGAACCGATTCTTTATTTCTTCTGCTCGAGCGTTAAATTACCGCGGCGTCGATTGACTTTTCATTTCTCTGCCACGTCACTTGTTAGCTATCTCGATATTGCGCCGTTGCGGGCTCGATATCATCGCCTCGAAGTTAAATGCGTTTCAGTTTCACGAACCAAGCAAACCGAGCGAAACTGATACCGAGGAGAATCTTATTTGTACTTTTCGATCTTCACACTTTTTTTTCATCGCGATGCGGAGCTGCTTTTTTTCTCATCGTAGCTCGGTTTTCCCATCAGGGATTCGGTTACGGTTTACCGCGGTTGTGTCATTTCTGCGTCACTCGCAGGTGTTATTCTCGACGATTCGACGAAAATACGAATCTCCGCAGTTCGATTTTCGCCATTTCATTCTCGCGCGGAACTGCCAATGATTTTTCAAAGTAATTTGTTTTTTTCAAATATTTTGTTCGAATCCATCGCGTTTTGTCACTGTTTTTCGACTCGGTGTTCTTCGTCGATCCGCCGTTATATTTTCAATCATTCCTCGCGTACGTTTCCACTTGTTCCCAACGAAATTCATCGGATCTGATCGCCTCGGTGATCTTTCATTCCGCGCGTCCGTTTTTCTTTTGCGCGTCGAGGAAATTCGAATGCCAAAGATCGCGGCGGATGCAAATGATAAGGATAGAATTGCGTTTTATCGGCAGGAATAGCGCTAGGTGGACGTGCTTACCTGGGATTCGGGACGCGATCAGAGCAAAGCAGAGCAAAGTCCTCCAGCCGAACGGTTCCATGATCCCGGAATCGTTGATCGTACGTAGACAAACGCACCTCCGTAACAATCTCACGCACGGATCACTGCGGATCACTTTGGGTAACTCTCACGATTCACTCGGCGATGGGATGAAAGGAAACATCTGTCGTAGAAACGTCGATGCGGTCGGACGTGTCGCGGACGTGAAACTGGCGCGTAACGCGAATAGAAAACGTAGCACGGCGAACCAGAAATATCCAAGGAACTTGTTGGAACTCGTAACGAAAGGCCTACCAGCGTTCACCGGGTGAGTAGCGCACGGCACACTGCCGATAGCAGCGACCGAATATCGCGCCCTCGGACAACACGAGGGCTGCGCGCGCACGCACCGCGAATATCGCGTCCCCGTCTGTCCTGCGCAACTTGGAGCTGCCTTACCGACCGAGACAACGAAGGCACGAGTATATTCCCCGTACTACGCGCGAGCGACGAGCTTTTTCGAAAAAAATTCCCTCTCGCTTCGATTTCGCAGCGTTTTCAGGATTCTCGTTCGCTCGGGAGCGGAGATCGCGATGATTCCTCGACTCGATGTCAGGCTGATTTTCGACGATGATTATTCGTTTCGCGGTCGCGCGTCGTTGCGAAGTAAGACGAATCATCATCCGCGGATCGATCGATCCGGAGGGAAATATAATTTCTCGTTCGTTCCTCTTTGCGGCGCGAGCTTGCGGATAATTTTTGACGCTGGTTCGGGAATGTAATCGGAGGAATGATTTTTCTCGGAGGACGTAGGCGAGCTCGGAGAAAGCTCGAGCCCGATCCCTCGACGATTCCTCGTCTCGTGTAAGCGCGTAGCGCGGGCAGAGGAGCTCGAGTTTCGAAACGCGCGTTGGGAAGTTTCGTAGAGCAATATATTCTGCGACTTCGCGGCTGTTGATTACTCGTGCGAAGAACTAATTGTAATTAAGTCTCGCCAGATGCCGGGTCGAAGTCTGCGACCTCGGATATCCGATCTTCTCTTCATCCACCCCGTCAACCCGTTTCGTTGGCGAAAGTAGCGAGACCAGCAATTTCTGAACCGCGAGAAGATATTCCGCGCTATTTCCCCGACCCTCTCGGAAGGGGGGAAAAAAACACGGTACGAGAAACGTCGAAGGAAACTTGGGATCGGATTGAAAATTAATTGAATTTCTTTTGTTTTTCGCCCGGGAAATGAACGTTCGTCCGCGATGAAAGGTGTCGAACGTCGCGTTCTACCCGCGTGTTTTTCGTTCTGCTTTTTTCTTCTTCGGCTTTGACTCGCGCTGCAACGACTTTTACCTCCGGGTCGCCGTGCCGTTTGATTCGCGAGATGCGTTCCAGGCGTAAAATGCACTTTTAATTGCACGTCAAAGTCAAAGGCGGAGTCGTAGAGCGGCGCGGTACCAGTCTGATAGCGGCAACGTGCCAAGTCGACGCCGGCAGCTCGTCGAAACATCTACTCACGTTCGTTACGATGCATGAATTATATTTTACTCGAATCGCGTCATTTTTTCTTTGATGTCTGTTCCAACCGGCATCCGGTTACGCGTGTCCTCGCACAGCTTTCGCGCGAGACCTGCGCGCAACCCCGCGCCCGGAGCACCCAACGACGTAGGTGCTAACGCGGCGAGCACGCGTCCGCGTATGCGAGAGCTCTTCGACGCCGACGTACTCGCGCCGGATCTGCAGCCAAAACTTTCGCGCAAGCTGCTACGGATCGGCGATGCCGAGAGAATCGATTTTCATCCCCGTATTTGCGACGAGATTTCGAACACCGACGAAGACGGTGCACGCGAGGAGCTCGCGCGGATTCGAACGTTGTCGAAATATCGGGAAACGGAGCAAATCGAAGGAATTCACCTAAATCGGACGACGGTCGTCCGTTGATCCTCGTCCGTCGCCAACGCGCGGGGAAAAATCTTCCACTTGGCGAAAAATCAACGTTCTCCGGAACGATGATGATAATAATTAGTCGCCCGGATTACACTTTTCATTTATGCATCTCGCGATCCTCTTCGCGGGGACGGCTCTTGAATATTTGAGTAGTCTGGCTCGCGGTATTTTCAGCCGCATTTCACTTTGTTCGCGGATTTCGCCCTCTGTATATGCATATCAGGATTGTCCAGAGAACGAGGATAGCTGCAAGCTGAAAATTACGTGCTTCGTTCTTCCAAAGCAGCTGATACTTTCGTTCGCGGTGACGAACAGTGGAAAGTTCCTGTTCGATCAAAAACGTCGTCGGATAATTATCGACGTTCAAAATTTCACAGCCTTGTACTCGATGCTGGTAAGAGGATGAGCGAAGCTTTTCCACGGACTAGCGAACGACGAGCTCGAATATCTGCGGCACCCGCCTTATTTTCGAACTTCTCTAAGCGCGGCGAACGTCAAGATTCGGAATCGCCGAACGAACTTTTTTCGCAAGAATCTCGAACTGTCTGCCGGTGAAAAGAACGTTCGGCGTTAGAGAAATACGAACGGTTACGCAACTTCGTATACGTCGAGGTGGTTATTTTGGGAATTTTCTTTCGTATCGGCAATGTTAAACGAACTTGCGACTAGTTTCGTTCGGTTCGTTCGTTCGAAGGTAAAAAAAAACCCCGAGAATAGTGGCAAAAAAGATGCGAGACGGCGGGCGTTAATTTCCGAGTTCTATCCGGAATAATCGCATCGGTCGTCAGGTCGGAGTGGATGTTGTTGCACGTCCGAACGATAGCTCTTCGTAAGTTTCTAGGTTCGGGATCCTGGCGTGCCTGGAGCGCGATGTAGAGAGCGCGGAACCGCAAACTTCGGCGGAGTCTTCTGCAACAGCTGGTCCTCGCACGATCCGAGGTACCGGGGATCCGTGAAGGCTTGATTGCTTAATAAATTTACAATCTCGAAACTCCGCACCTATAGAACATTGACATCCGACGTTCGGTGTGTGGATTCGGGACGGGAACCGAGCCCCGCGAAGCCGCAAGAAATCCTCGCCGCTCCCCGGCGTAGAAACGTCCGACGTATTTGAAATGCTAAGCGGACGAGGCGACGCCCGTGTTACGTCGAGGAGAGCGAGAACGTCGAGCTAATTGAAACACTCGAAGGCGAAAACACTCGCGCTATCGTCGATTCCACTACCATTCTTCTCGCGAAGCGGAGCACGCGAACACCGACCGCGGAAAATCGACGAATCGCGAAAGCACGTTTCCCGGAACAAATGCGTTTCTTCTTTCTCTCGGAAAACTCGACGCCGATGGAGGCCGGTAGTATCGCGAAAAATGTCGCGAAGTAAGCGAATTATCCGAGTTGCGGCGAGTGCGGGGTAATCGTACGGGACGATCGCGTCCTACGAGGAACACCGGGAACGCAAGCTCGGCGAGCAGGTCGGGAGGAGCGCGATAACATTCGCCGCGGCATCATCGAAAAATAAAAGTGGAAGCGGACGGATCGCGAGTCTCCGGATCGCGGCTAGGTGGAAAAAACGCGTCGTTTCGTTTACTCGAATAATTATTCCCGTCGTGCTTTTCTGCTGCGGAGCATCGCTCGAGCAGGACGGCCACGTTCGACCGTCACGCCCGCGAGTGTCCGGCAGGCCAGCTGTTCCCGTTGGCCTGCCATGCGTGCAAATATTCTTTCCGTTGTTTCCGCGGGAGTGGAACGAACGCCGAATGGAAAATGCGATACCCGCGTCCGCTCGCGTCTCGAATTTTCACCGTTCGGTCGCATCGTCGGCGAACAGCTGCCGCGGATATCGCCGAATTTCCCCGAGATATTCGAACACCGAATCCCTCGCGTTTTCATCCTCCTCGAATTATCTTGCGTGGCTCGCCGGATCGATGTTCGTAATAGTTTATCGTCGTCCGGAAGCGAGCAGCTGTAATTTTGCTATTATTTCGACGAGCTTTCCCTCGTCTCCCGGCAGCGCGCATCGCCAATATCGCGTCCGCCGTGAAATCAGGTCGGACCTGACGGCTCGATCCGCGCGAACTCGGCCGCCGGCGACGAACCTGAGACTAAAATACGAAACAGAATTTACCCAAATATAACCGTGACGTCGTCGTCGTTCGAGGTCAGCGACGCCGGATACTCGCGGCGGCTGCCGCGTACCCCTTTGGTTCCTGAACTACGAAATTTGGCACGTAAAATACGACGAAAACGTTACGAAATAGCGATACGATCGAGCCGTTTCGGAAATGGTTTCAAGGGCGGGGAGCGACGGGGGCTGACGCGTCGAGGTCGACGATTTCGTATAGGCCCTCGCCCGGACCTACGTGGATCTCGCGAATTTGACGAAGCGTCGCGAAGATCGACTTTCTCGACGATAAGGAATATTCGAGATACCGGAAACGGATCACGATGTTGATTGGAAAAAAATGATACTGCGGTCGATACGCGAACGTTACGCGGAATTTCCCACGCGAACACGAACAGTCCGTAAACTTCCTTGTTCCATGTGTCCGGACGCGGTGGAAAGTGGAAGGTGCGAGGGTAAAATCCGCAAGGTCTCGTATGAATACTTTTCCAGTTATTTCTCCTATCAAGGAAATTTCGCGAGAATGATAACGATAATGACAGGTAGCGAGGACAGGAGAGAAGCTCGGGGAGTAAGTATGGTTAAAATATGCATGAGAAGAATATTCATCGACTCGAAGATCGAGCCTCCCGGATGCTTTAGATGTTATCGTTTCCTATCTTCCGGAATCTTTTTTCGAAATCCTTTACCTTTGATCCTCGGTTCATCGGATAAATTGCCGGTGCTCCGGACCTTCTATTGGCTTCGGCCTCGTTCCTCCTCGCGTCTCCCTTCCGCGAGTACGAAAGGGACTCGTCGGTCTCTCGAAAAAGCCCGCCGTCTTTTTTCGCTAACTCGCGATTAAGACGCGCCGTCTCCGATACCGAGGTCGTTTCTACACGTCGCACGCCGCTACTTTATTGCCACTCGTCGAATTTGGGCCGATCCGCGATGTACCCGTCACCCTCGTCTGCGACAATCGCATCAACATCGAGAGTACTAAATTAACGCTTCGCTTCTTTATTTCTCGATCACGCGACGCGGGACGCGCGAGGCATCGGTAACTACCGATTCGACGAGAATCCGGCCGCCGCGTCGCACTCTTCTCTCCTCTATTCATCGCTTCGTCGTTGACTCCGATCGAACGTCTCTCTTCCTTTCCGTCTCTTTCCATGAATTTTCCGCCTCCACGATCCAAATTCTGGGCCCCTCTCGACTAGCCTCTCGCTTCGACCTTCAACATTCGAACTTCCACGATTTTTCACTAATTCGAAACAAGCGAGCTCGGCGAAGATCCAGGCAGAATAGATCGACTCCGTTCGTCCGCGTGAAATTTTGAAATCGATCGTCACCCGACCGAGGAAAGTTTTTTCATCTTCCGAATCCGAAACCCTGTTTCACGATCGGACGGTTGGATACTCTCGGAACTCGGCTTTTGGTGTATCGTAGCGGGAAATTGAAAGGATATTGGAACCGACCATCGGACCTCCAACCCGAAATTTCTAGCCTCCCACCACGGATAAACGAACGGATTAAGATCGCGATGAGATATCGACACGCGGAGATGCAAATCTCCTCTCTATCGTCCCTCGTAAAAGAAGGGCGTAGATGCGCCGTTGGCGAAGTTCCGGATCTCGTGGGACGTAGCTCGTCGGTAACGAAGCGGCCGCGCGCGGTACCCAGTAGTATAAAATTGGATAGGGCGGACGGCGCGCGATAGCGAAACGCAGATAGCTCGTACACGGTTTGGCCGATAAAACAGAAAACCTGGGTTACCCTGCGTCGCGTGACTTCCTGGTAGGCGCAGGTGCGCTCTGTCCGACGATTGATACGCGCGAGCTGTTGCTGGTATTACAGGAGCTCGTCGTCAGTTTTAGCGCAGCCGCCGGAAGCGACGTGCGCTAGGCCGAGATCATCGTACGTGTTCCGACCTCCGACGCGCGGCGCGTATTGCATCCACTCGAAGAAATCCAACGTTCGCAACGGAAGTATCGAACTGGAACGGAGGGAGCGATGCGAAGTTGTTCGAGCAACGATCTTTCCACTTCGCGATGAAGAAATCTCGAATGCCGCGACGACAGGAAAATGGAAGCTGGATAACGAGAAAGTCGAGACTGGAGGAAACGCTACCGATCGATACGAGGAACGAGAAGAATGTGGAATGCCAGAGGGCGAACGAGAGAGAACATTGGAGGATTTGGAAAAAAGAGGTGCGGTGGCAGACCGGTGCAAAAAACGAAGGAAAAAACTCGTGACCGGTGGGCGTTTCCGCTCGATGGAGAACGAGGACGGATGATTCTCATCGGCGGCCCAGAAAAATGAAGATCCGTGTAGTTTGCCGATTGGTACGATTTCCTCGGGACAACAGGATTCGCTCGTTCGTTTTTCGCGGATTGATGACAGGTAGGGCGAGATTGAAAATTGGATTACATCGAGCTACAAACGTAATTATATCAGACCCTCTCTCCGAAATAATCCGTTCGTTTGTACGTCCGCGGGTCGTAGGTGGATGCCCGCGCTCAACTCTGTAAATCAATTGAAATTACTTTCGCAAATGAGGTACGCCCGTTCCGCACGCCTCGCGCAATATTTCGAATCTCTGTCCGCGCAAACGGCGACGATAATCTGATCACGGAATTCGAAGCATTCTCCAATTATCGTCACCTCTCGACAATCGAGCGATTGCCAATCAACGATCGAGACTCGTTGCCGTGATCTTTTCGGAAGGTAATAGAAATACCGAGAGCCACTGCGATTTCGAGACTCGATCGCGTTTTTTGAAAGATCCTGCTCGTAATCGTCGAATAATAATTCCGAAAATTGGACAGAATCCGAATACGATGAGTCGAAATCTAAGTAACGCGTGAAAAAGAAACGAAAATCGGAGATCGATGTCAATAAAGGTAGAACGTGTTCCCAGGTAGGAAAGTATTCCGACTACGATTTCTAATACCATTCGAACGTGTTCGTGGTATTCGAATGACTATCCGCAGTAATGGAGAACGAAGGGAAGTCAAAAAATTCGATTGTCAAGAACTCGATCGTTGTTGAATGAGTCGATCGTTTGCCTCAACGATCGGTGCCTGTCGCGAAGCTCCCGAAGCTTCGTTTCCAATTACCATTATTCGACGTGCTCCGGACCGACGACTTCCCATCATCGAACGGACAAGCGCGTTTCCTCGCGTAACACGCCGGCTATCGGCGCGCGTACTTCGGTATCGACGTCGAGACCACCGCTGTCCAAACCAGCATCGTCTATTTGTACGTTCGTCGAGCGAGAATACGACCCGTCGAAGAAGACGCGAGAGAACGAACGATGTCCCGTTTAGCGGTCAGCGATGTCTCGTATCGTCCGGAAGTTCGAAGTTCGCGGAATACGCGACTCGAGGGTGGGTCGTGCAGCCGCGAGCTAACGAACAATCGTTTCCGAGTCTGACGCGTCGTCGGGTAGAATCGTTTTTGTACGGCCGATTTCGCAACGAAGCGGACAACACCCGAGCGGAATATCCACGTTCTCGAGAACATTTCGATTCCTTTTGCTCGACCGTTTTCGAATCCGCATTTCCATTCCGTCGCGTTGGAACGACCATCTTCGAAACAACGGACGCGGAAAAACCGACGATAACGGGAAGAAAAAGTCGCAACGTCGAGATGGAACGATCGAATCGCCTCGTTGATCGAGAGAAGAACGAACGAACGATCGAACGTCTTTACGGGCGTGTACCGTTCGACGGATCGATGCGAGCTCCGCGAACATTGGCCCTGAATTTGCTACTGACCTCTGCACGATTTACGCGGGTCTCCGTGCGTTTCGAAACGTTCGAGACCCCTGTAACCCCTCGAGGCTTGTACAGTCTTTACGACCTTTATGGGCATTCTCGCCTTTATGTAGATACCTAGATCACCTGCGGAGGTTTCCACGGCCTCGTTGACGTTCGCGTCTCGACGTCCACGATTCTACGATACGCTGGAGCCTTCATATGAGCTACTAACTTCTGTAAAGCCAACGTTACTTCTATACAGCGTCCTATAACCTCTATACAGACCATTGTGGCCATCGTAACTTCTATGGAGAACTTCGCATCACTCGGCTGGTTGCCTATATACGTGTCTCAGACGTTTGTAGCTTTTGCTTGTACCATCGCAAGCTCTGCAATTCTTTCCAACGTTCACGCCCGGCTCTTTTTCATTCCCGTTGCGTTGCAGCTTCCTGCACTCGAATTTTCATCATCGCGCTACTCGAAGAAACTCGGAAACGAAATTTGAAATTTGGAATTCGGTTCTTTAAAATGCGCGCGTAGTCGTGCCCGGCGAAAGATTCACGGATCGCAGAAGTTTCGGCGGTAAATTGAAGCGAAGCGCCGGGGAAACATGCAGGCGAGGTAAACGAGACAGATATGTATGATCGAGCGACGCGAGTTCGAAGAGTTAAGATGCGAGAAGCGAGCTTGCGTAAAATGAACGTCGATCCATGATTACGAAGCGTGGTACAGCATCGGGGAAGGAGCGACGATGGTCTTCGGGACATCGTCCCGAAGTAGAAAAACTATCGGAGGTCATCGATGGATTTACGCGGAGCGAGAATTTCGTCGGGAAATTGGAACCGGGATGAGGAATTATCGGTGAAATTTGTAGCAGCTCGACGTGCATATTGGGAAAACAATATGATTTCACGGGTAAAATCTCGTCGCGCTGACAATTTGTGGTTATTCGTGTACACGGACCTTACACGTCCCGTTACACAAATCATTACGGCGCAGCGTTACGCGGCAGGGCTAATGAATACGTCGTGCTTAATTCCGATCTAATTCACCGTTCGATCAACTCCGAATCGAGCCCGATAAAACCGAGCTTCGTTTACCGGGTGTCACGAACCGGACACATCGATCTTCGCCCGCTCGATCCGCGTGTTCGTCCGGCGAACGACGGTGAAAATTAGCGAGCGCTGATTCGAATTGGAGAAGAAAAAATACGAAATGTTACGTATACGAATATTCTCGGATCTGTTATTCCGTGCACGGCGTTCGTAGATCGACCTCGCAATTCGTATTTCGTTCGTCGCTTTTGTCAACAGTTCCGTTCGAAATTTCATTCCGCGAAGCGATTCGATTTGAAAAGAAGGTTTATCCCCGTTCAATCGGATCGATTTTGACTCGTTGTCGATCGAACGTTCGCGCCGCGGGAACTATCGGAACGATCGAATTCCATGTTTCGATGAGATTCAATCGGAGCATTCAGTTTTACTCGCCTCGAAAAGCGACGCGTCGTCGATTGAAACATCAACCGGGCTCGAATTTGGTTCGAAGCGAATCGTAACGCGTAACATTGCTCCGATACGAGACATTTTTTTGGCCTAATCCGTAATCCGCTTTCGGAATTACGACTCGCGTCGCTCGTAGATTCGTCAATATCGAAATAAATTCAACCACGCGCGGCACGGTTCGACGAATATACGCGGGACGGGAAAAATGAGTCGAGGATCGACGTCGAGATCGAGGATCGCGAGGGTCGCGGGGGTGAGGAATGGATCGTGAAAGGGGTGGCTAAATCCGCTTGTAAAATATGCGTTACACCCCACGAAAATGCCAAGACGGGCGAAACAAAGTGCCCGACGTTTGCCTAACTTATCACGTCCTCATGCAAAGTGCAACGATGTCAGCTTGCCAAGCCGCAAAACAGTTTGTAGCCCGACCCGCGACGCTCTCCGCGCCCCTAGCCCCGCACCCCGCCAGCCTTTCATCCCCCTTCGCTCGTCCGCTGTACGTCCGTTTCTTTTCACGTCGTACGAGTCGGTTCTATTCGGCGGGATTTGAAAGAGTGAGCGACGGAACGTTAGATCCGTACCGATGAGTCGATGCCGGAGCTTAAAAGCGAAAGACCTCCGCATCGCGTCGACGATTTGCGAAAGCTTCCCCGAGTACCGCAAACATTTTCCTACGACCGAGCCAAATGCATGCGGTTCGACGCGCCGTGTTTCTTCTCGCCCTTCCCACGATCGATCGCCACTTCGAAGGGAGCTTTTTTGGAAATTTTCGGTGTATCGTCGCATGGTCGATACATTCTTACGCGCGTCTACTTTCCCAATTCTTCTCCTGCGATGGTCTCCGGCGACGCAAGGGTTTCCGTCCTTTTCCGTTCGCTTGATTGAATTAGCTTGGGAATCATCGAGTTGACGGTGTCTCGGGGCGAGTAACGCAAGGTCGAACGTCGGAATACAAATGCTTCGATTCCGACGTGCGAAATTGTTCTTTTTTCACTCGGGGCGATTGTTTGACGGCAAAGTTCCTTCGACGAACTTCGCGAAAGCTCGAGCTCGAATTCCATTGTCTTAGCTGAATTTCCTGCATGATTTATGGAAAGAATCTTTTTTCTCCCCGGAAGATTCCGCTTCCTCGAGCTGCCTAATGCATATTCCATCGTCCGATGCTCCGTACGTTTTTTGACCCTGGCCGATACTGTCTCGTCGAAAAGGAAGACGGTCCTCCGCTCGACGAGTCCTACTTCCGGAAATTTCGATTCCATCATCCCCCCTCGTCGTCGCGGGAGCTGCTGGTTTTCTCGCTGTTCCTCGTTAATCACCACTTCGCTCGTAAGCCTCGGTATTTGAATATTCGAATGCAGCTCCTTCGGGGTGCCTGGCGAAGGAAAACTTCGGCTGATTGTTTCGAGGGCCGGATGGGCGTTCGGTTAATCGACCGGACTTTTGATCTCGGCTCGATCTCCGTTCCCCTACCGCTCTCCCTCGCGAGACGATCACCGCGAGTTGTCCGCGTCTCGCGAATAAAGCGGAGATATCATCCCCTCCCGTAATCGCGATGAAAAATGATATGATAAAGTAACGATAACGAGGGGAGTGAAAGGTCAAGGATCCCGCCGTTATTATTATCATCATTCGAGGTAATGGATGGTTCTTGGCGACACGAGCTGAATCTGGGCGCGACGATGATACGATGATGCGGGAAAAATAGCGAAAACGTACGGAGAAAGCGAAAGCTCCGTGCGAAATCGGAAAAACTGCCCCGTCGCGATCGGCAGTACCGGAAATAGATTTTCTCGGAATCTCCATCGCTGCCCCTTGGAAACGAATCGAACGTAAATGGAGATAAGATACGTCTATCCCAGCTCCGATTTCACCCATTTCCCCAAACCAGTTTCGTCGCCGCTCGTTTTCACCGACCGATCGGGTGTACCATGCCTCGCGTAGCCTCCGAAAATTTTGGACGGATCGGCGCTTCCGCTCTTCCGCTATCGAAATTTTTCGCGCGACTCTGAAATCCCAATGGACACGGAAATCGTCTCGTTCGCGACCGAGAGATCGACGAGATCCGAAGGAGCGTAAGAAAAAGGGACGCGGACGGACAGTTAAATTCATTGGTCGACCGCGAGAGAGACGCGAGACGAATTCGCGTTTAATTTCATTCCTCGGATCGCCAAGTGAAATTGAACGAATCGCGCGAAAGGATTGCTCAAGGTTCGCGTCATCCGTTTAACCTCCGCAATTAATTCGACCCCAGGGCAAGTGGTACGCCTCGACGTAGCCTCGGACGTAGAGTCCGAGCCGACGGTTCTACTCGTACGTTCGTCGTGCCCGCGTACGTAGGTATATCTATGTAGATGCGAGATGATAGGGTTGCGCGAGACCGTATGGTAATGCGAGAAACCGGCTGGCAGATTCAGCTGCGCGGAAGCGGAACGCCAGAGCGCGAGGTTACGGAGATGCTTAATGGGACAGAACGACCGGCTCCAGCGGCTGTCGAGAATCGTATTTATTATACGCGTCATACTCGCGTCATACCGTGCGACGACGCGACGCTCCCTGACCCGGAATACGGGCAGAAGTGAATAAATAGGTGCGCTTTATTTGGATTAACGTTGCGCGATTCGCTCGAACGATGCGGAGACTCGCGCCACGAATTTCGGCGGCGATCGCGACTCGTACATCTATCGTTCTTCCCCTCCGCGTCGTTGGTTCAAAGTCGTATCCGAATCATCCGTATCACCCGAATGTGTCACGCATCGAGCCTCGTCCATCGACGCGATCGCAGCGAGTAACGCGCGATACCGAAGATATCGGTTCGAGGTACCGTAATCGAGTTTCTCGACGAGTTATTATAAATCGTACGCGAACGATGGATCGCCGAGTATCCGCCGAAGAATCTCGTAGTAGCTCGGCGCGTGCTTGAAACTCGCGTCTCGGTCGGTACGGGGAGTTTGAAGTCGAATGAGTAGAGTAGAGATAGCGTCGTGATACCGCGTGGGAAAGTCGATTACGGCGACTGCAGAGCGCGCGAGAGGAATCGCACGCACGCGCGTACGCCGACGCGTGCATCGGGGTGTACTTTTAGCATCGATCGATCGAGCCGAGGATAACAGAGGCACGGAGCTTGATCCTAGTCGTTCGCTTCGACCTTTCTTCGCGTTTCTGCCTCTCACTTTTCACCGCGGTACGGCGAAGCTCCCGTACGACCGAGAATAACGAGCTCGCGGACGATTCGATTTATTTTTCCTTTCATTGGTTCGTAAAAATGAGGAAAAGCGAACGGTCCGATCCATTTACGCCGGCTCGCTACCCGATGATTCGCTGATCGCTCGGAAAAATCATTTGACGCGACGCCCTGCGAGATTTTATGGAGATATCACCTCAACGGACGGAGATGAGAGCAAGGAGAGCGAAAATCGAACGGAACGGTAGAATTCAAGGCGGGAAAAAGAAACGGAGTAGAACCGAATACCCGTTACCGCCGATTGATGAATAATTCACGAACGCGCGAGATTTATGTTCATCTTTCGTTTGTCAGGCGTCGCGTATTCGTCTCGCAACGTCGCGACCGGGACCGTTGAGAACACGCACCGCTCGCGCGTTACCGGCACGTAGCTCGTTGCTCGATTTTTCCACTTCACGACGGGTCATCCGAATATGGTAAGTTATCCGGACCGTTCGTTCCGCGTATCCCCTCGATAGGTTTGCCCAAGAGACTTTTTCGAAAAATACGGAACGTATTTTGATTTCACGCGAGTGCGACGAATCGTTCCTCGATCGCGTTTGCGTTCGAACAAGATAGATTTCGGAGCGTAGCTCTGCGTTTTCGCGACGCGATTCCAGACGCGTGGAAATTTTCGATCTTATGGCTAGCTTCGCTCGCGGAGAATCGAGGGGATGAAATTTCCCCGTTCCAAATGGAACTCCGGACGCGCCGTTGTGGTTGCGACACGGATGAACGATTCATTTCCAGGGTGATTTGCAACACGGTACATCGCCCGGTCATTTCGTTCTTCGACCAGGCTGCGTGGCCTCTCGCCTCGTTGGAACACGCGTCGACGACAACAAACAACAACTCCGGTCACGCTCAGCAGAACGATCGAGCGTGCCGGAAGAGTGAATTCCAATTCGACTTTTGCGACCGACTTCTGCGGGACGGATCGATTCGCAATTTTTTCTCGTGCCTGTGTCGCTACGATCTCCTCGAGCGTTGAGAATAGAATATCTTCACATCGCTCGCCCACGTCCGTACCGAGCGCCGTACATTTTCCGTTCCCTTCTATCGTCACGAGTATAGTGATCTTTTATGGATCTTGGCCCACGATGGTTGCGCGCTATCGGATCGGGATGTACGAACTTCTGCCGGCCAGGGAAACCGAGATATCCAAGATCGTGGATATTGTCTCCTGGAGAAAGAAGGCCTTAGCGGTTTTCGCGAGTTTAATTTTGCGCTCAGTCGGAAAATCATCGTTACACCGGGCATGATCCGACGCCTTTCTTGCTAATTGCGAAAGCGAATTGCAAAACAAATTCTTCGGTTGGTTATGGAAGTACGATTTCTTCGAGATCGTCGTACGAAGCTGCAACGAGACGAGTAGCGAGGTTTTTATTTCCTGTCGAAGAAATAGAGCTCTGGGTGACAAAGGGAGAAAACGTAGAAAACTATTTCAAACTTTACCACATCAATTCTCTTTTTTCAAGGGCTGTTGTGTACAGGGTGCAAACGTATCGACTATCCAATCTTTCGGCATAGGTAGAGGGGCCCGATACAAAGAATTTTCGAGCGAGGTGTACGCGCTCGCCGATGGCGTGTTTCGACGCTATAGGGCGCTTACCGTCACGGGTTCGCGCCCCGTATGCCGCGGGCGGATCGCGCTCGACACGGGCCGTTTCGCGGACCGTTTTCGAAGCCAACAATTGTCGAGTCGTTTGCCATTGACGCGCGAGGTGCACGTTTATCAAGAAGGTGTCGATTGGTCACTTGACAGCACGTAAGACGTTAAAATTGAGAAGAAACACGAATTGTCCGATATGAACGTTGAACACGCCGTACCGTCGAATCGCGCCATTGACGGGCGCGTGAACCTCACTCCGAAATCATTTTATCGAGGTCCTCCATCTATCCCGAAAGTTTGGATAGTCGACACATTTACACCCTTGTAGGTATATTTGCCGAGTTCCGTGCGAGCGTATTCTACTTCACCCCGCTTCGACGTATCGACAGGAAAACCATGAAAAAAAATGGCCGTCTTTGTTGAGCTAGGTTTTCGAATCGCGCGTGGTAGCGAGCAAACGCGACGTATCGAGCGCCGATAGCGGCTTTGGCTTTTATCAGAGTAATAATGGAAGTCGCGACGTTATCCGCCAGACAATTACGCTCCATGAATATATTTGTACGCGAAATGACTCCGCACGAGAGACTAAAAAGGGAGCGCGAATAAAAAGATGAATATTAATTAAATGCGACCGTCGCGTCGCGTCGCGTCGGGTCGAAAAGTGCAGATGTGTCGGCGCGTGATAGAATTAACATTTTCCATAGCGGGTCTCCGATGCCGATTCGCGTCTGACCACATATGCTCGTACCCTCCTTTCTGCCCCACGCGCTTTTTTCTTCTCTTCCTTTCGTGCGATCACAGGCCCACGCGTCGCCAGTCGACTCGTAAATGACCGACGGACTGCGGAAAAATCGTCGAACGTGAAAGCGATTGAGCTACAATTGATCTCCGCGGTTTCGCGATAATGCAAATTGTACCCAACGATCGGGCCGATCGTCGAGTGTTTCTAGTCGAGACTTTCTAGTCTCTGCCAACGAGACGAGACGAATCATAGCTGATAATCGGGGCAGCTTGAAAAGGCATCTCCAATAATCGCAGGATGATGGGAAGAAACGATGGCTGCTGCGATACAACGACGAATCTGCGAGCAATCGAGTCACTCGTGTCACCCGGATCGCTCGTCGAAAGCTCGCATCTGTCCGAGGTCAACGAACGCCTGGGTTGAAAATACGCAACTGTTTACCGCGCACGCTTCATTCAATATTCTTGAAACTCCGCAACTGAAGTACCTACCGTCGAACGGCGACTCCTTTCCTTCTTCATTGTTGAGTATCACTTATTCGATCGATACCGAAAGCTGGTCGATCGTTAGCGTCGCAGCGGTGGTAACCGCCACGAACGAACGAGCAATATCCAACCCCTTTCGACTGTCTGCCTGCAACGCGTGCAAATAGACACGCTTCTCTTGCCATGAGAATCGAGGAATCATCGTTTCTCGGATAGTTTTCACTCCCAACAGCCTTTTTTTTTCAACACCCGACGCC
Organism: Arge pagana; assembly: GCA_963969455.1. Lineage (NCBI taxonomy): Eukaryota > Metazoa > Arthropoda > Insecta > Hymenoptera > Argidae > Arge > Arge pagana. The sequence goes on along the minus strand of OZ018313.1, from coordinate 18,650,088 downwards.
CAGAAATCGAGTTTTTCGAAATTTGAGAAGATCCGGAAGCTCGTCGAGATCCCGCGGAAGGATTTCGCTCTTATTTATTGAAAATGTTCTTCGTAACTCCTGTTATTTATTACGCTGCTTCTTGGGCGCCACGAGTTCAGGAATTATCGAGCAATATTTCGCGGGATTACGAGGCCGGGGATAGGACTTCGACGGGACGATCCAAAGTTATTCGTAGAATTTTTTCGCAGCTGCGATAGCCGCTTAATTATCGTTGGGAGAATCCACTTAGCGTTGGGAAAGTTTCCGAATTAATTCGCCGCGGTCCGAGATGATTTTTTCCAACGTTTACACGACGACGAAGCGACGTTGAACACCGAGGCCGGTCAATCGCGAGGGTTCTGAATTCGAATCGAATGAAATCGCATCGTTAACGGAATAATAATTCCGCCACGATTTCCGTCCTCTGCACTCGATTCGCGCAGCGCATCTTCCGACTTCTTTGAAAACTGCGGCTTTCGTTTATTCGCGTCACGAGTGACGCAAGCTACCTGCATATGCAGCAGCTCCGCGGTCCTCGGCTCGCTGGGTATCCGCAAGCTCGCGACTTCCCCGAACTTCGTTCCTCTTTCGAACGGCTTCCTATAATTCCAACGCTCGTTGGAAATGGAAATTAACGCGAGCCGCGTTCGATGCAGTTCCGCCGCAATAGCAATCCGCATCGTCCGTATTAATATCGGTCCGCGACTGCATCGGCTTTGTCTTACTTCGATTAATCGTCGCACGAATCCGCAACGAATGAACACGTATTCTTCGCCCCCAGGTGCTCGCTCCGAACGTTCAATCGACGATCTTACGATGAAAATACCTCCCGAGTTTCGTGGAACAATTTGTTCGCGGAAGTTAGAGGTCCTCGTAGAATTCGTATTTAAGGATGATTCCCGGAAATTTTCGGGGATGACCAACCTTTTTTTTCCGACGAAAATAGATACTGCGCGGGATTAGCTCGTCGTATCGCAACAAACGACTGGTATTTGATAAACTCGACAACCGGCAAAAGTCGCGATAAGGAGATGAAAGCTTCGCTGACGCGTTGCTTCGAACAGCAGAGTAAATCCGGCTGAAGGGTGCAATAAAGAGAGCACGAAGCTCCATTTGATATGCAAATCGTGCCGAGACTACCGGCGTCTAAATTCCACATCTCGCTAAGATTCGGCCTGGATTCTCCACGGTTTTATGGCAACGATAATTTCACGGTTCGTTGGTCGCGCATCGTTTTTTGATCGTCGACGATCGGAAAACAATCGAATCACGATCGTACCGACCGTCGGAATATTAGATGCTCCGGTTTTTCCAAATACGGATTCGCCGCAGGAGGCTTCGAGCTGAAAAGCTCGATCGAAAATAGAAGGCGCAGCCGAAGCCGGGTGACAATTGAAAACGCGAAAAAACGAAGCGCCGAATGAAAACTGGAGCACCGAGGCTCGACGGCTGCGTCGAGTCACGAGCGAGCAGGACGGGAAATGGAAGCAGGAGAGGAGGGAATCGAATGACGGGAAACGAGTTGAATTTTTGTCAGAGTTTTGTCGTACAATAACGACGCGGATGATAACAACGATCGGTCAGACGATCGGCGGAGCGAGGCAGCTGGGTAATTGGGCGAGTAAAAGTAGTCGGTGAAATTGATCCGGGAAACGACGACGCGACGCGTCGTGTTCGAGCCGAAATGAAACGGTCCAATTAAATGGGTAACGGTCGACGGTGCAGCGTTCGCGCCGCTTCGAAATCGCCGGCGGGTGGGTGGCTTGCCGGAGCTTTCGTTGCTCCGATACTTTACCAGAAGCCAATTTCGCGTATTTAACGTGGGAGAGGAGAGAACAAAGGACAAAAACAAACGAGATGCCAAAACGAATCTGGGTAAAACCGAGAAATAATTCACAGAGAAATTATCAAAGAGATGAATTCCGAGATGAATTCCATTTCCACGAAGAAAACGCCGATTAGAGCGCGTGAAAACTTCCCGAAAGCTATTGCATCGACGAGAGCGGAGGGCGAACGTGGGGGACGAGAGCGAGAGAAATTTTTCGTTCGAGGAGAAAAGCTAGTCTTAGAAAAATCAAAGAGCAGCCGAGATAAATCCGTTCGTTGATCTAAGAGATTTCTTCGCGGGGACGATAAGCGCGTCGCCAGAGACGAGGCGAGATGTCGGTGAAAGGCGGGGCAGATAAAACAACGGAAAACCGGAGATGGAGGAAATATTCGAAACTTGAAATTCGCGCGAACTTGAAGATCGAGAGCTACGATACGGGACTGAAAATGCGAGTCTCGTTTCGTGACTTCGAGATCGTCGCGCGGTAGATGAAAAGAAAAACAGCGAGCCGATTCGATTACTCGCGCGAGGGAATCGTACGACACGAGTGACGATCGGCCGGAGGCGAGGAGAAAGAAATGCTGTATCTCTCTCTGTCTCTCTCTCTCCGCGATTCTCGAAACGAAGCTGATAGGTCGTTCGCGTCCGGTCACCCGGTCGACTCTTTCTTTTTCGGAGAATGGGCGGTGAGCCGATAAAACAGAATCGCGTCGAATCGCGGCGCCAGATTTCGCAAGGTGACGACGTTGCGATAAAGAAATTAGGAAAAACTCCGGAGGGTGAATATGCGATGGATTGGAATAAAGATGAGAGTAGAAGAGAGGAAAGAAAAAAATGGACGAACGAAAGGACGGCGCGATCTGGAAAGAGTGGGTAATGTTTTATGCATGGATTCGCCGTGATCGTTTCGTGTCCTGGCAGGTCCCGTCAATATGTTTGAGGTGTTCGAAGCAAAACGACGAGACTTCCGACAGCCAATAGAAACCGTTTCAAAGACCTCTCTTCGCCGAGAAACGGGTGCTTCTGGCTTGCCACCCACCCACTCGATCGTGGCGAGGTGGCGAGAAGCCGAGAAGTTCGAGATTCGAATTCGTTTTCTCGCGAATATGGATTCCGTCAAAGCTCCGCATCGAATCTCGTCCGTCTCTTTTCGCCGCGAGAGGCCACGTGGTCGCCCACTTTCTCCGTCGAGGGCCAGTTTTGCCGAGTGATCCCTTCTTATCCCGGTGACTTTTCGTACGAGATGAACAAATTGTGGTTGTTCTCGTCGTTCTTCGAAAAACGAGAGGAGAGACGGAGAGATACGGAATCCTTCCGCGAGAAATGAAAGCACGAAAGATAAATCCAACGCGACAAAGAGGACGAATGGAAAAGGAATGGGACCGAAATTCACCATCGATTGGCGTCCATATCCTCCGAAAAAGACACGATCGATCCCCGTAACTCCCAAACAACGGCGGCACACTTTCCATCCCTGCTTCTTATCTCCATCTTCAAAATTCGTTCCCCTCTGATCTTTGTACAACACAACGTACCATTAATAATATGTACCCGTATCAATATTTCTCTCTCTCTCTCGCACTCACTCTCCCTCGCACCCATCTCTGATGGTCCTACTAATACTCCCCGTTCTTTCGCGAGATAGCCTCCGAAAGGCGCTCAAATCGATTCGGTGATGATATTTGTCAGAGAATCGTCAGCTTACCTTACCGTCGTCGCGTTTCACGATTTTTGCGCGAAATAATGGAATCGATGGATACGCTTTCCGGGGGTATTCATTTATTTATTTATCTATTCATCTCCGACAAAAGATTCGATCCTGTAGTCTCCAAGGAGCTCGGTAGGAAGTTGCTCCATTAGTTCTTGGGGGTTGTGTGAATTGTCGAAGGATCGGAACGAATACGTCCCACCAGACCGCTCGGCTGGTAGCCGGTTGAATAATTTTCGTTTCCAAGCCCTCAGCCTCGCAGGCCGAGCCCGACGCTGATCGATCGAGGAAAACACGTGCGAGGAAAGGAACACCGTATTGCCGCGCGTCTCGTAATGTTCGCGTGCATCATCGATTCGCATCGACCACGGAATCGTTTAATCACCGAACGATAATATACTCGACGAACGATGTCGCGGTGGCGCGGGAAATAAAAAGGCTGACTTTAATCTCCGGCCAAATTTACGATTCTAATATCGATAAAACGTAGACGTAAAGTGGCGTTAGGCTGGAATATCAGAGGATGATGATGCGGACCGAGCCGAGGATGCTGCGACGGTAAAAGTTTGCTTAATCCCCTTTGTAAAAGTTTGCTCGTCCAGGCGAGTCGAGCTCCGGTTCGATTTTACGCGTATCGGGGACCGAGCCAGGAAGTGGGAACGAACGAACGGGAGGGATCGGGAAATGGACAGGGAAGAAAGCGTTGAGAAGTATGAAAAGTTGGAAAATTGAAACGGCACGTTTTAGCAGAGACGAGGAGAGAATTGAATTTTTCCGTTCGATTACAGGCTCGACGAGAAGCTCTGCGATACGCTTTGACCGTATCTTTTCCAATTACGACGATCAAACGTCGCAGCCTCGTCAATTTATCGCTCGTGTTCTCGCGCAAACGTATCGAATTTGGAGGAAAACGCAAACAGAGATGAACGAGAATCGAGTTCCCCGCCGCGAAAACCGCAACACATTCCTCTCCGTTATCCACCCGCGCGTTTCCGTTCCTACTTTATCGATTATTCTCAAATCCTCGAAATTTTCCGCGATACAAGCGTTTCACTCTCGCGATCCGTTTCTCCCGTTGAGCCGTTTTGTCATCCCTAGACACGTTTTTCCGTCAGCGACGCCATTTTTCGCGACGTCCCGGCCTTCCCGTATTCTCGTATTCCAGTATTCCCGTATCCGTGTTTCGACGTTTTTTCCCCTCTCTCGCCCGACTTCGTTCATCTTTCTCTGTCTCGCCCCGGCTCGCGCGCCTCTCGATATATTTCCCGTCGCTTTTTACTCCCTCCTAAGCACCACCTGACATTAATCCGAACACCGGTGCTGATTGGTTCGATTCAATTAGGCCAACGACCGCTTATACGACCCATTCGTTGCAATCGGGATGAAAGAAGAACGGGTAATAAGAAATAAGAAAGAGCGACCAGGATAATACAAGAGGAGGGAGCAGCTGCCGATATCGCGCCGCATCGAAGGATTTCCCGAACGAAGGTCTTTCTACCGCGAAAACCAGCGACACGCGAACTGTCAAAGCTCCGAAGTGGCAGGAACGTGGTCATTTTCTCGCGAAAAGACTGTAAAAGTCATCGATACGACTTCGAAGCGATAAAGACCCATTCGAAGAAAAAGACACGGCGAAGAACCGGTGAGTACGGAGAACGAAGACAAGCTTGCAGGAGTGAACGAACAATAGAAAGGCGAGTTGCGGGATTCGACAGCGATTCGGCAGCTGTTTTCAAAAGAATCTTCCAACTCGAACGCCGTAAAAGAAAACGATTTTCTGGAATAAATGGCGGTGCCTATTTGTTACGTCTTTCTTTCGCGCAGCAAAACCAACATTTCGGGAGACGGTACAGCGCAGCGATGCTCGAGGCTTGCAGTCTCGGAGTTAACGCCGGAACGACTCGACTCGATCCATCACTGCTCGACTACTCCGGGCTAAACTAGTTTGACGAGTTGCTGATAAGTTGATAACCAATCCCGCTTAAATTAGATCGCACATGGGTCGAGCTACGCGAGTTTTTGAGGCGCCGGATCGGTCGGTATTAGCGGTTTCAGCCCCGAGCTTTCGACCCGCAAACAAGATCAAACTATCGGGAAGTACTCTCGGAGAACAAATTCTCGAACGCTTCCCCGCGTCGTTGTCGCGTTACCGATGTCGGAGCGAGGGAAAGAAAAACATCGTTTTACACGTTTCACGTCGCGCGGAAGCTCTCGACAAACGCGATATTTTCTATCCTCGACGGAACATTCGGGGACATACGGGATTCCGATAACGACGAACGGGGAAATTTTAACGTTCGGCCGCTCCATCCGGTCGCGAACCGACGTGAAGCCCGGTTTCCCGAGCCTTTCTCGAAAGGTACTCGAATATTACGGCGCGATTCGCAAACGGAGCGCATCGACTCGCTCGCTAATTCAACATCCACGGATACGAGAATATCTGATTTTTCCCCTCCCTCCTGAAGAAATTAAGTTCCGAGAATTCAGGCAATTTCCCACCGGGTTAATATCCCTTTGTAGAAACGGGAAAATCGCTAGAATCACGTCGCGAGGTAGAAACCCGCGCCAGTCATTCGCGATTTTCTGTTGTTACGAGTATATCTTATTCGCGGTACGAAGTCTGGACTAAATTATTTATTACCAGATTATTCACAAAGGCCACGCGACCGTAGCAAACTTCTGCAAACAAGCCTGCCGCACAAGTTTCGAACTTTTTACGCGTCTCGCATTTCCTGTCGCGAGACACATCGCGCTGCACCTGTTCCCTCCGCCATATCTCTCCGCGCAAAGTACACTTCTGCGGACAAAAAAGCGACGAGCGTTACAAAGCGAGCTCGTAGCCCGCAGAGGTGAGCTGTCTCTTTACTCGACTCGGGGAATACGTCGCGAGTCAACGCGAACCAATCGCTATCCAGCGGAAAACTACATATTGCAGCCCGATTCCATGGAATTCATTTTCGCCTCCGTCCTCGGCGATATCGTTCCTCGCCCGCAGCAGATGCTGTCACTCCACGTTTCCACGCGAGCTCGTGAAAACATCTCGGTTATCGGCGCGTAACGATCCAGCTGTTTCTGGTATAGGAATTAGAAATAATCGTCACGTCACGAGCTTACCGCCAGGACCATATCAATTGGCTTGCTGTGGCGCGGGGGAGACGATCGAAGAAACGTTTCACCGTTCGGATCGTCGGTACGCTCTTCTCGGTAACGGCCGACCATGCGGCTACCTCCCTCACTTCAGATTCCTACGAGTGCTAGGTCCGGCGATACCTCCTTACTTTTCTCAGCGCGTCATTTCTGCCCCGCGCATCCGGGTGGCATCGCGTATAAGCGTTGTCGATCTATCATCGGTTTACCGCGAGACTTGGCTCGATTCGCGATTCGTTTCGATTTCGGAGAGAGTCCGATAGACGCGAGTGGCGACGAGAAAACTTTGAAAGGAATGATGAAACTCGCGTGCTGAAAAATAAATCGCGCATCTAACATGCGGGAAAACGAGCGGAGCGATTTTCTTTCCTGACGTTCGAGTGCTGTTTACTTGTTTTTCTAGTAATTGTTTTTTCGGACGAATAGGGCGCACGTGCTGATTATTCATAGCTGGTCGACTAGGAGCCACCTATTTGGTGAATGTGCGATAGTCTCTCGGATTGTTCATAAAACAACAACTAACGAGCGGAAAATAATTTATTTCGTTAATTCCGTGCACGCGACAGTGAATGCAAAAAGGTCTTGAATCCTAATCTGTGAAAATTCCTGCTCCTACGTCGTATGACCAGGACGGTAGTATAGATCCCCATAAAAAGCACCTCTGGTGCAAAAACCTTTCGCCTAGTTATATAAATGTGATAGTCACCTAGAAAAAATACATTCTTATACCAAGAAAACATCATACACTTATTATTTTATACAAAAATTCCTTCCTCGTAAAAAAAAAAAGATTCGAAATCAGATGCTATTGCCTAGTACCGATATCACGTTGTCTTTTTCGAATTGACAATTAGGCTTTTCATAACACGGTATTGACAGCCTTCCTGTCCTGCCACGTAGTACCATAGATATAACGATAGAGGACTGACGCCTCCATTGGTTCACCCAAATAACATTTTAAAAAAATAAAAAAAAAATTAAAAAAAAATTTGGTGGTAGTGGTACTAGGCGGGCCAATATTTCGTATCACTATATTGGGATTATTGACATGGTTCAACCGCGGTAACATTGTACTTATCTGGAAAAGGCCCGCCTAGTACCACTACCACCAAATTTTTTTTTAATTTTTATTTTATTTTTTTTAAATGTTATTTGGGTGAACCAATGGAGGCGTCAGTCCTCTATCGTTATATCTATGGTACTACGTGGCAGGACAGGAAGGCTGTCAATACCGTGTTATGAAAAGCCTAATTGTCAATTCGAAAAAGACAACGTGATATCGGTACTAGGCAATAGCATCTGATTTCGAATCTTTTTTTTTTTACGAGGAAGGAATTTTTGTATAAAATAATAAGTGTATGATGTTTTCTTGGTATAAGAATGTATTTTTTCTAGGTGACTATCACATTTATATAACTAGGCGAAAGGTTTTTGCACCAGAGGTGCTTTTTATGGGGATATCACTACTTTTTGTAGAATTTGATTAATTACGTAAGTACAATCATTCTCGTATCCGTAATAAATCGCATAAATTGTCTATCACCCTTGAATAAAAGCAATAATAATATTTGTACAAAGATATGTACATATATATACTAGGGGTTCCGCCCCTGCGCGCTTCGCGCGCCAATTTTCCTCGGCGCGGCGCGCCTCGGGCACTATACATTACATATACATACATTACATATACATTACATATAATACTGATCGAATAGATTTGTTCACTCTAAAAAATACACCTACATACCGTGAGTATTCGTGTATCTAACTCTTCAGCCATACCACAATATTCGTTAATCTTTTTCGTTCCAGATCCAGCCTCGACATTCGAAGATCCTTATTATTTTGTAGTTTATAATTGTAATAATTTCCAACTATAAATAAATGATATTCAATAATATACATGCGTAAATAATCTTGAAAGTTGTTTCCGTTTGTGGCTTACTACCTTAATTTGCAATCTGAATGTGATGCACTCTCTGTTAATGTAATGACTGTAATTCTCTCTATTGCCTGGTACTTCTCCTTCTCTACACTCTTTCACAGGATTCGCTAATAAATATTCTCGTGACTTAGCTACTTTAGTTGATTCTGATTTGCATTGAATCGTTTCAAAAATATTATTCATTTGCCGAATAATAATGGACAGATTATCGGTACAATTTTTTCATACTGTAAGTCCTAACCGCAATCTAACCATATAATCGTACTCCGGGCGCTTTGCCTACCTGTCAAAGCAGAAGACAACCAGCGTGAACAAAGAACAGCGGAACGGCAATGCCGTAAACGCCAAATTCGGGATCGGACCGATCCAACTGACCCGCATAACGAATCTCACGCTATAACTAAAGACTGTAGTAATCATTCAATTCAACCCTGTGTTGTCAAACACTTACAGTTATCTCATAAAAAAAAAATATCTTACCGTACCTCAAATAATCTTGTTCTGAATTATACGAACAATTACGACCAAAAATACATTGACACATACCGTACTGTAGTTGGTGAAAATAAAGAGCTAACCAAAGCGCCATCTGGCTACGTCCATACTTGGTAGGTCTCTTCTCTCTACCTAGCGAAAGCCACTCTATACTCTTTATACCCATAGGTTTCGTGCCACATACTTGGTAGGTCTCTTCTCTCTACCTAGCGAAAGCCACTCTATACTCTTTATACCCATAGGTTTCTTGCCACATTGTGTGACGTCACTGACTGACGGAGACGACGAAAATGCGATCTCGTCGATAACACGTATAAATTACTTGCATCGAAATCTTCGAATAATAATATCTCAGCTCTACGTCCACCGATTCGATCGCAATAGGGCTTAAATTAAAGCTCTTCTTGGCCACATCCTGCAATAATTATTACAATTCCGTATTTATAGCGAGACGGAAGAAATTAACGATCATAAATTTCCTCAACTGTCACTCAGTTGCCGTTCGGGTATATAGAGACTCTGTCAGAGTCTCGCGCGGCGCGGCGGAAATTTTTTTTTTTTTTTTATATAACTAGGCGCGAGACTCTACCGAGTCTCTTGATAAGACCAAAGTACCGCGCAATTAGCGTGTTATTAATTTAAGCATGAAATAACTGCGCGAGATACGGTTCAACTTTACGCCGTTGCCAACTCGCGCGTCTCTTCTCTACGAGAACTCGAGAGACCTCGGAGACGTTCGGACCGAACGTATCGTAGTTCGACGACTAGAATTCTAGACGTCTGGCGAGTCGTGGGGAATTCGAGGGGATAATAGGTTCGCTGGGAAACGGACCTCGCATCGAGCTCGGAGAAAAATTTTGCAGAAGCGTTGACGTTTACCCGTCGAGATCAGCGAAGGAGGTTCGAGAAGGGACGTTCGATGCGCGAAATGGCGGAAACGCGAAGGATTCTCGAGCGAATCCGACGATTCACGAATCCTCACCTCTCGGCGCCAAGGAAAAAATATTCCTCGAGATCGGCGCGCGAATTCCGGCAAATTTTTCATCAAACGAGGAAGTCGAGCATAACGTCGGCAAAGCTGCGATGAAACGGGACAAAGAGCATCGTGGTGGACTCGACCGCGGATCCGCGTCGCGTCTCGGGGGTAAGCCGCGGTAATTAGGACGCCTTACTCGTTCGCATAGAACGGGAAGGAAAAAGGAAGACGATCGTCGTCGTCTTGGAAAGATTCGGTAAGGAAAGCGAGGTCGTCCGACACCCGGGCTCGGGGAACTCTCTCCTCGCAAGGGTCTCCTCTCTTTCCTCGAATATCCAACGTTCGAACTCGCAGACCTAGTTAAAACAGTCGAGGGCGGCGGGACGAGCCACGTGCGAGATTCCACGCGGCTCAGCTGGAAACTGCTGCTACGGTTCTGGTAGCGTTGGTGGTACCCGCACCGGTTTTCCCATCGTCCTTCTGTCACTCGTCCCATCGTTGTTCGGTACAGCCATGTAGTTTCTCCTCCGTCCGCTAAATAACACCGACGTAAACGTATTTGGTTCAGACGTACACCACTCGAACGTAAAGGATTTCATCCATCACTGTCTCGTGTGATTTGACCCTCCATTTTCCCTCCGTACCTCCTCCGTCGCCGCCTCTCTCTTTCTCTCTCTCGCTCTCTACCGAGTAATTGTATTTCCAAACAAGTCTGTACCTTACGAATTTTGATGCTGACATCGCCAGTTTGTCTCGTAAATCGAGGAATCTAATAGAACGGATCCAGCACCCAGATTCGGAAGGAATCGAGTGTTCGTCGGCGAGAACGTGAACAGAAGATAGCCTTGGAATTTGAAAAGAAGGTAAATTTTGACAGAATCGGGAGAATTTCCGCTGTAGAATTTTGAGAAAAAAATCTACATTTTTCGCGTGGACCTCGTAGAACGGTGAAAATAGTAGATATCCGCGTGCGGATCAAGGCAAGAGATCTGGAGATCCACGAGTATCGATAGAAATCGAAAGAAAGTCTCCGATCGTTCGAGAAACGTTCCGGAAAATTCAGGATTCGAATTGAGAAACGTCGCGCGACCGGTCGATCTGGTTTTATCTGTTCGTCTTTTTTTCGATGGGTTTCGAGGTTTGTACGAAACGGCGCGCTCGTACTTGTTTCTTCTACTCGATTGCCGATCGGGTACGTACGCTCGCAGCAATTTCACCCCTCGGATGATGGTGCTGCGAAGATTTTCAGATTCACTTTGCCGGGCGTCGAATTCGACGCATCGACGAGGTCGACGCATCGGCGGTGTGATTTTCGAAGGACGTGGCAAAGGCCAAAGCTAATCGACTCGCGGGTACCAATAAGCTGGCTTCTAATTACGATCCGAAATTATCGACTTCTCGCACCTTGAACCGAGCCAAACATTGCTACAGTTAGCTCTAGCTTCGTCGCTGCGTTGCCAGACACGATCGAGTGACGCTGCTAACGAGGTCTCTCCCATTTCTCACAGCCTTCAAACGCCGAACGTCTACGACGCAGCAGGCAGACGCGACGCGATCGGATCGCGTCTGATGACAGGCGAATACAAATATCCAAACATACATCAGAAATATTAGACCACAACCGCGGAACGGTGGATATCGCTCGTTTCTCATCGCCCAGCTTTTAAGTACGCGTTTCGCGCGACGCTGCTGCGGGCATCGGGTACGAGAACGTTCATGCTTCGTCGCCGAAAAGTCGTAACGAGTCTTCGACTCGCGCGGCCGGCACGATCGCGAAGATGAAATCGAGCTCCGTTTTTCTTGAGAGAAGAAATCGTACCGACATCCCAATTTCGTTATCCCACGCTATCGGGTAATTTTTTTCACGCTCGAGCTGTCTCTGGCGGGCTGATTTGGAAAATCCACGCGCGTCTCTCGCTCACCGAGATTCCCGATATATCGTTCGGTCGTTCGGCAATAACTCCACCGCGTACAATAAATACCCTGATTTCTTCGTACCATAAATTTCGCGATGCGTTTTCCATATCTCTGCTGCGAACGGTCGCCGCTTCGGTCATTTGCATATTGCTACTATTTCAATTGCTCGCTATTTCACCGAACACCCCCGCGAATCTATCTCCGGCGGGGCGGTTATCCGTTACAATTGACATCTCCGCGTCGCGTAGTCCCGAAAAAAACACGCGAGACTCGAAGAATCATAGTTCTTGGAAAGGCAGATGGAAAAACGAGACTGCGAAAATCTCCGCGCGAGTATCGACGAGCGACCAACGCGCTTCGAGAACGTCGAATGGACCGAAAATCAAACTTTTCGGACGCGTGATAAATACGCCCGGCGGAGTATTCGCCGTTCAGTCCTTCGCGCGAAGGTTTTCCCGTGGCGTCGTCACGCTCGTATCCCGTCTTTCGATCGGGTCGGAAAACCGACGCCGCCGAGGCGAAACTTGTTCGGAATTCCTCGCGAGTTCGCCAATCTCGGATGTTCACGGTGGATTCGTACGGTTCGTCGATGTTACGTATTTATTTATCCGACAGGTTGCTCGCTCCGCTCCTTCGAGATCGGCGGCGTCCCCTGTCGAACGCGGAGCGCGGGAGTGAGCCACGAGCCGAAGGGGTCGAAAAGCGGAGACGCTTTGACGAGAGGTCGAATTAGACGGAGAAACGGAGCGAGGAAAAATCGAGAGAACCCCCGAAAAAAAGCCGTGCAGCACGTCGGAATGCTACGGGCATCAGTTTACCCAAAGCAGGAAATCAAACGCGGGGAAAAAATCGGAAGGTGAGGATTCCTCGACGATATGCCAAACGAAAGCGAAGCGTATTCGCGACGTGTCCAAATACCGCAGACGAGCGATCGAAACCGTATCGTTATTATCGGAAACGATACCCGAGAAGGAGCGCATCGGAGCTCGGCAAAGATGCGAGAGAATTGTAGGAACGGCACGCGTCGGAACGATCGGTGAACCCATAGATGGGTTCATACCCATAGGCTCCGAATCGTCACGTATACTCGGTCGCTCAGCGAATCTCCGAGACACGACGTGGGTCGTGACATCGGTGCACCGGCCCCCGACCTACGGATCCATCCGAATGCAGCTGACTTGGAAAAAGCTCGTTCCGAGTACACGACCAACGAAGTCCCGTGCGTCAACCGCAATACGGTGACGGATGTTCTCGTCGCGATCGGACCGGTATCGGGGTGTAGCACGGGGATAAGGCAATTGGCCGGCTCAGGGAGGGGAAGAAAGCGAGGGTGCGATATATCGGGAAAGTCGCCGAGGATTGTTGGTGTCAGTTAGGCACGGGAACCAAACACCGCTGCTATTCGTGCGACGGTAGCGCCGCCTGCCAGAGAAACAATGGTCTCGGGTGCCGCCAGGAACGGCGTTGAACTCGTCCGGTCTAACGGGGACAATAGATATCCGTTGGACTGATTAAAACACCCGGCTACACCGGAAGGTTCGTTGAATTATAGCTGAATAAAAATATGCGACGCGAAATTTCGCCCGGGTAAACTGTAACAATGGGGCGACATTGTTGCACGGATGAAACGAGCACGGGCAAGTAGAGGTTGGGAATGGGACGAGATTTTTTTATATCGCCAGAATTAGAAAGCAAATCAAAATAAAAGGTCAGGAATTATTCACGCCCGCGGATACCGGGGTCGGGAACGGGGGCGAGGCGGAGAATGTTATTTTTTCTTCTACCTCCGAAAAGCTGCTCGCTCCTAAAAGGACTCCGAGGTCGCGCGAATTTCTCGGAGGGGAAAATTCCGTCAACGACAAAGTCGCGAATTCGAAACCAAGCCCGGAGCGTCGTTACGCGAGAGACAAAAATCATTTTCCCCGATTCGTCCGAAGAATTAACAAATTTCCAGCAACGAGTTTCCAGCTCCGAGTCCGAAAATCTTTCGGCAAATGAAATTTTTGTTCTCACAACGGAAATACAATGTCTTCGATTTCGTAGCGAGACGTGATATTCTCACGCGACCAGGCACGTCGTTTGCGGGTAAATTATTCGAATTGGTCTTAAGTACCGAGAAGCTTTCCTTCGATCGGGAGAACGAAAGTCTGATGTCGGTCGAAAAAGGTCGTTTGTTCGCGAGAAACGTTCGTTCGCGGGGAAGAATTTCTCCTTCTCGCCGAATCGAACGTTTCCTCGCCCGACGGATAAATTTTTTCCCTCGCGAGAAACGTGATAAGCGTTACGCGCAAATTATTGCAGCGATCCGCGGCGCGAGTCGCGAATATCTCACGAACCTCTTGCAATTCGAACGGAGCGTCGCGTACGGAATATTAGCGTAGCCTGGGAGAATTGAAACGACGAGTCGCGATCGCGATTCTCGTAATCTCTCCGCGGCTAGTTTTTCATCCCCATTTTTTTCACTCTCCTTCTCGCCCCTCTCGATTCCCGCCGCCCGACAAATCGTAACTATCTCGCGCGATAGATACCAACTTTGCTTTAATTGCCATTGTTTTATCTCTCGATAATTACTCGCGTCATTACACGAACAATCCGATATAACGAGGAGCGTTTGTATCGCCCGACCCGCGCGAGACCTTCGTTCCGCGAACTCGGTCGAAAACGGACGGAGAACGAGCCTTGGAAAAGCGGGAATGATGGAATTTGAAAGGAAACGGAAATCAAAGGCGTCGTCTCCTCGATTGTGCCGCGCGTATTTCATATCGCGTTTCGATTATTTCGAGTATATTCGAAGATGATTCGACCACGCTGCGGACGTCGAATATATATCACGTTGCGCATCGATTCCGAGGGAAACACGTGTAAACATCGGATTTGGCGGGTTGTTATACCCACTCTCGTCTGATAACCAGCTCGTATGCCGGCGGCACCGATCCCCGTTCGACGAATAAATCTAGGCACGTACCTACGACCAGCGGCAGGCACACGGCACGCGTCTACGCACGGGTTTCGGCTTTCGGCTTTCGGGTTTCGGGTTTCCCGTGTAATTGTTATACGATGCAGCCATTAGACCTCCTTGCGTCGGAGTCTGGACGGGCGAAGCGTGATATATAGGTGAGAAGGTTTCGAACGGGTGCGAGGTTATAGGCGTGATAACGGTAATTCTACCTACCAATGCCCCCGCTAACGGCTTTCGAAGCAGCGGCCAGCGCTAACGAAACTTTACCGACTTGACGGCACGAGCGTCGAGAGGCGCCTAGTCCTGCCCCCCGGATAAGTCGCATCGTCGGTGTTGCGCACCGACGAAAAGCTTCGATTTAGTTCTCCGAGAATTTCACCAAACCGCGCTCGCCAGAAGGGACCGGTCCCAGAATCGCGTACCGAGGAGAAGAAATTGCCGAAAAAGCTCTGATCCAGTTTTCGCTGCGGAACGATTCTTGAATTTCAATGGAAAAGTTGTGTTCCGAACGTCGATGCGTACCTACGTACCGTTCATCACTCGAGTTACCATTCGTGCACTAGAATCTACGAGAATCTAAGTGAGATTCAGCGTGGAGATTTCAACGATGATTCAGAAACGATCGGCGACGTCGGGAGTAAAGTGGAAAATGCACGCTTTTCTTGACAACGCGCGCGAGTATGAAGACTCGACGTGGCGCGGTATCTTCGATAAATGCGGCGTGAATTTTTTGGTTGCGGCAAATCGCGGGCTAACCTCGCAATCATCGTTCTCTTTCGAGTCAAAGGAGCGAAGTGGCCGAAATACATTTTCGTTTTATTTCCGAATGATATCTCTTTGCCGCCGGATTATTTTCACGTCGGACTCGGAGAGCCGCACGTGCTCGCGAAAGAGGGTATAAAACGGTCGGAAGACCGGAAGCTTTCGGCTAGTAAGCCGCGGTTATTTCTATCAGGAAATATCGTCGGTCCGAAAAAACTCCGGATGACCCGCGCGAGTGTTTTTCGATCAGCGTACGACGTGACGCTTTCTCGACGGAGACTCGAAGGACAATCGTCGTCGATACGTTTCCTATCGACGGACGAGTCGAGTAATTCTTTGTCAGCGCGAAACGACGGACCAACGATAATTTGCCGGCTTGTCCAGAGGTGGTGGGTAGGAGCGTGTAAACGAGAATTTCATCGGTGACACGGTGTTGCGGTCCAGCGGTCGATGCTCGTTTCGAAAAACACGATTCGGCGCGAATGCGTTGGATGGAATAACTGCGTCGCGTTTATGTCCATCGTTAGTCGTGGAAATCGGTCGTCGCGCGACGCTCGTCGAATGGTCATCGTTCGACGTCGTTCGGGCGAGACTGTTCGGCGTAAAGTATCTATCCGCCGTGTGCCGCATCACGTTCGTATCATCGAGCGACCAGCCAAGAGTCTCATCCCGAAAATGAAATTATCAGGGACGATTGTGAATTGGCGGCTCGGTCTGTCCACTTCGCTCGCCTCGCTGCGACGCGGCATCGTGCAGCATTGCGGTAGACTACAGAAGCTTCGAATGGAAACTTTTTCACCGGGAGAAGGCGAATGACGAGCGACGATCTGGACTTTCTCCCGAAGAGGACTCGAACCTTTGACGAAAATTCGCCCAACGATACGATGAAACATCGTTCGAGAAAACAAATCAAAGCCGTGCGTACGTACTCGATTAGGGTTGGATGAAACTCACGGGAACTCGCCGTATCGTACGGCTCGCAGTGACCGTTGACGAAAATGGAAGAAAATGATCCGAACGAGCATGGTTTCTAACGTTTTCGAATCGCAGAAAAATGATCACGGGGTCCATTTCCTTCTCGAACGATTAAATCGCGGGGATTCAAATTCGAGGAGAATCAGCGAGGACGTAGTTGAGCGTTTGCGAAGAGAAATGACAGAGAAACGGGATGTGGCGGCGACTGTGGGGCGAGATTTTTGCTACCGCGGCTTTTCGAGGTGAAAAAAAAGAGAAATGAGCGGGCACGTGGAAAAACGCGAGGAGATGAAGCACAAAAGGAAGAAACACACGTGCGTAACGCGAAGAAGCGGATAGTCGGTTGATTCCGGTCACAAATACCGAACAACCGCATTCGCTTTGTAAGCCGCTTTGGCAGGAAAAGGTACGGAAGCGCACCACTCAGCCAAGATTTTCCGGAGAAAAAACAACAGAGATTTAACGTTTGCGAGCCGGGACACCGCGCGCTCTCTTCCTTTGCACCGCCATCTTCTTTTTTCCTCGACTCTCCGTCTCTCGTTCGCCTTTCGCTCTCTCTCTCCCTCTCTCTCTCCCTCTCTCTTTCTCTCTCTCTCTCTCTCTCTCTCTCTATCGCCGAGCTCCGACTCCGAGGCACGGTATTCGAGAAAAATTCCCAAGTTTCGGATGCGCCGAAATTCGTCGCGAATAACGTCCTCGAGCGAACGTTTCCCAAGACTTCTCCGTTCTCCTCGCTGCGCGAATGGCGCAGACTCCGTACGGTCTAGAGTGAGAAATTCCCTCGTTTTATGGTTTCTGGGCGCCCGCGGTAAGTGCTTCATCGATTTGCAATTAGGCGTATCTAATCGCACCTTTCTACGATCTAAAGTGTGCCTTCCACCGCGGGATTAGCATTTCACCTATAAACTCGGTTCCCATTTTTCCTCGCCTCCGCGTTCCTGCGAAATACGATCCACTCCCAATCACAATTCGGAAATACGGGGACGAAACGATCGGGAAACCGATATCGCCGAGGTTCAGCTGCCTGGAAGGGCGTCGCGAAGGTACAACTTCTCTTCGGATGGGCCAATTCGCAGGACCGTTTCCGCGGTGACGATAAAAATGGAATCCGCAGCAACGCGATCCGAGCATCCGAACGTGGCGAGGCTTCGTCGGTAAGAACACCGTTTCGCAGTCCGTTCGAGAATCACGGTACCAGTATTCCACGCGCCGTTCCAATTTCATCGGTACAAAACCGCGACGAAATTTCGACCGGCGCGTGAAAAGTGCCACGCGTCATTTGACGTTCGGGGCAAGCCTTTGATGTGAAAATAATTCAGCGAATATTACGGCGCTATTAAGCGCGGCTACGCGGGATGGGCTCGCGCCCTTTGCCCCTGTCAGTTTTCCTACCCGGCGAAGTGCCAAGGTATCCGAATAATTGAGCATTAATCGAGTTAGTTCGTCGAGGTGAAGGTGGAGGCGAGATACGCGTTAATAACGTTACACCGTAGCCTGATGGTAGTTCCGAGAGCAAAGAACCCGGTCGTTCTTGCGCCCACCCTCTCGTGAAAATCACTACGAGAAGTTGACTACGTTCGCGCGTGGGCAGCCGTTCGAATTGGTTCGGTTGGCGAGGGAAGGTCGCTCGTGGTATTGGCGCGCGGATAACCGAAGTGCTACGTAGGACGCGACCTGCAATCTCTTCCTCGAGGTGGCTACGGCGGTGGTTTGCCGGAGCTGCGAACGCTCCTCGAAGTTAGTCAGAAACGTTTTGTACCGGTCGCGCGACGTTCTTCGCGATATAAAGCGAGGCTCGCGTAACTCCGAAGCGTGGCTCGCGCTTCGCTAAACGGCAGGACGCGGGAGAGCCCAGCTGACAACGCGGAGTTCTGTGATCATGGCTCCGGGCGTCGAGGAAGTCGGGAACACGGAGAGGTCATCGAGACCCTGAGGCGGGGAATCGGGGAGATCGCGAATAGCCACGAAGGAGTATTCGGTCGAGCTGGGTGTTCGGCTCGGTGCATCGAGCAACCCCTTCGCTAATTTGCCGTCTCTACCAAGCCGAGTACATTCGAGTACGGCGACGACGAATGGGATCCGGTAACTCGTCGATCGTCCCTGAATTCTTTCACCCGCCCGAGCGGGGGCAGCGGGGGTCGAAGTTGTCGCGAACGACCGACCGGTTGTACCTAATATTTGGGTCGGAAACGCGGCAGCTCGACCGCAATGCCGGGCAACGTTTCGGACAGCTCGCGAATGGATTGATCCCTCGAAAGCTTCGCTCGTATTCCCCGGGTATCCGAAGTCGAAGGATACCAAAAAGCTAAGAGCAGTCGAGAGAACCGGGATGCGGTACGAATTTCCTCGAGGTAGGGGTGGGCGACGCGTTGCGGTAGGTCGGTTCGGTAAAATTGAAAAGCAACGATCGAAGCGCGAGCGTGACCAATTTGTTGAGATAATTTCACGTCGTAGTCTGGCGTTCGAATGCGATGGCCGACGAGCTGTGCCGGTTTGTACGGTAAGAGCTTTCGTAATTGGCCTTTGTCGCGTGCGACTGCGATACGTTCGTAACTACGGCGAGAGAACGTTTACGTTCGTACGTACAGCGTTACCGTCACGACTCGAGGACATCGAGGTGCGAAGGTTCGCTCGATCGAACGAGTCTCGTCGCGGCAAAGGGACGCGGGCGGGACGTTTCGCGTCGTCGAGTGAATTTCAGCCGGCGCGCGTTATTGCCTTTTGCCTCGTCGCATCGTGCCTTTCTTCCCTCGAGATTCTCGTTTTTCTCGCCCGCGAGATCATCGAATCACTTTGGCCATCGCCGTCAAAGGACTCGTCTCCTCGCGAGACGAGAGGCGGGACGACGCCGGACTGATTTCGAACGGACAAAGGACTAATCCGGAAGTCGGCGCGGTGTTCCACGGCGGACGATATAAATGAGAGGAATAGAGATGTGCCTCGGCCGAGGTGACAGCGACCGACGCCCCGGCAGAAGAGAAATGGAGAGAGAAATGAACGGAGATGAGCATCGGCCGACTGGTTCATTGTCCGGCACGCTTTACCTCCTCTCTTTTACGGAGCGGAGAAAGGATGAAAATGTTACGACGACTCGTTCCTGCGAGCGTCCGTATCCGCTCGCGACGGATCTCGGGGCACGAGGAGAATCGGACGCGTTGTAACCAGGCGGGATCTCGTTTCAGCTGAACGTTCCTTCCGATCAGATTTTTTCATTCCTCCACAAAGGCACGAGCGATGTCGACGGAGAGGACCGAGGCACCCCGTTCGATCGCGGCCAATTCTCGGCATTCGAGAGCGTCGATTGACAATGGCGCGGTTCCAGGGCGCGAATGTTTCGGACAACGCAGACGCGATCGAATCTCTCGTCGTTCGTCACCTCGTTGCCGCGCATATTTCATCGCGTCGACCGTTCCCTTGCGATGCGAAAAAGGCGAACGGAGAAAAACGTATGGGAAACGCGAGGCCTGGACGTGCTCGTGTTTTTCGAAGTTGATGGATGCCGCGAGCTCCGACCAACGAGTTTTCGAAATATGGTTGCATCGAAATACGTGCAATGAATTGAGGACTCGGAAAAGTGGAAGAAACATCCTCGTCACCGTCCGTGACGTG
Source organism: Arge pagana (assembly GCA_963969455.1). Taxonomy (NCBI): domain Eukaryota; kingdom Metazoa; phylum Arthropoda; class Insecta; order Hymenoptera; family Argidae; genus Arge; species Arge pagana. The sequence goes on along the minus strand of OZ018313.1, from coordinate 18,629,746 downwards.
AAAAAACACCCGTCGAATTACGAAGATTCCGGCTATTTTTAGATTTCTCGTACTTCCAGTGAATCCCATCGTAGGATCGAAAGAAGACATTTACTGTCTGCTCGAAGTAGCTTCAGTTTCCTGCCGTAAATCGAAGGCCGAGGTTAAGAAGTTGCGAATCTGCCCGCGAGTCGGGTACTTACGAGTCGAGTAAAGATGAGATTTGGAGTGTTTGGAGCGAGTGACCGCGAGTACGAGTGAACTAAAGTGTGAATAGAGGGAAAAATGATGCGTGCACGGAATAGTGACCATTTGAGCAGAGTGAAAATGGAAATTCCGCGAAAATTGTACGACAAAAGTGAACGTGAGAGTGAGGAAAAAAGTCCGGTGCTTCCCGAAACATTTGTGAGCGAGGAGCTGATTGAAATTTAGAAGGAACTCGAGTCGCACGAAACGAGCGTCGAGTGGCTTCCACCTTGGAATAAAAGATCAATTAACCACGCCAAATCTTCAAATCATCCGTCTTCCATATCTCACCGTGGAATATTATTATCCTCAATTGGAATGCCTGAAGGAATCTCGCTCCTCGCGCCGCTGCGATTCACTTCGATTTCACCCCGAAATGTAATCGACCAAAGGTAGAGGGAAGAGGAGCGAACGCGCAAGGCTGCGAACGGATATTTCGATCGATGGAGATGAAAAAAATCCTGGGGGACCCGGATCGCGAGAAGAATCGATGGAAACGAGCCTAGTGATGTTCGCTGCCGGCAGCAGGGCGAGAGATAAGTTCCGTCGGTCGTTGTTGTTGTTTTTCGTCGCCCCCTCGCCAAGGAAATATTCTCGTTCGGTGTTCCCCAGCTACGATCATATTTGAGATGAACGGATCTGAAATTCGTGCCAAGAATCGAAAGTAAAAATCACGAGGGAAAGGATAAGGGAATTCTGGCTCGAGATATCGCCTTGGGACGAGTAGCAATCGATTCGCGGCTCAAAAATACGCCTGCGGAGTGGTACTGTTACGAATTGGAAAGTTTTTCCCTCGATTCTATCAGAAAATGAGCGAAAGCTTTTCGCCCGGTCTTGGAATATGAATGATCGTTTCGGGGAAAACGACGAGCAAGGAAATAACAATAGTGATAGTATTAATTCAAGGATCGAGGACTACGACTGGACGAGTGCCAGGGGATACGTTTACAACGGTAGTCGATGTACTTGTTTCGAGAGGCTGCAGAATCTCGGCGCGGTGCAATCTGACTTCGCTCGAGTTCTTGGCGCCTCTGCCACTTTTCTTTTCCAAACAACTCGCTAATTGATCGAGAGCAGCTGCAAACGGCGAGGCTACTTCATCGACGCGAGGCGCCGCTCGCGAGCGATCTATCTCTCTTCGGTTTGTTTCGATAACCTTGGTGAATAATTTTGTTCCTACGAGAAGCAGCTGGAAATGCACGAATGATCGATCGTTCTTTCGCAACTTGATATCGTTCACCGACTTGACACGAGCATTTTTCGTGAACAGGTACGACGCGCGAGGCCCATTTCCAGAAATCATCGCATTTGTTTTTCCACTCGGGCGTCGACTATGTGACAATTGTTTGTCGGGCAATCGACGCGTTATCGAGCGTGTGGTGAAAATTCAACTGCGCGCGTCTCAAAATCGACGACCTATATTCGAAAAATGTTCCTTGGCCAACTAAGCGCGAGGTGGCCAGCATTACGCGAGTCGAGCTACGTTGTCGAAGTTCGAGAGCTCGGAGAGCGCGGAATTCCGATAACGATCAATAAAATAAGATTCGAAAACGCGCATTCAGTTTTATTTCAATATCTCGGTCGTCCGTCACGCGCGAATCATAATATCTTTTCTCGTATCCTCGAATTTCCCAACGATTCCATGGTTCGAACCAGACAGCGTCGAGAGTCAAACGACACTCGAGATGAACTGAGACGAAAGTCGCGGACTAGAAACTTTTTCATCTGCCAGTCCGAGGGTCGGTTCAAATGGAACCAATAGTAGGTATCGTCCCGGGAAGAACTTATTCTTTGAAATGAAATCCAATTGCGAAAAATGTCGATGGATTCGGATGTTTTATTGGTATGAAACCAGCTTCTCGATCGGATGCCTGGCAATACTCGAACGATGGAATCGATCGCAAATCGAGCAAATTGTCTCCTCGAACTCGTCGTTGCCGAATAGTTTGAATTCGAAACCGAATCATCATCGTTCGTGGATCCGGGCGTTCGGCTATTCGTTTCGCGAACGCCAATCGCGGAGAAGAATTCTGAAACCACGTTCGCGAATACACGAGGCATGCGCGGCCGAGGACGCGTTCGTGATGACAGGTACGACACGATTCGCGAAGAACTTGAACGCGAGTGAAAATGTCCGAATGATTCTTTCGTTCGCGGTGTTATCCGGACGAAGGATCGTTCGAACGATGGCCAGCTACGATTTTCGACGTCTCGATGAAACAACGCGGGCGTGTCGCGAGCGACGCGTTGAAATTCCGGAGAGAAACGGTCGGAGGAGAGTAAAACGAGAGGATGTTCCGATCGCTCGTCGCACACGCGACACTTCGGTAGGGTGCCCGGAGGCAAGTGTGCCCGATCCCGCGGTTTTAAGGGAGCCTCGTTCCCGCGACGACGGGAACTCGGCTCAGTGGGTCGTCGGACATGCGCCGAGGCGTACGGGTACGGCAGGTGCGCGCGAGTGGAGACAGCGCGAACGTTCGACCGGCCGATCGGGCGGGGGAGTCGACGCCGGAGACGAGAGCGTCGCGCGGACCACGTTTAGTTGCTCGCGGGTGAAAGCTTCGTACGGTTGCGTCGCCTCACCGCGTTCTTTCGTACCTGCCGAGAGCGCCGCGTAGGCGTTCCGCGTCAGCCCCGCGAAGATAGATCGCCCCGAAACGGTCGAAGGTGGAGTGAACGAAAAATCTCGGGAAAAACCTGACGAAGAATCGCGTTTGTTGCTACAGAGGAAAACGGTGCGGATGGATAATAATTATTTTGGGTGGCAAATCGAGCGCGTTTGAATAATCGATCGGTCGAGACGCGTTATGGTCCGGAAATCGGTGCTGGCGAGAGAATTTTTCGGTACCGAGGAGACGACAGTCGAATCCACGAGCGATTACCAACGGAGTTCGCCGCGATCGAGAGCTTTTATCCGGACTCGAGTGATCCGCGCGGAAGATGCGGAGTAGCGAGTCGCCGCGATCGTTCAACTGAGGACAAATCATCGCTTCGCGGCTGGTGATAAGAGGGGATGATTTTTTTCCGCTCGCGTCGTTGTCGTTCGGTCGGGTTCGGTGCGCGGTGAGGACGATCGCCAAGGGTCGTATACCGAGGCCGTATATAGCCGCGACTGCGAGTGAACTTTGATTCGATTCGCTCCGTTCGAATCGCGCGGCGTTCGCCACTCGGCAAGCTCCTTGATGGAATTCACCGGAGTACCAAATTCCTCTACGGCAAATTCTTTGACCAACTTTCGTAATTAAAGCCAGCTTCAACATCCGTTGGGAACTACCCTCCGCGCCCGAAGCGTGAGCCGCCACCCCGTTCCCCCGTCGCCGTACCCTCGCGAGACGTGTGTTTCTGTTTCGTTTTAACCCCTGCCGAGTATCTTTTCCCCGTGATTAATACCGAAAGCTGGGGAAAGAGAGAAGGAAGTGACTCGACGATTCGGAATTACTTCCGCGAAATTAATTCCATCCCCGCAAGGTGAAAGTACGAGTGAAAGAGTGAGACGGACGCAGAGGGGATATCTCTGACAAGTTCGAAACCACTGTGTGAAAGTTTCGTTTTCACCGACAACAGTTTTTGAGTGCATCGCCAACGAAATGGGGACGTTCGGAGCGTATCTCGCCGTCGTGGGAATCTTCCTCGTTTCGGGATCCAAAGGTGAGTCGCGCTCGTCTACGAATTCTTTGGAAATACCGTCACCGAACATTCGTACAGCTTTCTCGTGGCTCGACGCGCGAACCGGCGTGCCCTTCGCAAACTATGCTAATTCCGTGTTTCCCGGAAGACTTTTGCGACTACGAGGGTGAAAGTACGCGAGCCAGGAAATATTTTCCAGTCAAATCCCTCCGAATTCTACAATTTCGGCGACGCCGAAGAACGACGAGCACTGGCCACGAGAGAATCTACACTTATAGATCGCGAGCTCGTTTCTGGTACCGTTTCCTTGCCGATGAGCGTCGTACGAACGAAGGAACTATGAAGGTTCTCGAGAACGAGATCTTTTCTGTCAATGAGAAACTATAGTTCGTCGAGCGATCGTCGCCTTCGTTCCAGGCGTAGAGCGTGTAGTAGATCTCTCGAGACATTCGTACTCGGACAATCCGGGCGATGCTCCCGTTTCAAGAGACTTTTATGCGTACGACATTTCAACGACGAGTAAAAAAATGACACGGGTAGCTGGATGCGTTTTCTTTCCGATTTCACCGAGGTGAACAGCGTAGAGAATTCTAGCCGGCGAATATCCCGAAGTTCGGCAACGACTCACCGAAAACCTCTAGAGTCCGATTAGTTTTGCGGTCGAAGCTCGTTCGATGTTGAGAGAAATAAATAACTTCGACGAGCCTTGTGCATTTTATTTCGCGAGAAATAGGCTTGATTTTTCGTTTCACTCACTATCTATCTCCACTACTATCTTACTGTTTTAACTGGCTATACCACGAACCTTTCCGAAACGCGCGTGTCGCGTGGAAAATCATCCGAGTCTATTCACCCTTTGCGAAGATGTAACGCGATATTATGAAAAGGTCATTGCGCGATTCATTTTCGCAAACTTTGATACGCGAAGTCGTTTCCCCTTGGAATTGTATTCTTTGCGGAATGTAAACAACCAGAAGTGAACGGCGCATCGCGGAACGTTGGTGTAAGATTATTCGCCGGAAGAAGCAGCAAAAACGACTCGAGCCGTCGTGAAAATTATTCCATGCGTGCGAGCGGTAATCTCATTGTTGGGACAGAAAGAGACAGAGAGAGAGAGAGAGAGAGAGAGAGAGAGAGAGAGAGAGGGAGAGAGAGAGAGAGAGTGGCAGAGAGACGAGAATTGGCCGAGGCGCGGCGATGCCAGAGCTGGGATGCGGAGGAGTGTCGAGCGATGAGACGAGTGGATGTCGCTTATACTTCATTGTATACGGAGAGCTATTGTGATGCTAATGTAATTGCAGAAGGCTGGTGTAAGCTTATCTCGAAACGGGGTTGCATCCTCGTAACGCAACTTCATCCGCACTCGAAGGGTTTGTCCTCGCGGCGAAGACTCCGCTCACGTAACGGGATCCAATTGTTTCTTGGCCGAATCGAGAACGTTGCATTGATTTCCAGCACCGCTCGGGTACCCCGTGAAAGCCTTGGTCGGGAAAATAACGATGTTCCGTCGACGTACCGTCGTGAATACATTTTTCACCCTTCGAGTGCAGCCGGAGGACACGAAAAAGGCGGACGCGAAATTTATCGATCGTTTCGTTTCCTTGATCCTTTATCCGTTCCAGCATCGAAACTTTCATCATCCTGCCGTTCTGCTTCCGGCGAGGATGTTCCCGCGTCTGGCTCGGGCCTGATATGTGCGTATTTTTCCCTCTCCGTTATCCGATCTCTCCCGGCAAAGATGAAGGCGAAACGAAAAAAATAGGAATTCGACGTTGGAATTAAAAATCGTGACGTTGAAACGATTCCGTGTCCGCTGTCGCGTGCCGATTACGATCCTCCCGAATACAGGCATTGATAACGATCGAATAATATCAGTAATAATACCCTCCTCCTCGTCGTCGTACCTCAACGTTCGTTTTACATTTGAATTCCGCCTAATTCACATTACGTAACGTTTTTCCTTCTCGATTCTTTCGTATCGATCGGCTTGGGGTCGATTTGATTCTCTTTTTGAGGTAGGATGGCGAGCAAACGATAACAGTTGTCGAAGTTATTTTCTTGTTCATTTAACGTGATAACGTTGCAAAACTTGTCAAATGCAAATTGATGTGTGAATCCCGAATGTTGACTCGCGATTTCTTCGCTATTGAGCCTCATCGGAATTGATCTTATGTTAATGAAAATATCACATCTGACAAACAGAACTCTGGAACGATTTTCGATGAAATCGATGACCGCAAGACTCCATCTTCTTGTTTTGGGATTTGATGGTCGGGGTGGCAGTTTATCGTTCGATTATCGGCGAGCGAGACTTCGATCTCACCTGCTTCGGGATCACTCGGGTTGTAAAAGTCAGGATCACGACTGATTGACGGTTTGTCTGGTGATTCTCGAGTGCTTCGGTCTGAAATCAATTCCGTAGGATGTGATTGGACTTGACACAATCACCGGTCGCTGAAACGCTCCGCGCACGGCGCCTCCTCGGCGAATCCGGCCCCGAGGTATAATTAGCCAGATTCGGAATAGGTAAGCGATTCATGATACGGAATTAATCGAATGACAGATACTAGATCCCGCTCTTGCTCTCGCTTCTGCCTGTCCTCTTCAGGTCTTTGCCCGGGTAATTTTGCGATGATTCTATAATACATTTCGACCGGGTACGCTAATCCCACTCGACTTGCTTCTCATCTCCTGCCTCGTCGTTCTCCGAATGCCAGCAGAAGCTTCGCGATCGTGAATACCAGCCCGGGCTACAGATTCCCAATTAATACGGCAGATACTAATCCTCGCTCGAATCAGGCAATCGCCGTAGCTATCTTGTAGTCTCATTCGGAATCTATGAAACGCTGATTCATATTTGTCGAGCCTCGAACAATCGACGATTACCGATCCATCGGTCTCCTCGGGGGAGCTCGATCCGTCGTGCAGATTTCGCGCAAAGTACGCGTCGTGGTCGAAATTGTAGGAACCGGAGTATCTCTTCCTTTGGCCCCTCGTTGCCCCACCCTCGACAAACGAACAGCGGATCTCGCGCGTAGTAGCAGCGCGTCGCGCCCATCCGTTTTAGCGGAGATGTTTTCGATTCTCAATCTGGTTCGATTTGTGCTGGTCCTCGCGCCCGAAATCAGCAAAATGAAAAAGCGCGAAACGAATGAGAATAACTTGGGTTGGAACCGCCGCGAGCTTCCGATCGCTGGACGCGAGAAAGGAGTGAGATCCGGGCAAGAGTAAGGTAAGAGAGTCGTCTCGTGTCCGCGGTCGGAAGAAGCGTCGACGCGACTCGGGGTGGGGATGAGCAGCGGAACAATTTCGCGCGCCTCTAAATAGTCCGGTCTTCGGCTTGCCCTAGATTCGAGCCAGTCACGGGAAGCTGAACGTTGGAAACGCGGAGGAAACGCGTCACCCTCGGATTAAAATTAGTATCAATGATACAATAACCGATTCGTTGGGAAAAGATGGGAACGCGATGAGCCGGAGGCAAGAAGAACGTGACGCGGTTTCTAAATGGGAAACATGATCGGCGCGTAACCTTGCCGAGGGAATTTTGAAACCATCGAAACGCCGTCTGAACAGACAAAATTGGGATCACTCGGCTCGCTTGACGCGATGCTCCGACCCAGGAGCGCGATAAAACGTTGAAATACCTTTGATCTTTCACATTTCAACGATTCACACGCGCCGATTGCTGGCATCCTCGACGAAGCATAGTTATTCGTCCGCTTCAATTTCTCTCGTAAATCTGAAAACGTTGGCGAAACGACGATATTTCGATCGGCTTGCTCGTTAGCTGCGAGCATATACGTACGCATTATAAATACGTGCAAACGACGCGCAAGCTGCCGCAGCATCGTTCCACTTTTCACTTTCAACTCGCGACTCGTCGCGTAACGAGACGAGGGAAGCTTATCTCGGCGTTTCTTTCTCTCGAGCTGCATCAACTTTGTTCGAGGGATGATTGGAAATGAAGTTTAATCAGCGTTGAATTAAATTTCCTAGCGCCTTTGCGTTTATCAATCTTACTTAGGAAGTTTGAATGGAATTGGACTTTGTGCTCCTTCTCCGCAGCCACGGTTCCGCGGTAACGTTCGAGTATTGCGTAACTTTTCGACGATACGCGTCGGTTCGCGCGACGCCGCGAAGCGCCGAATACGCCCGAATTCCCCGGGTCGTCGTCGAGCGTCAGTTTCGAAACGAGGAAACGCCTGGTTTGTAACGAACGGAAATGACAATTACTCGGTTTCGCACGATAATCGTCATAGTTGGCGAGAGACAGACGGTCCATTTTTATGGGGTGAGCCGGGGAGCTTGGCTACCGCGTCGTAACCGGGTCACTCGCACGAACATTCAACGTTTTGACGAACGTCGAAATTAGTCCGGCGAACGGATGGAACCAGAGCCGGACTTTTAATCCGGATAAAGCGACATCGGGGTAGCGAATTTAATCGAAATTCGACGATTACGGGGCCAACATTTTTCCGTCATTTCGTAAAGTTTGAACCTTTTTGGGTATAATATTCAACATTCTGATGCGTCGATTCAACGCGATCCCAAGCGTTGTTCGACCGGTTCGTTTTTCAACGCACAAAAATATCATTTGACACGAAAGTAACACTTTTTAAATGTTACTCCAACATTGCTTTGCGTTACGTGTAACGCAGGGCTGCGTTACCACGTCACCACGCGCGGAAAGTGTTGAAATAGCACTAATTTTGTGTAAAAAAGAGTCGTTACCACCAATTTTCTCTTTCAATTCGACGGATTCTTGTTGCCGCGTACATGCGCCGGATTCGCGCGTACGCTTCGCGTCGCGGGAATAAATAAGCGCGAATCATTTTCTGGAAACTGTCGTTTCCTTACCGTGACTCGCACGACTGTCTCGCAGGGCGGCGGTTGCGAATGGCTTAGCGCTTGGTAAACACGAGGAGCAAACTACCCTCCTCGAAGGCGGCTTACTTCCTCGAGTTCAGGCCGGGTGATTTGCCATCCGGCAAGGGTCACGAGGTCGGTATGTTGCGGTCGCACGGAGAGACCTCGCATCGCCGGATCTCATCTCGTGAAATTCTTCGGCTTCTCGGACGGGAATAATTGTTTCGAAGTCGTTGTTCGAGTAGTGACTTGCGCGTTCGGATGATAGGTATACCCGTATATCCGGGCATCCGGAATCCGCCATCTAAATTCCATCGCGCCGGCTCCTCGCGGAAGTAGTAAACGAACGTCCGGTCGTCGAAACACGTCGCGCTACTCTTTTCGCACCAGCGACATCCGCGTAACGTTGGTCGGGCACCTCGATGGCAGCCTCTCCGAAACAACGAGCAGCGATACGATTGCCGTTTCGAAACTCGATTCTAACTCGTACGTAGGAGAATTCGTCGAAAGTCGAACGACACTTTTCAACCCGCTTATTCAACGACGCGAGCATCATTTCGGACGCGCAGACCCTACGAGAAACGAACGGTGTCCGAGGAAATATGCTTCGCTCGGTGTGCGATGCATATTCGAGCGAAGTAGCGTTTCGAAGACGGCATCACCGTTATCGAGTTACCCGCTGTAATATCCGACCCAATCATCTCAAGACGCTGGGTATAACGAGGTAATGAGTTGTATACAGGAGCTTAATTCAAACCGAGCTAAGTTTTCGGGCGGTTGGGGTGTGCCGGCTTGGTGGTCGGGTGAGCAGGGGATTCGGGTCGCTCGGTCGGGGGCAGGTTGGTAGGTGGTAGGTGAGCTGCTTCCTCGCGGTGGTTCGGTACGTTCGAGCACGGGTTGGGAGAACGGAACGGAGGTAGGATAGTGTTGTTGCTAAGAGACTCGGGGGTTGCCCCGAAGCGCCACGGGAATTGAGTTCGTGCCGTGAGTTTCAACCAACTAAGAAAATCCAGCCTGTGGCTAGGCAAACGGTGGCGCGACTTCTAACTCGAAGGTCTGAAACGCTGCCGGTTGTTTTCGGCCCCTTTCTCGTCGTTCCCAATATCACGCTAGTCGCCCCGAAGCGTCGAGCTACCGTCAACGTAACCTATCGCCTCGCTGCACCGCCAAACCCTTTGGTGCCCGGGGCAGGTCTCGCGCCGGGAGATCGGATCTTGCGTTTCAGGTGCTCGCGAGTAGAAAGGATATCGGTAACGTACGTCGGTTGAATTGCTCGCCGGGAGAAATATCGGGCCACGCGTGATGAAAAAGATACGCGAGTCGAGGAGCGAAACGGGGACGCTGCAACAATCGAAGGGATAGCAAGTTTCCGTCCTACGTCGAAAGGTTACACCCGTTGGGTGGGAAAGGATCGGAACCGCGAGGCTGCGCGAGATCGGGGAAAATCCATACAACGGAGAACTCGTCACGTCGCTTATCATTCTGCACTTGACGTACGTCGAAATATCACTATCCCAGAGTCGAGCATTCGGACGGGTTCTCCATAGCGTTCGGGAGTACACGGTCGATGTTAGTAGAACGTCCAACAATAAAAGACAATTTTCATCGGAAAAACTCGTGAAATGCAACGTACAACGTCCGCTGCCTGAGCTTTCGATCCGCGGCGTACGATAGAATCGTATCGTTGGCAACGCAGTTTTTTTCACAAAATAGACGAGGAAGTAGCGTTCAACCTCGGAAATTTCAGGACATGGACGGATTGAGATGGGGTTTCTTGCATTCGTCGCCCAAAATCGCCTGAAAAACATGCACCCGCTTTTCATTTTATAATTTTCGAAAATTGCATTTTTTAGAATGCATTTTGCACTGCTCGAGTGCCATTGTTT
>OZ018313.1:18421384-18618942 GCA_963969455.1 Arge pagana | reverse complement strand
GCGCATATCCGATCATCGCCGGACGATCATCCGCACCGAAACTCCGTCGCCATTGAAATTTGGCGCTGACGGGATGCCTCTATCGTTCTCGTATTCAGCGCGATCTGATGCCATGAATACGGAAGTTGGAAAGAACGAAAGAGTGGGAGGGGAAACTCGCCACCTCCTCCAGGTCAGAGGCCAAGGGTCGCGGCCCCGCCGCGTTCTCCCCTTCGTTTCGTCATATCGGAAAGTTTTTCGCACCGCGCCGCGCTCGTTCCCCCTACCGGAGAACCGCGACGTTCATGGAATTGAAAAATAAATCTCGGTGTTGTTTCAACGCGTGGAACGTGTTGTTTATTCCAATTCCGCAACTTTTTCGTTATCTGAAACTTCAAGATGGAGCGTTTTCGCGGAGTTTCGAAGAACTTCGTTACCGGAGATGAAATCGCGACGAATTACGAAGCCAATTAATTTCATTGGAACTTTCTCCGAACTCGACCTCTCATCCCGACGATAACTTATCAATGCACCATTTAACGATCTCTTCGTTCGCGAACCATCGTCAAATTTCGTTCCGGCTCGCCAATTTTTTCCAAGGCATGTCGCTTCGCGATTGGGCATCGACGCGAGTCCCGTCAAAGAAGGCATTATTTCGGCTCGATGTTCCGCGAACTTCCTTACCCCGCTTCGCGGATGAAGAACCGTCCGATCGATCATCCGCGGAAGACCGGATAAAAGCTGGGGCGAAATTCTCGGATGTTTGCCACCGTGTAGGTATGCACTTCGTAGCTTTTTCCATCGCTGCGCCAATGTACCGCGAAGCAGCTTTATCGACGCTCGCCTGATCAGTACGGAATCCGGAACTGTCTCGCGTAGATGTTTCATCGAGCTTCGGACGAGAGAATTGCTTCGCGAAGGTTTTTCTTCGAAACAACGTGTCGGCTGCGAGCGGATCGTGCAGCGAAACCTTCATCCGTACGCGGTGTGAAACGCGCCGTTTTTTTCACCGTTTCACGAGCGGCGCGCGATTCGCCCGCGGCGAGAGGGGGAAAACCATCGAGTCTCGTGAACGAAGTAATTCCGAAGTTTAACCCTTACGGGCGTCCGAAACAATGCTTCGAACGAAGCGGGAGGCGAAGATTTCCGTACGGGGCGAGTTGGGCTGTTGCAAACCAACGAACGTGACTCGCACGGACAGTCGAATGTACCTACCAACACGGAAACGCGAGGACGAACTCTCGAGTTCCAAGACTTACGATACAACGAGTTTCCAAAGTTTTGCTTCCCCCAAACGAATTGCTTCGCTTCTTTTATACAGAAATTTACGAGTTGTTGCCTCGTCTTGCCTATAAACTGGGAGGCGGTTCGGACCACGGAACAACAATACGTAGATACCCGCGCTGTGCTTCACCTGTCGGTGAATGTATTTTTCCGCGAGCAATAATTCATCGAACTCGCGGATCTCTCGCCGTCTTCCCCCGCTCCGTTCCTCGTCTGTTCCGCAAAATATTGCCGGCACCGGGCTCGGCGCGTCTAGTGGTTCTCGCATCGAGGTTTGCCGTCTCCTCGGGATCGTCGAAATTTTCAGGATCCTCGAGGCAAGGACATTCGTCGTTCGCTGTCGGCTCGCACGGTGCGCGTCGCACGCGGTGAACAAACGCGATCTAGTCCATTCGCGAACGCTCGTTATCCAATTATTTTCACAGATTCTCCGCCATCCTCTCGCAAGTTCGATCCCATTGTTTTCAGTCATCGTTTAAAAAAGTCATTCGTCGTTTCGAACAATCGAAACGTGATTTTCAATGGCGCGGTACGCGCGCGCGCGAACTCGCGTCCCGGCATTGAGAGTCCTGCGGGTCGAGTGATTCGAAATAATGCTTCGACTTTGCCGCGATAGGCGAATATTTTCGCACCAGCGGAGAACGAAGAAGAGAGAGAGAAATCCTCGGGTACGAGCGGGCGACGCTCGATGTTGAATCGAAACGATACGGGTAACGGATAGAAAAAGAGTAGCTCGCGCACGCGTTGCCGAATTTCCAAATGTACGCGCGTGTACGCGTCGATCCTCGTACATATTTCGTGAAATTTCATTCGAGGTGGACGAGCATCGACCGCGGAAGAGGGTCGCGCCGCCCGTTGCCTGCGGTGTCATCCCCCGTCCGACCCTTATTCTCCCCCTCTCATCTCCAAAGTTTGGTCGACCATTCGAAAATCCGAGCGCGGCGTCGCGATCCGCCGACTCGTACCTCATCCCGTATCGGGCTATAATTTCAGCCTCCTTGACCGCGCGGCACGGATTCCACCGGCACGCGGCCCGGCACCTAATTGTAATTAATAAGATGGACAAGGCCCGCGCCGTGAACCCGTTTCAGAATGGCGCGAAACCCATTAGGATCCGCGTCGCTAATTAGAGGAGCAAGGATATCGGGTTGCTACGAACCAAACCCATCCCTCCGCGCCCTTTGCAATTTCGCCCGGCATATCGTATTTGCCCATCGTTTTACCATCGACGAAGATAATGCCGACGAGACGGGTCTAATCTGACGAGGATCTAATCACCGAGGTCGTTCCGCGAATATCAATTCGGAGCGGGCGAACTAGCGAAACTTCAAATTCGGAACCGGTTCTTCCGGAACCGCCCCTCGACGTATCCGAACTTCATCTAATCCGCCGATAGCGACATCGTTCGGATCGTTCGAGGGTCCCGCGGCGAGTTTTTCTAGTCCGGCGCGCGCAACCGACCGGATACCGTTTCATCGTCTTCCGTTTCGTAGACTCGTATACTCGGTGCCAGGCGCAGGGTTTGCGGAAACAGCATTTTCCACCGTTTCAAAGAACTAGGTCGAAATTCGAAGCCTCGACTCGCTCCGAGGCGCGTTAACGTCGCCTCCGCGAGTCTAGGGGATCCGGATCCGCAGAAAACGCGAGCGTGCAATTTTCCGGACTCGACGATTCGGAGCCTCCTCCGGCGCGCATCGGTTTTGTTGATCGATGTTTTTTTGGCGCTGTTCCTCGGAGAAGAATGAGCCTCCTTCCTCCCGAAAGAAACGAGCCGCTTCCTCGCGAGGACGACTTTTTGACGCGGTGCTCCGTTTTTCCTGCCGTCTGCCTCCTCGCGGGTCCATCAGTCAAGACGATAGTCTGAAAGAACGTGACTCTACGGCTGAAACGATCGCGCACTCCAGCTTCTTTTCGGTACAAACCCCCTCGAGGAATAAACGCTCGATGTCGCGGCAATAGGCTGCGCGGACGTTTCGCGCCCAACGCCCAAAGTGGTCCTCCGAAGGGACGGCGAGAGAGACGAAAGAAGAAAGGGCACGAGGCGCGGGGCAACGGAGGGAAGGAAAAATGAGAAGAACGGCCCGAGTCGCGGAGGATCCGGGAATCAGCCGAGCAGCGATCGTCTGACGAGGCGCGAGACACGCGAGATTAAATTTCGAGAGGTGGTATTTGACCGGGATTCTCCGCGTCGCACCGTTTGAATCGCCGACGGCGGGCTGCGCGCGCGTCCCTTCCGCCGTCGTCGCGTGACGAGGCCGTACCACGCGGCGTGGCCCCGGGAAGGTCGAACTTCTAATGGAAATGCATGGATGCAACGCGAGGGTTTGTTCATTAACCTCGCTAACGAGAACGAGGCACTCCATTAAGTCGACTACGCGACGATGCGGATATTACAGCGATGCCAAGAGGCATCGGTGCTTCAAAGGAGACCTGGTCACGCGTCTTCGCGATCGATGGGCTGATTCGGTTGTCGAACGAGCCGTAACCTCGTCCCCGACGAGTTCTCCCCCCGACGCACCGAGCTGCGTTATCTCGAACGCGTTACCCGCGAACCGAAACGCGAGCGAATCTCGGCATCGTGCCCTCGCGACCCGGACCGATCGTCGCGTGATTTGATTAGCGTTAAAGGGTCGAACGGCGGGAGGTACGATCGCTGTTCGCGGCCACGCGGAGCTTTGAAGTTTTCGCTCTTCTTCCGGTATCGTTCGAATCCGATCGGATGGGCGTGATCGGCGTAGCGTGCTTCTCCTGCTTCGAAGCGCAGCCTTGCCCTTCCCTGACGAAATGAAACACGGAAGTCGAGCTCTGCGGCGAGCAACCATTTCGTACGACGTTGCCTCGACGCTCGACGATTTGGACCATGAGAATTGACGCGTCGTTGATATTATCGTGGTGCCCGCGGTGAACAACCACGACAACGATAGCTCGTTTCCTATTTTCGTTCGTGAGAAATCAGATGCTACCGCCACCTGCCTCGTATTATTGACGCGCGTCGTGACACATATTTCTACGAGAAAAATTCTCCTTCTTTTCACCACGCTGCTCGATTAAAGCCGTTTCAACAGCGCCTCGCTTAGGCGCTGACGCTTCCACGTTTATCCGTCCGATCCATTTGTTGAGTTCTTCGTCGCGTATCTCGTAACGCCACGAAATTTCGGGGAAACCATTTCATCTGCCGTATATCCCCTCTCGCGTAGCTCGAACGTACCTCGGCATACAGCAACGTCGGTCGATTCGTCGTTTCGTTGATACCTATTGAATCGCACGCGAACGATGCAGAGAGAAGACAACAAACGCGCCACTTGGTCGATCATCGCGTGACCCTCGGCAACTTCTGGGACGAGAGGTCGAAGACGACGATAGGTGTGGCGGTGATTGGTCACCGTTTCACGACTATCGGTTCCCAACTTTCAAAATAGTCACAAACGAGCTTTGTTCCGAAATTTGCTCCCGAGAATCCCATCCGGTGTACGCACTATATTCGCAGCGATACAACGAATATGGAATCGTCGTTCGGGCCGTACCTCTTTCGATCTCGATTGAAATCACCGTCGTTCCGTGTTTCCAAATCGGGGAGATTGTTCGCGGGAGAAGAAACGTCGCAACCGTCGAAATACGGGTATCTCAGGTCTTTCTCGTCCGAAGCAACGCGGAGAGAGATGCAACGATGACGAGTCAACCGCCACTCGTACGTATCGTCGGGCTCCTCGCAAGGTTCTTCGGAGCAGGTGGTAGAAAGTGAGCGGTGCACGACTTTCGTAACGTAGATGGTAAAATCGATGAACGGAAGTTCGGTCAGCTGTCGAAGAGGCACGCGGCACGCAACGGTTCTCCGGACGTGGGCTCACACCTGTCCCACTCGAAGGATTCGCCGTCTTTAATTCCGTGAGGAGGCCGGAAACTACTTCGGAGGGTTTCCTCGGTAAACATTGAAGCGATAATAATTATTCTCCTCGACATATTTCATCATCACCGTCTTACCGGGAAGTTTCATCAATTTTTCATCCCCGTCACGTACACCCCTCTCTCTCTCTCTCTCTCTCTCTCTCTCTCTCTCTCTCTCTCTCTCTCTCTCTCTCTCTCTCTCTCTCTCTCTCTCTCTCCTCTCTCTCCTCTCTCTCTCTCTCTCTCTCTCTCTCTCTCTTCTCTCTCTCCTCTCTCTCTCTCCTCTCTCTCTCTCTCTCTCTCTCTCTCTCTCTCTCTCTCTCTCTCTCTCTCTCTCTCTCTCTCTCTCTCTCTCTCTCTCTCTCTCTCCCTCCTCTACAGACCAAGCGAATTGGGCGTTTTTGCGTGCTGGTCGCTGACGGCGCGAAAGCGTCACTGTCTTCTTTGCCCGATACTTTATCCGTTTCTTATTACTTATCTGTCGTCCGCGTTCCTTTTCATTCGCCCCTCTTCGAATCGTTTCTTCGCAGTGGTTTTCGGCAGGCGTCAAAAGGAAAAACACGATGGGAGCGGAATCGTATTATACGAGGATGAAAACGGTACGATGTCGTGACGAGGCTTCGACCGGCTTCGCGGATACCCCATTGTCGAGGCTCAACCTTTCTGGCTTCCCGCCTCGCGCGAAGTCGTTACGTTGCTACGCGTATGTTCATTTTGGGCGAGATTCCATCGCCATACGCCTCGAAGCCCAAATTTACATCGACTCGATTCGAACGGCGTATGCCGAGTGACGCGTCAAACTGATCGTGATCCGCGGAGAAAGCGTCTCGTATTTCTCGCTCCACCCCAGCTGGCTTATCGAAACGATGCGTTGTTTCGTCGTACCGTTTAGGGGTGAACGGGGCAAATTGATACTGCGGGGAAAAATGGAACGCGGGGCACAACGAGACCCCGGGGCAAAATGGATCGAGGATTATAACGGGATCCCGGGGCAAAGCGAGACGACTGATTAAACCGGTCTCCTAACACGTGCGATCCTGGCAAATCAATACTCATCTGACAATTTTCAGCGCCAGTCATAATTATTTAATCGCGGCACGACGAGGTTGGGGAATGCAAAATCGCAAATTTGTCCTCACATCCGGATGTCGGAATGGGAATTACGCTCTCGGCTACGGTCGAAGTCTGAAAATCCGTCAGCCCGAGAAAACGGTCCGATGGGTCACGTGAGATTATTCATCCGTGGAGGCGTTATTCGCTTTTCAACGGGACTCGTACGAGGCGGGGAATTATAATTGACGGACACTCGCTACGCGGACGTCGGACGAGGAGTGCTCCTCGCGCGTCGCTCGATCGCCGGGACGACAAAAAAGTTGCGTCGCTGATACCGCGCGATGATTCGACTGATTTTCCGAGTTTTCCCATCGATCACGCGGCTGGTGGATAATAAATTACGTCGATCCGACGGAGGACCGAATCGTTCCGCTGGAGAAACGTCTCTCGCGCAGAGGTAGAGGTCATTCCGAAGGTGTAACGATAAAATTGATAAGGCTCATCCCGTCGAGGAAATCGCGGAAGGCTCAACTCGACTTGATTGGATCGGGGGTGGATTCAGCAGCCCGCGAGATCTTCCCGAGGCAGAGTTGAACTGGTCTCCTCTTCGGTGAGTCTCGGAGGAGATTCGCTCGACGAACATTAATAGAGGGCATCGAAAGCTCGGAGCCAGACGAGTACCGTTCAAACTTTCATGAACATCGTCTGGAATGATTTCGCGTCGTCTTTACGGCGTGAGAAACGTTTTTCAGTTCCACGAGAACTCAGATCAGTTCTACGAAACTCGAAGCGTAGAGAAGATAACTTTTTCTCCCGAATATTTTCACGCGCGTGCCACTGGTATTTCTAATTGCCCGAAGTATACTTGTGCCCGAGCAACGAATGTATCCACGTTCGATTATTTTTGGCTCGCGTTCATTCGAACGTTGCCACTCGACGCGTTCGCGTAATTTATTCTTCAGCGAACGCAACTCGTTCCAAACCGTTCGACTGGAACCTTCGGGCCGACGAGTAGTATCGTGAGATCAGATTTCGCGGTAAAGCCGGTAATTGCAGCGTAACATCGAATCGAAAGTTGATTGAAAATAACAGCGCGACCCTCCGCCCTCGAAAAATCGGCCGTTCGACGGGGAAAGCGTCGAACCAAACTGATACCGCGATTGCAGAGGGGTCGGTGCGATCGTGTTCGCGTCACGGTTCGATTAAACTTATTTGGAATCCGACCAGAGATACTCCGCCAGCTACGAAATATAAATACGAACGAAACGCCGTCCGATTTCCAAACTGCCGTTTGACGTACGTGGAATCTTCGTTTCGATGCGCGAAAGAAAGCCAATTTCACCGGTCCGATCAAGCGATATCGCATGCGGTAGTATTCGGTAGTCGAATTTCGATCGAACATCATCATCGGCAGGGCATCTTGCCCGATGATGATAATTTTCTTTCTCATGCATCTCTGCACGCCGCGTCCATGTGAAGTTACTCGAGTTACTCTATATTTCTGGATACGAGTCTTCTATTCGGGTTGAAGTTCCCACTGGATCTATTCCAACTCTCCCGTGCGATCAGGCTTGATTTCTTGGCACGGTGAATTTTCGTCGGCGACAGCTACGAAGAGACAACTTATCGATTGGGAGGAAGGACATCCTTTCGGGAGAATGATTCTGTTTCCGTCAGTATGATTCGCGAAAAATATCCGCGATACTCGACTCCGCGTAGATTTTGATCCCGCAGCTGTGATCAGCGCCGCAGTGATCATACGTCGGGTAGAGTGCTCCAAGAGCGCGGCGCGCGCAAGCTTCGAATTCCTTATATAAAGAAACACAAGATCGAAAATTCACGAATTGTTATTCGAACTCTTTGGTCCTTTATTAACATCATTGCCTACATCCTAGCTTGCAAAAGTAGAGCGCGACGAACAAAACTACGAGGAACCACAAATCGATAAGTCGGAAATCGATTTCACGCGGAAAAAAAGACCGCCGATGAAATAGATACGTATCAATTTTCCGGAAACGATTTCGAACGACGGTTCGAAATGGTAGGGATCAGTTGCGCGGAGCTTAATTCGCGGAACACGGAAGTATCGGCTTCAATTATCCTGCGTTCTCCAATTTGGCTTCGGGTTGTCGTAAAATTGGAACATCTCGCAGGCCATAAGGCAAGACGGTTGATCTTCACCCGTGAAACATCCGACCAAGTGTCATTTATTCCATTTTTCGTCGCACCGAAAGCTACGCTTCATCGATTAACGGGTCACGTTTCCGAGACGTCCTCGTGTCCAGGCTTCCCAAAGGCGGCGAAGCTTGCAAAAGATCTGTTCGCCTCGTTCGCCGTTTCTTTTCTCTGGGTTTTTCTTCGTCTGCCGCGTCTTTGTATGGCAATTCGAATAAACTCTTCGTCTATCCGTCTCTCTGGAAATCAACGGGGGAATTCTCCCGTTAAGTTAATCGGCGTCCCGATTTCGGGACGAAAAGACGGAAGATGATTGGTTCACGTTTTGCATGATTCACGGGACGACTGCGACCACGAATATCGAGACGCGTGGCCGCTGTTCGCACGCGACGATGACGATCGGAGATTGAAAAGCAATCAGTTTCGTACGAGCGACTGTCATTCCGTTCGCAACTTCGGCGCGGACCGAAACTCGGTGTTTGCGTCCGAAGACCTCGATTTGTCCGTGCGGAAATTGTGTTCACCGCGAGCCTCGAGCTCGTTTCACTCGACTGCCGACCGACGGGATTACGTCGCGAATGAGACAATAGATTCCGCGTACCGTCATCGCGATCGTTTGGGGAAAAAACGTCGAAAATAAAAATCTACGCGGCCTTGGCGAATCCTCGCCGACTCTGCTGAAATCCTGCTGAAAATGGATCTCATCCCGCTATCACCGCGAAGAATACTGTCCTACGAGACGATTGAACGGAATGAAAGTCATTCGTCGCGTTTGAAAGCTGCATCCCGCGACAGACGATTTTTCAATCATCTTCCACGGTTGCAATCCGAAGCAATTCTCACGGCCGGCGATTTCAACGATTCGCTGCACCGTGCAGCCCGATTGGCGCGGGAAATGAAATACAACGATGAAACCTTATCGCGAGGTTGCGAGGAGAGAAGGACCGTGAAAAAAAAATCGGTAAAATCGAAGCTCGCTCGCTGCGGCGATTGCACTTCGCTCTGTTTCGAATTCAGCGCGCGAGCTGAAATCTATTCATTGCACAGAGTTATCGAGCGAGGTTCGAGCCACGTTTCTTACAATCGAGTTACGATTTAAGCCGCACGAGTACCGAAGCTTCGCTCCCGCGATAGTAGGCGCATCCTCGGTCTACTTCTCGGAGAAACTCGAACCGCCTGAATATTCGGCATCGGCTTCGCCTAAGAAAATTCTCCGCAACCGAGGAGCCGCGCTCCTCGCAACGCGAACGAGGCTCTCCGATGCGCCAGACTTCTTTCGCCGGTCAACCGTGAAAAAAAATATCTTCCAGCTCCCAAAACGCCGACATTCCACGCGGGAAATATATTTGAACCCGCGAAAGAAAAATATCCACGGCACGAAGAGAGGTTTCAATGTCACGAAAGATAACACGTTCGAACGCGAAACAGGGGTTGAACATCTATGAAACGAGATATCCTCCGATTGGGGCGAAAGTCCCGCATCTTGCGAGAGAGAAGTCGTATTATTCGGAAGGATTCGATATTCGATGGAAAAACAAGTATCTCGGAACCCCGCGGAACTGGAAATTGTGTCGGAAGAAAATTATCTTTGACAAGGTCGCAACGTCTTTTAAGGTCCGTAGGGCGTGAAAATCCCGAATAAAAATGTCGAAGGTCGAGACGAACTCGGACCTGCGAGTGTCGAGGCCT
This sequence comes from Arge pagana, assembly GCA_963969455.1. Classification (NCBI taxonomy): domain Eukaryota; kingdom Metazoa; phylum Arthropoda; class Insecta; order Hymenoptera; family Argidae; genus Arge; species Arge pagana. Next base: position 18,608,877 of record OZ018313.1, on the reverse strand, counting down.
CCGCGATACGATCTTAGATATTTATCCTCGTTGCTATCTCCGCTCCTCGCGAATGACAATTCAACGATGGCGCCCGCTCGAATATTTACGACGAAGGTCGCCGCGTGCTCATCGGCCTGGAACACTTTTTCGAGCACCATCTCCATTTCTTCGGTCGATCTTCGTTGAAGCTCCTCCGTTTCCTCGCAAGTCGTTTCGATCGAACGGCATATTTTGGGTGGGTTTATGTCGGTAGAATCACGCGCCTCTGCCGTTACGTTCGCGCGCGCGGGAGTCGCAGGAATGGAAAAAGTTCGTGTTACTCTGATTTCGGATAGACGGTGAATAATTTCACGGATCGCGTACACAAGCGAGCGAAGAATGAACTCATTGACGTTCCCAACGAGTACTTCTTCGGTGACTAGGGTCGATGATATGTAACGTTGCACCTGATGCTCGAATAATCACGGAACCAAACATTCTACAATCCCACGGTACCGAATTCTCCGACGAAAGATTCGAAAATCTCATTCGAACGCATGAACGTTTCAATCGCGAAACTGAAAAAAGAACAGACGTTGTGCGCCGACGATTCTCGACCAAAAGAATCGCCAATCCACCGAGCGTCGAACGAGGTGAACATTTCTACTCACATACCGATCGAGATGACCTGAACGCGCTGCTGATTTTTTTAGACCGGATCTTTTCACGGATTCTTGACGCGAGAAAAAACGCTCAAGGATAGGAAAAACGTCGATTTGTTCTCGGTATCGAAATGGTGATCGCTCGTAGGCACTGTTACCGAAACCGTTTTATTTTCGAACCACGCGTATCATTTCACATCGCGTGAATTGACAAAATGTTTTACCGAGTGACGGATGTCGAGTATCGCGCGATAGTCTCGACGAACCGAAGTACTCGTAGGATTTTTTGCTCTAATTTTGCTCGTTGCAGCGCGAGCTTTCAAGCTCGGTGCCGCAGTTCTCCATCTCCGCGTAGCTCCGAGCACGCGAAATTGATGTGATATCGAAAAGTGCATCGCGTTCGTAGTTCCCCGCGCTCGTCGAAATGCTCGTAACTCCAAAGAAGTTTCTCTTCCGTCATTATTACCGTGTGAGAAATTTTCTGTCCTCGCATCCGACAAAAGCCTCGCATCTCCCACAAAGGAGCATAGAATCTCGCGTTCTTTTTAGGAGAACGAGCAAAGTCGGAACGAAAGCTGACGAAACAAGGCGAAGAATCGTCGTCTGTCTCCTCGCCTCGACGATACACGGGAGAATTCGTCGCCGAAATCGCTTCGATCGACTCGTTCCTCGCAAGAAGAAAGCAAAAAAAGAGTTTGGCGAAAATTGGGAAAAAATCGAGACTCGTTGTTTCGCGTACGTTTACGCGTTTGCGGTTGTTTCCCGCGACACGATCCTTCGCAGCGGCACGATTCTCGTTATTCTCTCATGCTTCGAGGATCGCGGCGGAATCACGGGGAATCCGATGGGAACGACGAACGCGCTCGCGTTGCACGCTGGCTCGTCCGATAGGACGAGTGTTGCGTAATCCTACGAAAGTTCGAACAATGAAACGACAGACAATACATGCCACGAATAAAGAACAAAAAGTAAGGGGAAAAGCGTAATGTACGGTTATCGACGACGAGCGTAGGGCTACGTACCAGAGAGGAAAATTATTTCCGCGGCCGCGTTCGACCATGACACCGGGGACTTCAGCCGTTGAACGGAGCAATGTTAATCGTCGAACGATACCACATCGTTTCGAGCGCCTTTGTTTCTTCCGCGAAGCGGAGGCCTGGCAACGCTCTTCTCGAACGGAAAGCTCAACATTCGTACGGTTAATCGCGGACGGCGATCGTTTCGCTGAAAAAACCCTGAAAAATAAAGTCGAGGATAGTTCGAGGGAAGGAAACCCGAGGCGGAAGCGAAGGATGACGGAGTGTTTCGCGCAAGCTCGAGGAGTCCGCAACACCTTTGCTACTCTCACAGTATCATAAGAATACCCACCGTCGAACTTTCGAGTGAAATAATGGCGAGGACGAAATGGGAGCGGGAAGGATCAGACGAGCGAGTGATTTACGTCGCGATCCGACGCGAAGTTTATAACGTATACGGGACAATGTATCACAGAGTTCTCCGCGCGAAAGAAACGCCGCCGCTTCGATACATCAGCAGCGAGTACGCTTTTATTCCACGCAGGCCAGATCCTAAATCTCCGTGGTTCGATGCCAACTTCGAAACGTTCGCATTTTTCCAAACGTTCCGATTTACGGAAAGCTCGAACGTAACGCGTAAGAAAACTAGAAAATTCTGCCGAAACGCGAATCGTATCGTTGGCGTAATTACCAAGCGAGTAGGCGCGCGCTCGATGCATCGTTAGGGATTTTTATCCTTTCTTTCGCAGGAATTCTTCGAAGTTTCACGGACGAAATATTCGCGGATGGAAATATTGGTTCTTCTCTCGTCAAAAACAGTCTCGCTTGAAGCAGACGGGATGTTGCCCGAGGAGGTATCGTAATGCGATCGTTGATTATCACCGGTTAGACCTCGGGTCCCGAGCAGACCGGAAGTGGTCGTTCCGCCCGGTTGACTCCCGTCAAGGACTCGAACGAGGACCTACTTCCCAACTACGTGCTCGCTTTGCTTCGTCGCCAGACGCGGACGAACCGAGCTCGGGACTATCCCAACAAAAACGTCGATCAATCAGCACGAACACGCTTTTTACCGAATCATCTCGCAGCCGCGAAGCGTGTTTGCCGTAGCAAAGAAATGACCCGTCAACGTTCCTTCGGATAGCGACGATGACGCGTCATTGGACAGCGTCGTTCGATGGTCGGCTTCCAGAACGCGATTTCTCGTGGCACGCGGAACATCGTTTTCGCGCGATCGAACGTTTTTCCGTAGATCGGTCGTGTCGCGAGCGGAATAAACCGTGAATTTTCGGAGGTTGTACGGTCATTCCGTGTATTTCACGGGTCGACTCGGTAATTTCGCACGATTCGCGAAATTTGCATCCGCTATCGCCGCGTAGCAGACGGCAGAAACAGCTTATTCTGCTACGCGCGGGCATGAAAAATGTTCAGCATTCGAAATCGTCCGCAACGCGGTGTTTTTTTTTCTCTCCAACTTTGCAAGTAAAAGTGCGCGGCGAGAAGTTGAATCGCGCGTTTGGGTGTCTTCGAGATTCTTGTTTCGATGGCTTTTACGTACGGCTCTGTCGTCGCGAGGAGTCGCCGTTGCGAGACGATCGTTCGGTGTAGTCGCGGACAATGCAATTACGCGTTGCGTTCTCGCGTAATTAGGACGCGGAGTCGATCGAGTTATTCCGTGCTCGCGTGCGTGTAGCCTCTCGAAATTCTATTCGTTTCACCCAAGTGCGTCGAGGGTTGAAAGCGAAAGGGGCGAGGCGAAGTTTCGGTTCGATGGCTGATTGCGCCGCGCAGTTGGAATGATCGATGCCGTTGCGTCCACCTCGTCGTATGTTTTCGAAAATTAACGCCAACTACACTCCTCGAACTTCTTCGTAACTGGAACCCCTCGCCTTCCCGGGGCGCGTTACACGCTACTTCGAATTCTTTCGCGCCCCTGCAAGTCCCGCAACCCTTGACGAATATATTCGTCTGAAATTATTAATTTCCCTTGCATTTTCTGTTCCCTTTCTTCGTCTCTTCGCCTTCTCTCTACCGTGCACGATCGAAGGATTGTCGTGTGAAATGCAATTATAAAATATATTTCCCAGAATCGTGGGAAAAGTACGACGTATTATCCGTACATTCAGCTGCCCGGGGTCGTATTATTCGCGATAGAAATGATACCGGCATATCCGAGTATTTTCTTTATTCTCGGATTTGAACGACATCGGATTCGATTCGGCTCGTGCAGCGAATCGATGACGACGACCGGTGGTTCGCGATGAGAACGGTGCACTCCGCGACGCTTACGGATACTTGCTCGTGTACTCGGCATCGCTGGGAAGAGTTTTCATTAATTGAAAGGAGAATCGAGCGTGGCCGGGAAAGACGAGAACCAGGCTGCGGATCGGAGCGGCGTTCCCACGTGCAGGTTGCATGCGAGGGGCGCAGTCAAGGAGTACGCCGCGGCGCAAAGGCGAGGAGGTGGAACGAGCGTCGTACGTTGAACACGCGGAGTCTCCCGGTCCGTGTTCTACGACGCGTAGTTCCGTTCCCACCCGGTCGTTCATTCGCTCCTTACCTTTCGTATCAAGGAAATAACGCCGCTCGCCTCTGTCTTCGTATCGGTAATTCAAACGTTTCTTGAGCGAGTTTCGGTTCGAACGAACTTCGAAAGAAGTAAACAGGAGCAGGTAATCCAACCGCTGGACGTTCCCGGTGGATCGTGCGAATTCTCGGGTCTCAAATAACGATACCTCTCCCTCAAAAAGACCAACCGTATCAAGGAAGAGAATCGACCGACTGCAGCTCGTTCGACGTCTTCGTTCGCGACGTGGCTACGGCAAGACTACCGAGAAATTGGAACGAGAGACCGCGATGGAACGCTCTGCTGCGCTCGCGATGGAACGCGTTACCGCGAATCTTCGCCGTGTCCGCCGTCTTCGATGAGCCTTTCGCCGTTCCTGTATCTTGAAATTTCGGAATATTTCCAAGACCGGTCGGTTCGCGCGGTCTCAGCCGATTTCCTGGCTACAGTACCCGAGATTCATCGAAATATCCCTGAAAACCACCGCATTTTGCGCAAGTAACAGAGCAGGTTCCGCGGGGCGGGCAAATCAAGAACCGCGAGCCTGCGTAACGAGGCATGTTGATTCCTAACAACTCCGTACCTTTCGTGAATCGTATTATCCATCCTCGAATATTCCAAACTCGAACGAATCCAGACGACGAGAATGATCGAGTTCGCGCCTGGTGGGGTGAGAAACGTCGACTGAATTTCAAGAGAGACATTTCCTCGACGCAGTTGAACGTTCGTAAAAGTTAATGCCCAACCATGGTCGATGTCTTCGGCGCGGCGAAATTGGACGAAAACATGCGAGGTACGTACGTGGGTTTCTCTTCTATCGCAAAGCGAAGGGAGAAGGCGAAAATATCGAAGGATCAACGTCGATGTGACCGTGGCTCGATACGTACGATGGTCGTCGGTACGTATCGAGCGACGGCGATGTTTCTCAGCGGCCAAGGTTTTCAATCAGCGGTGTCACGGATGAAAAAAACGATCGACCCGCAATTCAAAGTACCGGAATTACGGGATGAAAGAGACATTCGAGGATGAAGAGGCGAGATTGAGATAGATCGACGCGGTGCAGTCGACCGAAGTGTAAGAACTGGATTGCCTACTGGTAAAAGGATAAATTAAGCGAAGTCCTGATAAATCGAGTGAGCGAATAGGCAGGAGGGCGGAAGAAAGGATGAGAGGGTGAAACGGTTGATTGGTAAGTTAGCTGGCGCCAGTAGCCAGGTGGTGCTCGGTACTACTACGGAAATTTAAAGGCTGGCGGATAAATCGATATGCGAACCATTCAAAGATACACGCTGCTTCATCTTCGTCCGTTTTACGCCGAGGCTATTACCCATCGAACACCGATCCACAACCCGAAATCGAATCGGAAAATTGGAGATAACCACGGGACAGAGATTGACATTTCTGGATACGCTTGCGTCGATCGCTAGCAATTTATTCGTCATTTGATCATCGAACCAGTTACAATTTCGTCAGTTTCGACGATTAGCGTCACGATATCAAAATCTGTTCCAAGAACGCGACTAGTTTTCGGTGTCCCGACTTCAAACGGCTAACGAAGGCATCCGAGCTTCGGAATAATTGACCACAATAAACGTAGTTATCTCGAATGATCGTAATAGTTTCGGAATGCTTTCGCGTTAATTGAACATCCGACCGCGACTTCGTCCTCTGTAATCCTAGACGTTCCGTCAACTCGCACCGTTCGTGCCTTCGGACGCGAATTCATCGTCCATCCGAGTCTCTCACCGCGACATATTTCGGACGAGTGTTGGGAGTCCGGGCCTGTGCGACTAACGAACAGGTCGCCTCGTCGTCCGAGTTCCAGCGATTTCCAGTGTCTCCGCGAGTTCTCCGTCTAACGACATTGATTCGAAAATCAACGAAAAAACGTAGCGCACCGCTGAGCTTGGCGTCGAACTGAAATCGGTGGAAATTAGAGTAATAATTATTCTCGATAAATGGGCGATAGGGGTGAACGAAGTGGACGAAACGTAGCCGCGAAGGGGTGCTATTATATGAAATAATAAAAGGAAATATGCGTCGAAGTCGCGCGTGTTGGTCACACGCGAGGAAATGGTGGTGGATGAATCGCGTACGGTAATAAATGAAGTCTCCTCATCGAGCCGCACGCGAGAAACTTCGGATCGAACGAGTGACGCGTATATTTCATTCGAGATTCCGTTCGACGTCCCGATTCCGGCTTCTGTTTTTCGACCCCGCTCTCGAATTTTCTCGCCACTCCGCGGAGCGTGCTGAAAAATGCACGTCACGCTGATCAGCGGGTGAAAGGATTTCCGCGAGGATGGAAAAAATGTTGCGTCAGGGCGGATCGAAGTCGCGTCGCGTCGCAGGAGCCTTCCAGTTTTGGGACGCGAACGTGGCATCGCGATTTTTTCGGGCACGGGTACCTGTTCGAAAATTTGAAAAGGGAATACGAAATATCGGTGTTGGGAAAAGGCGGGGCGATATATTAGCAGCCTTCGTTCCTCGTATCTCGAGCGGACGCAGCGAGGCGATATCCAATATTATTATCCACGCTCAGAAACGGTAATCGAATTAATTTATCGTCGCGGCGCTGTATCACTTCGGCCGCACGCGGGACCCCCGCCCTCGATACCGCCTCGCCGTTGAAGCTGCGGTCAGCCATCAATTATTTATATTTCGCGTTCCAACCTTCGCCGTGCAAACCGCGCGATTATAAATAAAAGCCGGGCCGTCGATAACTCCGGAAAGGGGTTCAAATTATAATCTTCGCTCCGGCCTCAGGCATCGAAAGCTCCGATACGGTCACCCGCAGCTGAATTTCTCCCCCTCGAGCCGCGATGTTTCGATATCGCTCGAATTTATCGCGCGGCCCCTGTTCTCCCCGAAAATCCTCGTCCGACGTCGCCCCGTACGGAGAATTCAGAGACGAAATCGTGTTACCGGGGAAAAAGATGCAACGCCGAGCTTTCGCGAGTCGTTCTCACTCGACGAAGTACCTACGGTTTGCTCTTTCGCGGAAACTTCTCGAAACCTCTCGCCCCCGTATTTCGAGTTGCGATATGAAGAATAGCGATCGGAGCGCGGACCTTCGTATTTCCGTCAACGAAACCGTGCTCGGCGCACGCGTATTGTTAGGTGTAAAAATGACGGCGCCGGACGATAAATACAGCCACGCCTGGAACGCGAGAGGAAAAAAACGATAGCTTCGGTACGCGAAAGACGCGGCAGGCTTGCATCGCGAGAAAATTGTAAACCGATGTCGAGGTCGAACCAGTGATTTCGTATTTTCCGCGCGTATTTCTGGAATACGGAGATGTGACGCAATATCGACGTAATCGGTTACAGATATGTCGAAACCCCGCGCGGCTTTGTCGAGCGACGACAGAGGCGGGCATGGAAACGGCGCGAGTATCGCCCGTCGCGCGACGTTGAGAGGCTGCGAGATGGCTGAGTATTCGTGGCTGGGCGCCAATCTTCGCGATACAGAAATAGATGTAGCTTGCGGAACGAGCAGACTAGACGCGAGCTTTTTTCCGCAACGGAACGTGTCGGGACGTTAGATAGGCTCGTTATGCTCGCGTGGTATACCGCCTCGTCGAAGAATTCACTGCCCATTCGAGCGGACGAAAAACGAACGATCGGAAAATTGAAAGAAGAAGAGAACACGGAATTTTACCGCGAGTACGGCGAACGATACGAAGATCGCCAGAAATACGATCGGTCGAGAGTGAACCAGCCGGGAATAGAGCATTCGAGAAACTATCATTCACCGGTCATAAATTGCAAAGATGAAAATTTTAACGAAATCAAGCCGCGAGCAACTGGAAAACCGATACGTTTTAACGCTTGAGAGACGAGTGAAGAAATGTGCGGAGACCGAATAGAATGATTTTCGTTCGATGAAACCCGAGAAACGATTGAAATCACGGCAATACCTGAGAATACGACACGAAATGATGACAGTGAAAAATCATTAGGAATCCACCGGCACTGAAATCGCAAAACCGAAATATACCGCCGTTGGAACGACGAGGCGAGACCTCGGAAACGAAATGAACGGGGGAATGTATCGGTGAATAGTGCGAAAGTCGCGTAACGATGTAGTAGTACTATCCGAGCGTACGGATGAGAAGGATCGATGACGGATGAATGGCGAGCAGACGATGACCAATTAACGCGAGACACGAACGTTTTTTCGTTATCGTATTGGGTCGGGGGATGAGATGCGATTGGTCAGCGGGTAGATGTATGCTTTTATCGCGGGCAACGGGACGCGAGACGTTGCTACGGCAGCACGGCGACGCGGATACAGCGTTCGGGGCGTGTACGTAGCCTCGCGCTAATGTTTCCCAAGGTTGTACGGTGATAGGGAGGCCGAGCCATCTCTGGATTGTCCAGGATCCGCAACGACCGCGAGATGGTCGTGAAATCCTCACCCTTCCGTCCCTCTTCTCCCGTCGCGGATAAACTCGCGGATATTTCCCGCAGCCTCGACGCGATACGGAACGCGGCACGCGGGGCAATCAGCGTAATACGTAATCCCCGCGTCAGAAGTCGGAGACCCGGTTTGAAAGATGACGAGATAGCGCGCGTCGCTCTTCATTCTCCGCCATTCTTTTTACCGTTCATGGTCTTATTATGGCGGTAACAATTCTCTCCGCACTGCCAGAATCCAAATGAAAATCTCATTAGCCTTCGCGGAGTTACTTCGTTCCTCGCAGACTCGGCGCAACTTCGGCCGCGCGGCAGCGGGGAAGGGTGGCGGTTGTTGTTTTTGACGGCTCGTCGCTCGGTGTTGGTAATCGGGTTGATTCAACCCCTCTCGCCCCATTCACGGTTGGCACGGCTTAATTGGAAGGAAATAAGAGCGCAACGATGGCAACGTAATCCGAACGAGAACTTTCACCGCCTCGTCAAATCTTCAACCCCTTGCTCCGCTTTATCCAACGAAGCTGCGTAACCCGAGATGTACGCGTTGTGGTAGAATTTTCGAAATTTTCAAGCACCGATAATCCCCCGCTACGACGCGAGCCGAGAAGCAAATTTTTAGCCTCCTCGTCTCGTCATCACCGAACATCACCGGGGTTTTGGAAGTTCGAGATAATTTCTGAAAAATCGAAGCAGCTGCTTTCCACGAGAGATCGTTGCTAGGAAATTGGGAAACGGATATTTCAGCCGGAGCAAAGTATTCGAATGCGCTGATTTCTTTGATGGACTATTCATTCGAATGCGACATTTGATTCGTATGGAAATTGTGTTTGTACCTCTCATTTGTATGGAGATGAAATCAATATCCGCGGCTATACGTTCATTCGCTCGACCGACACTACGGACCGGGTATTTTTTCGAAGTAGTTTTGCAGTTCTCATTCGTTTGATCGGTGACTCTGAATTTCGCTATTGGTCCCCGCGATACCGATCGATGCGATCTTTTGTCGTTTTGTAATTCGTATCGCTTCATTTTCCAATTCATCGTCTGCATCCGACGTATCGACCGATATCACCGAGCGATACATCGAACGAGCGTAAATACTGTAAAAACGAAAAGAGAAAAAAACGAAACCGACTATCTTCGAAATTAATCTCGGGCGAGTTTCGTGGTAGAAATTTCGCGGCACGATCAACGAACAACTCGGCGTTGTTCTCGTATCCCTCGAACAAGAGCGGAGCTTTATCTCGATCGGACTTTCCCGAAACTGCGATCAATCTAATGCGGGACCGAGATGACGAGCTGACGACGCGGCAACTAGACGGGAGGAACACGGTTGCGTGGTTCGATACAAATGACCGCATCCATAACGAACCGGGGTTCAAACAAGCCCGAGTCGTCCTCGACAAAACTTGAGCGGATCGCCGACAGATACGCCGTGTGCTCGAACAGTGTTACCTTTTCGAGTGACACGGTTGCTTCCCGTGCTCGGGAACTGATGCTACCTCGTTTGCTCCGGTCGTTTCAGTTTACCCTCGAACCAACGCCCGCGCGACGCTCGTTCCCCGGCCATAACTCGAACAAGTTGATAATTAAATGAGAGCTTGGGGAAACTACACCCCACACCTTCGGCTCGCTTCGTTCGGGAACAACGATCGACGCTTGTCAGCTTAATCCGCGAAGATATTCATACGCGAAACCGGACATCGCGCGGATCTTTGAAACGGAATTGTTTCGAAAACATCTCTCCTCGCCGCAGACGCGTGAAAACTTCGACGCGGATTCTAAACTTTCGACCCGCGAAACGGCAAATTCGCCGCGTTGGTTCTCCTCGCGATGAGCTTCCCAGACGTCATTCGATTCCTTTCCGCGACTCTTTTCTCGTCGCAACGCCCGTGAGCGAACTGATCGAACGAAGCTCCAATCTTCAAACGATACTCACCTTCGAGCGATATGTCTGTGAGAAATATTTTCGTCAGATTCGAGCCAAAAATGGAATTGCGAACGCTCCACTCGCAACTGTACGATCATTGACATTCCATATCCTGGCTACGTTTGGCGCGGATAGTACGAACTCGATTTATTTCCGAATCTAAGCTAGAAAACGTCGGTGAAAAAGAAATAGGAGCGTATCGTAGAATATCCCACCAAGTCTTTTAGGAGGACGATCATACGGCTAGTTTACGAAAAGAAACTCGAGATCTGCGGTGAAACTCGTTCGTTTTCCACCTTACGGTCGTCGCTCGTCGCTACCACTCGTTGTCGGTTGTTCTCTGCATTGTCTTCTCACGCTCCCAGAGGCTGGAAAAAAAGTAATCCATGAGATCGCGATGTACCGAGAACGTCGATCTCTTTGTGGGTTATCTTCTGGAATGGACAACTTTCGATGTTCACCCTAAACGCGGATCGTTCGTGAATGGAAGAGGATTTTGAAAGCTCGGTGCGGATCCGATAACGAGCCTCGATGCGATCTTTGTATCGATCTTGCTCCTATGCCCGACTCCGTCGTGATCGTCGCTCGTGGATGTCTTTGGAGCCGTCGGTGCGGCTATTTCACGGATGGATGGAAATACGCAAAACAGGCGGAGGTTTACGGGGTGTGGCCGAGGGAGAGACGCGAGCGAAGCGAACGGACAAAGAGGAAAGCGAGCGTCCGGACGTCTCTATTCACTGTACGTTTTGCAAGGAGAATATGATGCAGTGTCGAATGAGAGTATAGAAGAGATTTTCAAACGACGTCTGGATACCCGAGGGCATGGTTCTGCATTTTCCCCACTCTGCCTTGATACGTATCAACCCGCGTCGAGTTGCGCCTTTGTATTACTTTCTCCCAATTCCCAAAGCCATATCAGACTCTATCGGTTATACGGACACTCAATGGCACTCCATGGCGAGGGAAGCTATTCCTGGAGAGATGAGAGAGGAAGGAGGGTAGAGCCGTGCTATCCACGACTCAAACCTCTTTTCATAATACGCGTACAGCGGCGCGTCCGTCGGTGGACGTGATTTCTTCCGATATCTCCGAACGGTATCGTCCACGGAATAATGAAAAGCACGTACCGATATATTTCTTCACTGAATTTCGCTTTTCAAAATTATCCCCCTTTCCGATTTTACCGCGTCGTCAACGTCGCGTGAAAAAAAAGACAAATTCGAAGAATTGTCGCTATTGGTTTTCTCTCAGTAACAAATATCTGCGACCGATTTCTCGGTACGTCATGATTTTGCTCGTCTTATTTCAAGCGCAGCTCCATGGCCCGTCGCAATTCCAAACTTGGATGTTATTGGTACTCGCTCGGACCGCGGTTCCGAACGAATACTTGAAAAACGCTTGAGAATCTTGGCAAAACAGCTCTGACAAGCCACGCGTATTCGTACGGCAAAGCGGAAAGTGCATTTTTCACGGTGTTAGCAACGATGGACCAGCGAAGGCTGACCAGATAAACATCGATCACGATATTTCTCCATGGAAAATGTTTTTTCTTCGCGATGGTCGTAAACTGAACGATGTTTGGGAGCTTGCGATATAAATATTTATGGCAAGTTTATAACTTTCCTGCTTCGCGGGCCCCGATAAATGATCGGCCTTCGATAACCAGTGCTACGAACGCGCGTACCGGTGTACGCGTACCTCGTACGTCGAACGGATGCGAGCAAATGTACGGATACATTTTTGCCCGAGTGAATTTTCCAACTTTTCCAATATTCGAGGCTCCGCGATCTCGCGAGACGAGGCGAAGGAGCTTCATCGACGCGGCGGTGGAAAACCAAGGCTCGTGGAAACAATTATCATCCTCGTAGGTCAACGTCGAGCTTTTCGTTCGCCAGCGTCGAATCGATCACAGCGGTACGCTGCTTGATTGACCTGATTTCCCGACAAATACATCGGATGTAATTTCCACCTAATTATGACGTAATATCCGGCGAGCGGAAAATGTTGATCAGGGAATAGCTGTCCTTCGATCGGCTAAATTCACCGTTCGCGAATAGCGCGATGGGGCGACGAGTTTCCCCTGTCGGTATTAATTCGCGTCATTGTCGCGCGCAGTCGAGTTTCCAACGGAGAACATCCACTCTCTGGAAAACACGTTTTATTAAAAAAGTTCTCCGAGAAATAATTTTCTCCCGACGTCTCTGACTGCTCCCCGCAGCGAGAATCTCAAACCCAAAGCCTCGCGACGAAGCTCAACTTTATATTTTCGCAACTCCCATGCCGGAGACGAGCGGAGGTTCCGAGCGTCGGTTGGCCCCGGGTTACGCCACGCCGTGGAACGAAAACTCTTCGGACGGGGACCGCGAGATTGCCCGTTCGCTATTATTTAACGGACATTTCTGTCGAACACCTGATACCTTTGGCGACGTAACGACGTTACGCCCTGATGGAACATCAGCGCGTAATATGCAGCCACCATACTTTATCCCGACCCACGACGTGCCGCCCCGTTGGAATTGATTTTCCATAACGTATTCCCACCATCGTCGTTTCGACCTCTGGGACATTTTATTTCGCGAAATTGCCACTCGCCGTACCAAAACGATCCTTCGTTCGGCCATTTCCCCGCGAAAACCGGGACGCCTCGCGTTGAAACGCGATACACGTCACCGGATATTTGTCTTCATCCGTCTTCGGAGCCTTTTGTCATTTTTCAGACGCTTCACGCCGTAGAAATCACGGAGTTACGTCTCCCTCCATCGTCAAGTAGACACTTTTCCACATTTCATGTCTTCTAATTGGCTCTCGCCCACGCAACTGAACAGCGATCGTGGAACGAATCGAGAGGAAGGCGCGAGACGAGCGGATGATACGACAGGTGAAGTCGGGTCAACGTAACCATAATTTCTATCCCGGGACGAAAATGACGATGTCTTGTGATAAGGCACGATCGACTCACCGAAAGGCATCGTTTCGTACGTGGAAGTTTCGTACTTTTTCTTTTCAAAGGCGGACGAAATGGGATAAAGAAGCGTTTTCGAGACCAATACCCGGTACGAAAGCCTGACCCGCGCCCGAATACGTTTTTCGCATGAAATATCGTCCGCAGCCATGGAAAATCCGAATGTTTTATCGTATATCGGTTCGAAAATTGAATCCGTGAACGAACGATCGTCCGTCTCGTTCATCGTCCTCGAAGATTCGCGCCGTTCGAATGATAAATCCTACGACGACCAAATACGGAGACGGTCGTCGCGGGAGCTTTGCAACGTAACAGCTTTCCCCGTTTACGAGAAGCTAATCGAACGAAGCCTTTTCACAGTCGACCATCGCGACGACGATGTCGGCGCGCGGCCCGTGTCAGCTACCTCCGTTTGCGGTCGCTCTTTCGCACGGGTCCCGTTCGGTCTCGCGGCGTGCCAAGAACAGAAACATTCATAGAAGTGATATCACCTCTGACGAATCGCCGTACCGCGTCGATCGTGCGAATAGCCGCTGCCGATGCGCGGTTCGTCCGAGGCTTTTTAATCCCGGCAAGAAGATTCGCAGAAAGCGTCTCTCGCGATCTCGGTTTATATCAAGAGGTAATCAGTTCGCCCCTCTCGCCCGCGTCTCGCGCACAAGTTTCAGCCCCTCGAGGAGACGAGAGTTGGGACGAGGAGCACCGGCTACTAATGCTGATGACCTCCCATCTTTTGCGCACCACGAAGAACCGTGCCCTTGCGTCTTTGACTTTCGAGGCAGAACCGCGAGAGAGAGGGGGGGGGGGGGGGGGGGCGGAGGAGCGAGAGAAGACCGCGTAGGGGTGATATTTAATTAGCTAATGAAGTCACGTAGCGGGAAAAAGGCGAAGTTTTAGAGCAGAGGTGTGCGTGTCGCGGACGTGGAACGAAACGAACCATCGTACTGATTTTTACCATTAGCCGTACTGGAACCACGAGCCTAGCGATCTACTCGTACGATAGAGGAGCTCCAACGCGTCGAGGAACGACGACGCGGTCGTAGAAACTTTTTATTTAACGACAGAGTACTTCTGAACAACGAACGTCTACTGCCGGAAGACGACGATCGGCGACTTGTTTTCTTCGGCAATTTTCACGAACGCATTGAAATTTTGCCAACGCTACCGAAATTCGAGTGTCTTTGGAGATGAAATATGTAAACATCCTCCTATCGGTTTTCCGAATCTTCCACCATCGACTCGATAATTTACGCTAAGAATCCAATCCAATATTCACAATTTTCTCGGAATTGACACATATTGGTTTCGTTATCAGCGTAGAAGTTGTGGATTCCGATCGTTTCGTAGTATGGATTATTCTTCATTTTTTTCAGGTAAATTCGAATACTCTTGCATTCGTAGCTGAGCTTTGTTTTCATTTTTGCTTTTTTCACCTCGTGCTGGTCGATCAACTTCGCGCCTCGGAAGTATTCCTAGCTCGATGAAAATTAGGCGAGGTATCGAAAGTGTGGCGAGTTAAAATTAGGGAGAATACGAAAGGAGAGTGGTAAAGGAGACGGAACACGCGCGGATCTTTATATTTAGATAGAGATCGGATACTCGATCCGTCGAGTACGCGAAGCGTACTTGCGGAATTCGAGTCGCGGATATTTCGACGGATTCACCTCTAAATTTAGAGAGCCGCGCACGATCGCGCCCCGCGAGACAAACAAATAGCAAGAAAAAAGCAAAACGAACCGCGTTTGCACGGGCGAAGAGGCATTAAAAATTGGGAACGAGGTCAGCGAATTCGAAATACAGCGCGAAAATAGTGCACGGTCGTGTCGGCCAGGGGATGGATTGGAAGGAAAATTCGTGTATCCAAGTAGCTTTGTTCCGGAAGAAATATCACTCGGGTTTCTACGACGCGAACTTTTTCTGAGAATCGGTGGCTCGGTCGCTCTGACGAGTACAATATAATCGAATTACGCGACGAAGTCGCTTGGCATGAAACGCGAGAACGTTAAAGATATTGTTTTCGCGATTCTTGCGGACTTCCTTGGAACCGCGCGGTCACGTTTTCTTCGCTTCCAATTGTATCATCGACAAATGCCACAGAAGCAATTCCACAAATTTGACGACTCGTCAAATTGTCCGTATCCTTCGAGCTCTAGCCGCGATGTTTCGTGTCGAATAGTCGTCCAGGAACGTCGAATGCTTGGAAATATCGCGCGAGGAAAGCGTCGGGATACGAGGAACCACGAGTCGGTTTCGAGATTAGGGAGAAAATGCGCGAATTCGTATGGATTTCGACGATTTGTTAATTTTTCGGATCGTCGTTCGTTATTCGTCTCGTTGCCCTCGTACCGTTCGCGATCGTTGCGTTCCGACGCTCATCCGTGTCCGCGTGACGAGCAACGAGTGTACGCGTAACGATGAGATACGTGATTCAGAAGCTATGCCTGCGAAATCCCGACGACATGGAAATACGAGAAGGCGGAGAATACGAATCATAGCAATCGATAACGCGCGAGAATCCGGAGGAAACGAAGAGTACAGAAAATACGATATTCTACGACCGTGAGAAAGATTATTCTCGCGGATTTCTTTTACGGTCCGGCGTTGATGAAACCAGACTTCGAATCTCCGTATCTCACGTATAAATCGCTCCGCGCGTTATACGTATACCCTCGGCTTCTGCTCGGCATATCTGAGCGATGGGAAAGAGTAAAAGTCACGTATAACACCGCGCCGCGACGCGAATCTGTTACCTCGTCCGGCATACCGATCAGCCAAATCTATGAAATTTCTCGGACCTCCGATCCGGAGATTGCATTTTTTCCACGGATCCCGACATCGATCCCGCGATTCCGACATCCGCGGGGTTGGCGAGAGATCGCGGTCGAAAAATGCATCGAAATCCGAGAGCGGCGCCGAGAGTGCGATACCCGAAGAGGCGAGCTGGGCGACGACACGGCGTGACGACGGGATCGACTCGGTCGTGGCTGAAACCGAGACGTTGACTCGATGCATCGCCGATTCTCTCACGATAGTCGATACTTTCGCCGACGAAATGAATCCTCCGGTGCTGCACCTTGGCGCGCCGATTCTCACGTTCGTGCCGCGTCACCCGACCGTCGCACGGTTATCGGCTATTAAGCGCTTCTTGCCCCTCGATCTACGCGACTCCCAATTCCTCCATCGCCGTCCAACGCCGTGAATTATTCAGAAATCTACGTTTTCGTTCGAATTACCCGCGAATTGTCAAGGCACGAGTGGCTGTCGGACCCGCGGTTACCGCACCGGTAATCCTCTCGCCGCATCAAAAGTACGAGTGCTCCATTATATCCCTGTGAACTCTCGCTTCGTTCATTCAATTATTCGAGCCTCCGCTCCGACGTATATTCGTTGGGAACACGCGGCACATACGCGCGAATGTATGCGGTGAATAATTTTAAAAGGACGAAGGATCGTCGTCCGGCCTCTCACCTCCTCGGAGGACGGATATCAGTCGAGCTTTTGCCGGTCTCCCAGTGGATTTTCACCTTTTTCAAGCCACTCGTGAATTCGTTTCCGTACCAACGACTTCTAGCTGCGGAGACTCGCCGAGCTATCGTGAGTTTCGAGCTAGGAAATATCGTGGAAGACGATATTATCTAGTGCAATTGTTACGTTACTTGCGTATGATCTAAATTTTTCGTCGGAAACTCGTCGTGTATCCACTCGCTCTTCCTTTTCTCGAATGCCTTTCCATCGAATTTCCTACAGACACCTCGGTCGACGACAAACTTTGCGTATTTTTAACGAGCTATTCGGCTTAGTGCTTTTTGCGATACCGATACGGATCGGTCCGACCCGTAATATAACTCGAGGATCATTCCGTTGAAATTCCGTAGGTTCGCGTTTCATTTCAACGGAAGAATTTAGCGTATGCTGTTTCGGGCCTTCGCCCTCTCGTTTAACAATATTAAGCATACAGCGACGTTCGCGTAGACCCTTAACGATAATCTCCTGTGCCGATCTACGCTCCTTCATATATCATAGCTGAGGCATGTATCGATTCATCACGCTCTATTGTTCGTTGCCCCTCTGTTTATACATCGCTTTATCACGAATTTCTTGTATCGTTTCATCACGCTCGCAGTTCAGGCGAGCACCTCTTGTTGACAAGTCCCTCCGAATCGTAACAACCAAGCGCGAAGCGAGTCTCTTATCTACCTCCCGCCACAAATTTGTCGCCAACTTTATTCACACATTTTTTACAAATTTTTCCCACGGAACAGTTTTCAACTCGCGTACTTATCGTTAGATAGGTAGCCCGATCGCTTCGGATGTAACGGGCCGGGAAAGGAGTGAAATGGGGTTGAAATCTTGAGAGTGACGAGACGATACATTCGAAACGTGATGAAACAAAGCATGCGAGATAAATCTCGTCTCATACTTTGTCTCATACCTCTGGTATAACTTGCGTTGCATCCATTTCCTCTCTCTCTTCGCGTCGGCAGGTTCCTGACGGTGGTCTTCCCAACGACTCGATATAGCTTTCACTACCAAACTATCTCCTTTCTTTTTCCCCACATATCGCATCATATCATAACAAATCCACTAGAATATGAAAAGCGAATCAATTTCAACCCATTCGATTCAAATATTTCTCACCTTTGCTCTCCTCTAGTTGGAGCTAAGAAATTCATCGTGCGCTGTTAGGATCGAAGCTTGCCGGATGGAAGGCATCGTGCCCGGCCAAATTCAGTGCTTATTTCACGAGGATACGAACCGGGAATTCACGAAACGTGATCTATCCGGCGGGGCGAGCGCAGAAACTTGGCGGTATCGGTTGCGGATCCTGCGATCCGCAGGGGCTTCGGGCGGTTAATTTGCATGTTTCTGGCGACCGGGCGAGAAGTCCCGAGAAACGTCTTTCCGAACGGAAGTGACGTCGCGCCGTGGGAAGGTCCGAAAAATATCGCGAAGACGAGCGCGAAGCGTGTTCGGAAGTTTCGCGTAGACGCTCGCCAACGCCGCGCTGTCTCGGTACGCGGTCAACGTCAACCCTCCCGGCGCCTCCGATTCGCCATCTCCATCGAGTTTCCGCGAGAGAACGTTTTCCCTACGAGTATCAAGTTTCTTTCCGGGATGCAGTTCCGCAAAGCGAACAGACATCTCGCCGGAGACCGGAAACGCCACCGGGTCCCGTCGCCTCGCCGTCCCGTAGGGCGAGTCGACAGCGTTCAACCCCCGCAACGGGGAATAAATATGAGGAAAACGAGATTGACTGGACTTTGATCTTCTTGAAAGCGCGGCGAGCGAGATGGCAAACGGAATGCCAGTGGTGACATCGAGTCGCGAATAAACGTCACGGGACGTTATCACTCGAGGTTACGTTGGAAACGAACGTTGCGTAACGGAGTAGTCGACGATAAGTATACCCGGGCAGGATATACGAGATGAAGAAATGCGAGTGCGGCAGAATCGTACGATGAAGAGAGATGAACGTGTACGGTCTATTATTCAGCCAGTTACGTGCCGCATTCGAATGGTGGAGATCAACGATATCTCGCGACGAGGATGACTCGGATGGATCCAACGTCGAGCGATGCGATTGAAACGACGAATCTCATTTACCCGATGCAATTTTTTTTCTTCGAGAAACGCAAGAAATAA
Organism: Arge pagana; assembly: GCA_963969455.1. Taxonomy (NCBI): domain Eukaryota; kingdom Metazoa; phylum Arthropoda; class Insecta; order Hymenoptera; family Argidae; genus Arge; species Arge pagana. Next base: position 18,589,724 of record OZ018313.1, on the reverse strand, counting down.
GAGTAGAGCGATGATGTTGCCCGCGAGGAGGTGGGAACTGCGAAAGGCAATTTCGCGACGGAAATACGATGGTAGATGTAGTCGAGTAGTCTTTATCGCAAGCGAGATAAATCACCGAAAATCACATTCGAATCTAATTGAAATAGGAAAAGAATCTTCGACGGTATGAAAATAGTCGAGGGCGATCGTAGCTGCGCCGAGGAAAATGAATGTTGCGATGGAACTAACTTACCGTAACACGAGCGAAGGATTCCGGAGGCATAGTAACGATTCGGGACGCGAAGCACCGACGCACCGGTCGAAGACGCGTCGTTCGGGGCCGCTGACGCAACGCGCGAGATCGAAGCTCGTAAATCGTACAAGATCAGAGAAGATCCGATCCGGGTAAGAGATGTAAAATTTATCGATCGATCGTCGTTCGTGCGGCTACGTTTCGTTTGATTGGGCCGATCGACGAGTTTTTGGAAAGTCGTCGATCGTACTTTACCGAAATTTCGTCTAATTACGATCGAATGCCGAGTGAACAACGGGCAATCTTAATTTCGTTACCGTAAACAGTGGTCGGTGTATCTGTAGTAGGCGTACCGTGCTGAAAAATAGCCTCGCGCGAACGGACGCAAAGCTGCGCGCTCCTCGCAATTCGCGACGTGAACCGGATCTCTCCCGACGCGAACATAGTCTACTGGCGAAACGGGTCGCGTTGATTTTTATTCTTTTTACGTATAAAATCAGATTCGCGTAATCATTCGCGATGATTGGGATTCCGTTTCACGATTCATTATCGAGTACCGAGCTTATGGTCGAAATTCGTTTCAAAGCTGGTCCAGCGATATCGCTCGCTGCTTCGTATCGCGGCTGTGCCGAGCTAATCAAGAGCGCGGAAAATTCTAACGATTCGTGCACCGCTCGTGAGAATTTCGTCTCCGACGATTCGTCGAAGGTCACGGTGTGAAATCTCAGTACCCATCGGTCTCGAATTCCATCCGAGAAACGACGCGTGCCGTAGCTTCGCATCTGTTGAAGGCGTCACCGCGAGGAATCGCGACACCGCGGATCTACGTTTGGCGACTCGTCTCCCTCGGCTTCCAATTAGTAATTGGGTCGCATCTTGAATCCGAATAGATCCGGAATGGGAATCGTGTAGCGAGCCCGGTAACGCACATGGTACGACTCGACTAATAATCACGTGCCTCGCCTCCTTGGAAAATCGCAAACACGCGCAGAATCTCGAAACACCCGCGCGCGTTTGGTGCCTCTGCGAGGCGTGGTAGTCGTAGAAACTGTTGATCCCCAAGAAATTCGGGAAACCGGGGCTCGTCTCCGGCGTCTCGTGTCGGGACTATGCAGAGCTGTTCCGTCGTACCGCGCGTAATTGGCAGTAATTTGCGAACGATGGCGCGTTCAGATGTAGCGGAAACAAGCAGGCTGTCGTTTGTCGGGCACGCGCTGTGCTCTCATCGTCGTCGCGACGTCGTCCTCCGAGATGTTCGAAGAATCGTTGGAATCAACGCCGATCATCGAGACACGCGACGCGAGCGGACGTCTTCGAAACGTGGATAGGAGAATCGTATAATCGCGATCACCAACTAGCCGCATTCTCGTCGCTTCGAAACCGGGGAACTCGAGGCGACTCTCTTTTTCTAATTGTAAGCTATTTTCGTAGCGTCAGAAAATGCAGATGTGACATTCGCGTGACCTGGCTTCGCGCCAAATTTACAAATCTTTCCACGGCTCCGCGTCGACTGCTCCGGCGAACTTTTTCCACCGAATACTTTCTCCGTTTCCGGATTTCTCCTCTCCTCGGAGACTAAAAATCGCGCGGAAAACAAGAATGCGCTCGGTCATGATTCGCTTATAATTCGTACGCCGACGAACGGCATTCCGCCGGCATCGAGCATTTGCGGATAGCTGTTATTTCGTTAGGTACGCGAAATACTTCGTCGTTTTCTAGTCGTCGCGAGCAAAGCTCTCCCGTTCGTCGGGTGGCCGTTCATCCGTCGATAAACAGGCCACTCGCGAACTGTCGGTCGATCCTACGAGAAATTATTCGAAAATAAAACGTTCGGCTCTCGGATCGTCGGAAATTCGTTGCAAAGCTTCGACAGCGAAGATCGAAGTATCGCTGCTCATTCGCGCCGTGACCTCGTTTCTTCGTCGTCGTTTCGTGGAATTAGCAAATTCAACGTCGTAAAGTTTTATAGACGTCTAATTGAAGTGACTCGACGCAGCTGCGTAAAACTGATCGAATCGTTCGAGGAATCGGTCTCCTTCGACCGTGTATCGTTCGGTCGCCAGTTTTGGACGAATTTTCGTTCCGAAGCCACGGAAGCGAACGGAGAGTTAACCGAGGAAGAAAGCTCTCGTGATTTTGAAACTGGGGAAATTAACGCCCAACTTTCCAGCGCGAACAAACTTTTTGTATTCAATCGGCCGGGATATTCGTACGCGACGTCGCGTCTCGTCGAACAACAGCGACCAGTCTTTTTTCACCTGCTCGGAACCTCCGTTCGCCAGAGAGTCGAATTTTCCGAACGAGAGCGAATTACGAACAGGGCCGCAAAGCTTCGCGAAAGCTGATTCGCGTGGTCGTGGTTACGACGCTCGTGGCCTGGCGCGCCGATAGATGGAACGATACTCGCGCGAAGACGACGACTCGGCGATAGAGGAGAGCAGGGGAGAGACCGCGGGATACCGACTCGAAATCAGAGACCGAGATAACTGTGATATCCCGCTGTTAGTATCAACACTGCCGTCAAGGGATTTTGCGACTGCTTTGATCTACCAATCACATTAGTCGAATGACTCGAACGCCACGGAGAACGGACAACTGGACCGAATCCCTTGAGATCGGGGTTGAATTAAATAATTCAACGATCAAATTTCAAGACAAGATTAGGAATTCGTTTCATTCGCGATGATCGAATTTGGAATTGGACCTCGGGGTGGAATTCATTGACGAAATTATCGTCGAAATCGAATCGTCGAGATGAATTTTGAGAGGAAGCATTCGAACCGGACCTCGATGGAATCGACAATCGAAATCCCGAATAAAGTTGGATAGAAACGTATTATCGAGCTGTTTTTTCACGATGAAATGCCGTACGCGAGGAACCGCCACGAAACTACGAGCTGAAAGCCCGTAGGATGGAATGCGAAGACGCGAACGAGTTGTTTCGAAAATTACCATTCCCATTCGATATCGAATTGGACAATGAAAACTCGCGCTGGAATTGGATTCGAATATGGATGAAAAGTTACCGACGCGAAAATTCAGGAACCAATATCGCAATCCGTACGACTACGCGTCGCGATAATAATGTAGGTACGAGTATTTGGGTAGTTCGATTGTCCGCGTTCAAAGGATCCCAAATTTCGACAAACCTTTCGGGTCGTTCTCGTTCAGGTTTTCTGTGCTGCGCGTAATCGTTTGTTTTACGTCCGATCGACCGTCGCGAGTTCGTTGTAACGTAGGATAAATAATGACGGATGAAACGTCAACAATGGAATTCTTTCGAGTAGAGAGAGAATGACGGCGTTCTTGGAAACAAGAGCCTCGACGCGCATGACGGGGAATAGGAGTGTTCGAGGCCACGGTGTACGCGTTCATCGTACCTCCGCCGAATCGTAACGCGGCGTCGCTGGACGAAATGTAATTGCGATTTCGCGAGGCGCAACTTGGTTTGATAACCCAGCCGTTAGCACCGTAGGACACCACCACAGCGACGCGGATACCGATCCAATTGATGAGAGGCAGGGGATGAAAAAACAAGACAAATAGCAATTCCTGCGGCGGATGAAACCCAATTTCATCGGAGTTGTAATTTGCGCGAAAACACGACGGACACGGTGCGGATGTCGAGAGTGATACGACGGACGACAGATTTTTTCTCTCGAATCGAATGGCACCGTTGTTCCGACAACGCTCGATCTCGCATCGAAACGCGGAACGACGAACAAATAATCATCGTCGCTGTGCATATGTTACAGATACTTCCTTTTAGGTTCCACCGAGGCCACAAGCAGTGACTCGAAAATTCGTCGTCGTAAATAAACGTGATCAGCTCGAGATCATCTCGAATCGCGGTTACGTTTGTGTGTCGCGTGCTCATCCAGCTGTAACGCTTAAGTAGCTGGATCAATTTTGCTCGAACCTGACTGAAACATCGAGTCCCTATTTTGGTGGCTCCGGTAAGCTTTCCAGCGGAATCCTGGTATTGGCGAAGCAAATACTTCCGTTTGCGAATAATCGGATGCCATTTTCCAGCCGGAACCTCGATGTTACCGTGTTGCGAAACCTCGGTATTACAAGGATTCCCCGCTCGATTTGAAACTCCGATTACTTTCGGTGGATCGAGCCTATTGCGAAGAAGCGCGGCTCTATTGCCAGTTTCCCCGCTTGTTTTCTCCCATCGCCACTGTTCTCCGTCGTAATATCCCGTTCTCCGCACGCATCTCCGCACGCGCTGATGATAATCTAATCACGTTTCCGTTGCAGGTGAGTCGAGCACGAGAATCGCGAGGTTGAAGAACGTCGGGAATAGAGATGGTAACGTAATTGCATTCCTCTTCTCAATTCAGTAAGTAATCCGCGAAGCATCCAGGGGTTATTACTTCCATTCGAGCGTTCGGCGCTCGTCGCGAGGCCGGGGATGTCGGGTGGATGATGATGGAAAATGGAAGACGGAGCGCTATGCACTCTCCGAGAAAATTGAGACCTGACGTAGCGAAGGGAATCCCGGCGACTCCGCGACGTCGATATACCGTTTAAAAACGTTTCAAAGTATCTGCAAATATTTAAATATCAGCCTCCGTATCGCGCGCTCGCGCCGGTCGATCGTTACGTTTTGGTCCATCGGAGCAGAAGTCCCGCCTCGTCGCCGGCCCTCGTAACTCGTAGCTCGCGCCGCGAGCGTTTCGCGCGCGTCGAATTTCCCGAGCACGGAGTATCGATCCCGACGCGCGACTCGGGCCAAAAATCACTCCTACGTCGCTGATCTGCCGCCGTACGAGGAATCGATGGAGACAAAATTTACTCGCCTGCTCGAGCGCCGCACGTTTTGTCCCCAACTTTTTTACCTTCGATCGTTAGTTCGGGGGATACGAGCGAGAGACGGCGACTTCGGCGGATCCATCCGACCTCCGCGTCGTTTCTCCCCGTAATTAGACCGATTTCGATTGGGGTGAAAACTTACCGGTGGAGAAAATGGCCGATACAAGACGAAACTGCCGCGCCGAGATGGCCGCGAATTTTCTCTCGTCCTCGACGAACGCGAATATGAAGGCGATATTTTGCTGGCAACTACTCTCGCGCTGCGGAAAGCAGATTTGGCCGTTTGCCAAATGGGAATTTATTTCGGCATCGAAAATCCGGCGATACGCGGAACTTCCACGCCTACGCGTTACTCGCCATCAAAAATCCGATTTCCTCGAGAATCGCGAAAATTTCCTACCGTCGTCGCTTCACGAAAAAAAGAGCGAGAAAGGGAACGGGAAAGGAGAGAAAACACCGGGAATCCAACGCGACACTCTCTAAAAATACAACCCGATGCCCCGTTGTGGCGCGAAACGGAGTCGAAAATTATAAATTGAGTCTCTCGCGAATATTGTCAATTCTCGAAGGCGACGACGCATGTCCGCAAGCTCGCGCGAGATCCCTTTCCGTTCCTCCTTCTTCCCTCCGGCCCCGATTTCCGGACGCGCTCTCGACTACATTCCAATTCTTTATTCCATCTGCTCCGCAACCTCCTACGACCCTTCCATTTTTTCCCTCCTTCACGCGGACCCCCGAGAATTCCGAGGCTGCGGGGACCCGTCCACGTTTCCCGTAGAAAATTACCTCAACTTTTGAAATATGGACTTGTTTTTCTTCGCGGAAAATTCGCACCCGCAAATTGCGCGTTAGCACCCATCGCTCTTTCGCTCTCTTTTTTTTCCTCCTCGAGAGTAGCAGCGACGCGCGAATCGTGGAGGAAATTTGACGAGAGATCATTATGCAGATCGAATGCGAAAAAATATTCGACGAGTTTCCAAAAATAATCCGTCGCCAACGACTCGCGGTGCGATTCGTCTTCTATTCGTCGAACCGCAAATTTTCAATCACGTCCGCGAATATTCCTGAAAATGTCGGCGACGCTATTTTTTCGTCTGCCGTATTAGATTTTCGATATCGAAAACGATTCTCCGATTAACCGAATCTCCTCGATTTTTTCTTCGTAACTGCCTCAGACTCCGTGCATTTTTCACATCTCGCGCGTTCGATCGGGTCGGAAATAATTTTGCGCAACGATTCTTGACGACCTCGACGTTTTCATACCGTTTTCGTTTTTTTTCTTCTAATTTCTATTTTCGAATGTTGCGTCGATAAGCCAACTTTTTTTTTATTTTTCCTCCCACCTACGGATATTCATCTCCGAATTTCCACTGAATCGCGACAGACTGCGACCTCATCGTCGAGAGATTCGGTCTCGATCGAAATATGAGAGAAATGACGAGCTTTCGAATCGTCGAGGTACTTCCTGAATAGTTTTCGCGGCGTTATTCCTTCCGAGTAGCTGCCGGAGAGTGGTTATAAGAGCGAGAAATCGTCATCGTCCGATGTTTGTTGGAGAGCAAAGGATTGCGATATGAAAAGTTGGGGAAAAAACTTTCGCCGCCTGATGCTTTCCGCGCGCTCGAATGTGGGGCAAAAAGTTGGACGTAGATTGCGGTAGCAACTCTTCGCGCAGAACTTTTCCGTCGACGCGATTATGATAACCCGATAGAGTATCCGCGTGCGGGGCAACAATCCGGAAACTTGCCACTTCGTAAGCGCGAGAAACGACCGAGCTTTTACATTCTATTCGTTCGACGCGATGTATCGGCAAATATCGCGATCCGCTCGTTACGCGAGGAGCGTCGGACGACGAGGCCAAGAATCAACGCGGTGTTTCGATTTGTCCCGATCGAACTTCCAGAAAACGAACACGAGCTTGCGAGAATCAGACGAAGACGCGGAGGAACACCGAGGAACTGTTTCAGCAACGGATAGACCTCGCGTTTCTCGGATGGAATTTTGACACGGAAAAAACCAGGAAACTCGTCGACTCGGGTGAACCGAAGCGAAAGTTTGCGTGCCTGGCGGAAAAGTTGGAAGATGAGCCTTCCGAAATATTTTGACCAGTCATCCTTGTTTCGTTTTCCCGATGGAATACGTTGTACAACGTAGATTCTAGTCAAAGTCGATGCGGGGATTCTGCTTCGCTCGGTCTTCGCTCGCCCGGGACGCGAGATCGAATATCCCGACGCGACGCCCTGTACGCTATTCCGCGACGCGTACGCCCGCCCTCCATATTTACCTCGTGAAATAACAAGCAATGATCAATAGAAGTTAGGCTGGCTTGGCTTTTGTTTGTCCCAGAAAGTCGTCGAGTGGTTTACATATGCATACACGGTAAACACTCCCAGAAACGCGAGCTGTCCTGATCTCTCTGATTCGTCTGCGGTCGGACCGAACCCGCGCCGGAATAAATTATGCGGATCGGAAGCCGAAAGCGAACATCGATTGCGCGCATATTATACTCGGAGCTGGCGAGCATCGAACCGCGAATAGAATCATCGCCGGGTCTCGATACGAAAACATCCCATCGCAAAACGCGTCGTACGGCTAACGCCGAACAGTTAACGCGATGTAACGTCGTGCGTCGTACGTCGTACGTTGCGTGGGATCGGAGAGTTTCGCCCCCACGTATTACGCCTCGCAAAATCGAGACCGAAGTCTCGAGAACCGAACTCGCCTGAATTTCCCATCGCCCCATCGATCCTTGCTAATCTTCTTGTCGAGCGTGATCGCGAGGAGGGATAGGTACTCTTAACGACACGCGTTGTGGCGGAAACGGTACATCGTCGGAATAGAATGTTGTTAGACGCGGAATACGACGGACGAACGGAGAAACAGAATATGAAAATGTCGGATTTTCCGAGGAATGCGTATGTACCTATCGAGCAGGTGGAACATTCGAATTTGGCATCGTAATACGCCGTCCCCGATGGAGGACCGTTGATTTCGTATACGCGACGAACGAAGAAGCAATACTTGATCGTCGCGAGGAGTGGGAAATTGATGAAAATCACCAAACGATTCGAAATCAGGTTGTACAGCGAAGAAGGGATAAAAACTGCGAAAATATACAGGAATCGAGATCATACGATGCGCATGATCGGCGAGACATAATAAGCGTCGAGTGGAAATTGATGAACGATGTGCGATGCGCGATACGCGACGAGCGATGATCAATCGAGTAACGAGCAAAATAGGCGATGAACGCGAATAGTTGAAAGATGAGTTACGAATGACGGGTGATAGACGACGCGCGGGTGGCGAATAGGTGGGAATAAATCGCAAGAAACCGATAATCGACGATAAATAGCGAACGGCACGCGATCAATCGTAATCGCGAATATCCAACGATGCGCCGCCGCGCGTAAATGATGACGACGGCGTGGTTACGTTTCGAATCGCCGAGCGGTCGCTCGCGAATCAAACTCGAACGAATCGCGAGTGGTTCGATCGCGTGTACGCGAGAACGCACCAACCGACGTCGGGTATAAATTTCCTTCGACGTTCGCGCGACTAGGAGAAAATAACGGAGGTGACGCGGAAGAACGAGAAGGGTTGCGCGGAAAGCCAAGATTGTAACTGTGTAACGGTCGCGAAGAGAAACGATCCACGCGGCAGAAACCCGCGAAATCTGTTGCGCTGCTTTGAAATTCAAATCCATCCGCGGACCGACGTCGCGCGGCGGGTTTTCTCTCTCCATCTGCAATTCAGATCATCGCGACACGCCGAAGCCTTGCTTTCGGTATCGTCCGATACCTCGGATCCGTCTCACTTTTTACCCCCGCGGCATGAAACTGAAGATAAATTTTATATCGCGACGGTATTTCACCGCGTCGTAAACCGTTTTTTCTTGCCGCCGTAGGTGGGACAACGCTGGTGAAAAAAGTGACGTGAAAAAATCGACGCGAATATGGCGGTGAAAGACGGTGAAGACCGTCAAGACCGTCCGGCGGGATGAAAAACCAACCGATCTCGAGCGTCAATTTTCATTCGCGTGGTCTCCGTTCGTAGAACAGATCGCGCGAATCCGTACGATGGGAAACAATTTCTCTGCGAATATTTTTGTCACTTTGCCGATTTCACGCGATTTTCGAGTATCTACGGAGTAATCTGCTAGTATCGCACGGCGGCAGCGAAGCGTCACCGAGTTGGATTCCGCAAAGCTTTTACCGTCTTCGGGGGCAGCAAGCGAGTCGGAATATTCCAACGCTGATCATAACCGAATTAACGGAATTTCGTCGAAGGCTCGCAACGCGTCGCTGCTAGCGAATTAGGTGGGCAGTATTTCCGCGCGTGTTGCTGGCAGCGAGCTGCAACGTTTGGAAAGGAGGGAACAGTTCTCCCGGGAGCTTTAAAATCCGCCAACTTCGATGTACCTCTCATCCGGCTCGTACGTCGACTTCTAATTCATTTCGCCGAGTATACAATTTTACTGTTAACATCACGATCGAGGGTGAACGAAAGAAAGGAACGTCGCGATCATGACGGGAACGGAGGGGTCTCCCCCCTCTCGGCGGGTAGGAAACTACAAAAGACTTCGACGATTTCAATCTCACATTTTCACAGTCGAATTTCCATTATTCAGACGCGTGGATTCCGTCGAGCAAGCGGATTATTCTTTGGTGCGTGCGAAAGAATAATCATTTTTTCTTCCGCCCGAAAATTTATTCCACCCAGCAGACGGAACGGAAATTAATGGAAACGTTCTTTTCCTATCAAGATTACGGAATAATCCTGATAGAGACGTATTCTACAAACGATAATCGCTGACGAAACTACCCCAAACGCGTTATCCTTCGAGTTCTTTATAGCCTCCGCCACGCGAGTATCGAGCGCGATGGACCCGATCGACCGAGTTTAGATTCCCGATCTCTGGCCCGACGATCGATATCGATCGTCTCGGTTCCTTCTCCCGATCCGTGCACAATTGTCGCCTACATTTCGATAAGGAAAGATTTTTTCTCCCACGTATCGCGATTTATTCCGAAATTTCTCCTCCATCTCGAATTTTTACGAAATTTCAAAACACGCCCGACTAGAACGAACGAACAAGGAAGGACGATCTTACGTATAGCCCGAAAATATTTTCGACCTCGTGCGGCGCCTCGGATACGTGACGCTCGGGTATCCTTTTACTGCCTCGTCAAACTGATCCAAAAAATACGTACAGCCATTTATCGGCGTCACGCGCGAAGCCTCCGATCGCGGAAAATACGTTACCATCGGCGACGGATCCGAAATTACTCGGCTCCGTCGAACCTCCGCTCGTTATTATAATCAAGTCGCAACCTTCACTTACTCGATTGGACAATATCGCATCCCACCCCTCGACGTGCTATTCTCTATCCAGCGCGCGTATCACCCTCGAATATCAAGTAGGTAGCCATTCCGATGTAGTCATAGCCTCCGATGATTCCCCCGTCGTTTCTCACCCGCATAAATCCTCGCGACACCAACATTTTCATCGTGGCGAATCGCCGAGGGCGCGCGATCGAGTTCGACGCGGGTCGACGCAAAAATAAACGTTATCTCAATCAGACGAACCATTCGTCGTAGGTTTTTTTTTCAACCAAAACCAGGAACGAAGGACGACCGATGCGATTACCCTTCGAAATTGTACGCGTGCTCGAAAGCTCAACTGCAACCGGGAAGAAAAGGCTTGGAGAGGGAGATGAAAGATGAGAAGTTGGATTAGGAAATAAACGTCGAACGCGCGAAAAAATGTATAATAGACGAAGCATTAGAAGGGTGCACCCAAGCGACGCGAATACTCGGGATTCGTCGAATCGTAGCTGCAAACGTCACAAAATTATTCGAACGTAGGAAAAATACTAGAACGGGAAATTGTTTGGAAGAGGATCGGAGTCGATTTGAGGGGGGATGAAGACGCGATGAAGTGTTACAGAAACGACTAAAAATAAATGCCGGCCAATGGGTTCCCGATACAGACGCGTTAACCTACCTAAAAAAACCGAGCCCAGTCTTTTCCACACAAAAAGCGATTGGCACGTTGCATTTCCGGTTTCCCGAAATTTCCGAAGAGAAAAAACGATGCCAAGCTCGTAACCTTTTCAGCGTCGGATGCAACCCCCTTCGAAATCTCAACGGTCTTGCCTCGTTTCGGTAGCAATCGAGCGCGTGCACCGCGCGTAGCTCGTATGCACGTTCGCGGCAGGCGTACGAAATAATTGAACGCAACAATGGGACGAGCAGCATCCGACACCCACCGTTCCGCCGCGCGGCTCCCTTTCTCGCTCCGCGTTCCCTCTTGCCCGTCTCGCTTCCGTCCTCCCGTCACCGGGCCACCGGGCTAACGGGTCAACGTTCACTAATGAATGCCTTTATTTCCTGTTTTACGTGCTCTCGACCCTCCGAATCCCAGCTTCCATCTGTCCGGCGGTCGCTTCGCTGCCAAATACCCTGGAATTTCGTTCGTTGAACGAAACGACACCGATCTACCAACGAGCGGCGCCCGACTCGTTACCGATTGTCCGACAAACGCGACGTATCGTAACAGAGACCCGCGAGATACACGCGAGCTCGCAACGGCAGACGTCAGGTCTCGTCGCGTGACGTGACGTGGCATACGGACACGCTTATCTGTCCCGGCGAAAGCTTTGTTTCCCTAGCTCGCGTCACCTCCGTTTCAGTCCAAAGCCTCTTTTTCAGTCGTCGTCGTATCTACGCGCTGCCGCTCGTCGCTGACGGGAGATAACGAGTCCTCCGTTGATTCCGCGGTACGTGTACTGCTCGTGATTCGTGATTCGCGATTCGAGAGCACAGGCGTTCGCCTCGATACGCTCGCGTTGTTCCGTCATCCGCGAAGCAACGGAGACAACCGCGTCGCGCGATCCACGGACGTCGGTACCACTCGCGAAATTTATCGCATCGTTCGATCGAAATGGATGCTTCTCGTTCATCGATCGAACGCTAATTCCGAACAGACGACGAGACGATCGCTCGGTCGCGAGGTGGGTAAGAATCACGTGACACGAACGTGGATCGCGTGAAACGGAGGATGCCGCGAAATGCCAGCTACCGAGCTGCGAGCGTCGTCAAATTTTGCGACTGGCGAGTGAGCGCGCGATGAATTTCGTTGGATCGGAAATTGTGGACGGCTGAGAAATAACTAGGAAATCTCGTGAGCTCGCGCTGCGCGCGCGACGCCTCGACGGCGACTGATCGCGATCGAACGCGCGGATACGTCGGTGTTGTCGTGAACGCGGACGCGGAGTGACACGCGAGAACGTCGATTGAATTGATGGCAGTGTATCCGAGCTGGTAAACCGATCAACAAAAATCGGAGGGAAAACCTGTCGATCCTGGTTTCTAGTTAGAGCTCACACCCGACGGCCGACGGTCGACGGTATAATCGAACGATCGGTGATTCGACGATCGGAGTAATTGCGAGGCGACCGGAGTTGGGTCGCGTCGCGCCGGTGGGTTGGGTCGCGGCCGAAATTCGAAAAATGGTATCGCTGCGGATGGTTCGCGGAACGACTCGGCGAACGGTCGTCGCGGCGCGTGTCCTTCGTACTCCGGGAGAAGAGGACGAGGCGGCCGGAAGACAAATAACCGTAGGTAATTCCAGCCACCGGTTCGCTACTTGCGCGTATCATCCCTCGCAAATTCGACTTGAGAACAAAATTAATCCCGGTCGAGTCGTCGCGACCTTCGGGAGTTTGGGTCCGAGCCGCGCCTTTGTGCCCGCCAACGGGGGACACCGGCACCGGTTCGCGACAATTGTGACTCGAAGATATCCGCGCCCTCGGCTAATCCGCGAAACATTTGAGTTTCAGATTTTCGTGGTCGGTCGAATTTACTCGCGAAATCGCGAATTGTTTCCTTTGTCGTTGGTTCTCGAATGCCTTACGTCCAACGAAAGTCAACGGGCGAGAACTCACATTTGTCGTGATTTGTAATTAATCGAAAGCTCGAGTGACTCGGCCGAAACTTCGACATTTTTCGCTCGGCATTTCGAAGTTTCGCAGCCGAATGGCACGGCAGTTCGGTCAAAACTCTCGTTTCTCGCGCCGTTCTGGACTTCGCACGGTTAAAGTACGGAAGTGTTCGACCTGTAATTTCTACTCTTGTCAATTCACCGTCGCCGAGCTTCGGTGCTCGGTGGTCCGAGCTTGCGGATATTTGACGGACGCTTTGCGCAAAGTTTCGCCGAGTGACATCGCTCGAATGTGAAAGCAAGCATCTCGCGATCCTCAACTTGCATGTTTCAAACCTCACGCTTCTGTGGATAACTTTCACGAATGAAAATACCCCGATCGATTTCGATGGAGTAAGAATTGGAACCGATAATCCAATTATAAATATTTCGGCGAGTTGGAGAGAATTCGCTGATTGGAAGGATTCGAAAAGAAGCTTGAGAAGTTCTCGATTGCAGGATGCGCGTGTCTTATAGCAGCAATAGATAGACTCGACGTGGATATCGAAGTTGTCGATAAATCGATACGTCACTCGAGATATTAATCATTCAAACGCGTCGAACGGCCACGGATGTCAGATTCTGTTGAGTTCCGGTACGGAAAAGTTCCTTGGGATGCGATGCTTACGGACAGCTTCTCCTTTCTTCTCTTCCTCTGGTTGTTTTCTACGCCTGCCATTTTTATCATTTGCCAAGTCTCTGCTTTTCGCTTCGTCTGATTTCGTCTGACCAATATCAAAATACTCGGAACCGAAAAAATATCATGCCCGAGGAAGTATTCATATTTCACGAATTCTATTTGATAGGTACATTGGAAATCGGGTTGCAATTATCCAGAATTGTTCCAGGATCTCGGTCGATTATTTGCCGCCTCCTGTAAACTCAATCGAGACTCTTTCGCATTTTCAGGCAAACTATTTTCCTAAGACCGTATGAAATTTCACTTCAATCCAAATTCCGCGAAAGGCATTTTCGTGTAGCTTGATCCGAATCTCGTTTGAATTTTCCACGAATGAGACCGATTTTCTCCTCGCGTGGACGTTTGCGCCCGAGCGAAGCGAGGGTAAAGAGGTCACACCAGACGGAAATCAACTGCTCACAAGAGTGTTGAACAGCATTTTTCGACGCGACAGGCGAAAAGCTCGATTTCGGCATGCGTCCATTTGGACAGATCCGAGCTTTTACGCACGGAGAGTCGAAAAATACTTAGGTACGACTCGGCGTTCGAAGCTTTCGAACAGTTTCCACGGAGAGAAACGAACCTTCAGAATTTGCCCCAGAAGGCGAAACAACGTTCGATCCTCGAGCTTTTCTGTCAGCTCTCCGAAGAATCAGTACGGATGAAAATACCGAATTTCGAGAAAATGGCTCGTCGAAACGAGAGACTGTGGGAATCATTGGTGGATCGCCGGCTCGAGGGGCGAAGGAGGGTCCCTACAAATTTCCGTCGTATCGCGCGATCTTACGATAACAGAGAAACCAAAACGGCTTCGTTACGGTGAAAGATGACGGGGGGTGGGGGGGGGGGGGACGGAGGTATCGATAGCTCGAGCGTTGATTAATATTCAGCGGCGAAAGTTAGCGTCGTATTTCGAGGATGATTAATTTAAATTATCATCTTCCCGTAAGAGATGATATCGGATTCCAAAAGATTCGCGTTCAAAGACGACGGGACGTCGAACGTCGATCCCCTCGGGAGCGTCCACTTATTCTCGCGCTTCTCGCGAACAATCCCGCGAAACGAGCCCGATAAACTCTCGAGATTTTCCATTCGCGCGCTTTGAAGTTTCGAAAGCTCGAGCGCGAACGCGGAGAGGCGGCGGATCGGGTGGTATTTTCGTCGACTCCCGCGCTAATTCGAACGCCGCGTTGTTTTTCCCTTTCCATCTGCTTTTCCCGTCTCTCCTTTCTTTCACCTGCCCCTTTTCACGATCGAGCCTCGCCGCGCCTCCTCGAGCTCGTTCCGCGCCGCGCCGGAATCGTCATCGAGATCCCACGGCTCCGCCTCGTCCCCCGTTCGAATCGCTGATCGCGCGACCCTCGCTCCTCCGAACACCCGAAGAATCGGGCCTCCGGTAAGTTCGAGGCGCGATGCGAAATACGGGACGGGACGGCGACCAGCTTCTTCGGTATTTACATGGAAACGAACTCGAAGCTATTCAATTAATCTCGCTCTATTGAGAACTTGCTTGCTAATCTAATGGACCCGACGATTCGGGGTTAAGTTCGGCCCGGCTCGGAGTTGAGGTTGATTTCGTGCGACGGGGCGGTCACCCGGGAGCCCCGAGTTCGAAACTAATTTCATCGGGCGAAATATCGCGAATTCGAGCGGTAAAAGTTTCGCTCCAGGTATTCGTGATTGAATGGACCACCGCGCGCCGCGCCCCCGTTCTCCTTTTTCGCGCTTCGTTCCTCCGTTCCGTTCTCGCTACTCGCGGACATTCTCGCGAGGGGAAGACGATAATTCTACCGGATTCGATGTAATCTCGCCGCTTTCTATCATTGACCACGGTCGATTCCCATTTACAATCGTTGCGAGTGTCGAGCGGCTTCCTCGTCGATCTCGGAACGAATGAAATTTCCTCCGATTTTCCTCTCGTAAATCTTCGAAAAATTCAATTCTCCGCTCCGGGACAAAGATGAAAAGTTCGAGGGAATCATCGGTGGCCGAAACGTATCCTTTGTAACGAAGCAGACCCACACGACTGCTTCGTCACGAACAAACCCACGCCCGCTGCTCACCGAGCCACCGTACCACACACACACACGGCTCACCGAGCCACCGCACCACACACGCGCGCGGCACACCGAGTCACCGCACCAAACGCGCGCGGCACACCGAGTCACCGCACCACACGCGCGCGGCACACCGAGCCACCGGACCGACCAGTCCCGCCGGCCGCCGCTAGGTGGCTACGATTCGAAGGCAAGATTACCGCTCGACCGCCTTATCAACCACGCCGCGAGCCGTAGAAGACAGTCTCTCCTGGCCGACAGCCGACATGCTCGAAACCAGAGAACTCCGTCTACCAGACGTAACCACGACCCGCGGGATGAGACCCCGGGCCGCTAGGCGCGAACGCGTCACACGGGAGAGCTTCACTCTCCCGCCGAACCGCACTAGAAAGCCGCATACCGTTTATAATATCCTCTTCGAGGATATCACCGACCAGAGCTAGTCTTAGCTACTCCTGTACATATATATACATCTCAAACTAGTCCCGTAAATATATATATAGAGCTAGACCTAAGTAACCGTAGAATAAGTAGTATTAGAGTAACACGCTGCTCTCTTGTGCAAGCAAACCAGCTATCGTTTTCATATCCGATTTATAGAACGGAACTATCTGGCCCTCCGACGACACCGCCGCCGTCTAGCACCGCCGCCAGCCGTAACTGAACTCTTTTAAATAAACATTTATCTTTTCATTAAAATCACCGTGTCCGATTTAATTGCAACCCACATACCCCGGTGGGTTCCGAGTATCCGGCGGAGAGGGAAGAGACCCTCAGACCCGTTTACGACTACACCGGGTTTTTCCTAGCCCCACAATCCACCCGGTCTAGCCGAAACGTTACACCTTCGCTCGCGGATTCGTGACGAGGGTGGTTAATTAGATTTCACGGCGAGCTTTGCGAGTTCTTTGAGCAAAAGCTGTTAAGCGACAGAAGCCGGTGGACGCGGCCGGACGGCAGGGTAGAGGGACGCCTCCGGGCGAACTTATTAACAAAAGTGCGAAAGTGTAAAAGCAAAGGCATCCCCGTTCTTCCCCGAGGTCTGCCTCCAAGGTTCGCGGACCAGCACAGCCGACTGACCCGCCGGAAGCTAGCGGGAGGTGGGAAGAAGAATCGCGGTCCCTCGACTTCTCGGAGACCGTGTATCCTCGAGGCATACTCTTCGCCGGACGGGCTTTCGAGCTTTTGGCTTTGGTAGCGGACGACCGGCCGAACGAGGCGAACGAATCCGATTGCCAACGGCCATCCTACGTACGTATAATACGGGTATATCGAGAGCGATAGATAGCAAAGCGAGCCCTCACCGTAGGCTTGCAGATGCTTCGATGACGCGAGGAGGAAACTTTTTCCGATTACAGCGTTGGCTCCTTCTGCCGCTCAGTCGATTCAGACGCGAAAGGTCGGGACGAGGAAAATTCGCAGCATCGGAAGGAAGACCGCGAAATAGAACGTGGCGAGTAGAAACGAGATCCCAAGGATTTCCCGACTGGCTATGAAGCCGGAGTCGAGAGCCAACTCGGTTCCCACTCCGTTCAGCATCCTCCACAGAGCCGTATCGGTGGTTACCAAAGACGGTTCTCAAAGGACGAACCTCCGGCGTCCTCGGCATCTTTCGCGCACGTCGTGGTAGGCACTCGTGGTTCTCGAACTTCCGAACCTTCGAGATTTATCGAAATTCGCGATCTTCGCGAAGAAATCCCTTTCTCAGCATCGGTCCTTGTTTTGTTCCAAAAACTCCGGTCAGCGGGACGACATTTTTCCGATCACCGACATCATCCCAAGATGATATTCCATCGGCGCCTTTCGTATCCTCGTCGTATCTACTCATCTCGTTTCGCCGCGAATGCTTCTCGTAGCTGGATACCATCTCCGAACAAAAGGAGAGATCCGATTCAAAAGGCTATGGAGGGCCGAGAGTCTCCGCGAGCGGAAGAAAATTGGTGGCGCAGAAAGGAAGGAAAAATCAGTCGACGAGATCGCCGCGACGACGAAAATTTGTAGGACGATAAACAACGAGGAGGTAGAGAATCGAGAAATCGCTGCGGACGAGGAAACCACAACGAATCGTATAATTTACCAGCATGAGAAGGGATACAATG
Source organism: Arge pagana (assembly GCA_963969455.1). Taxonomy (NCBI): domain Eukaryota; kingdom Metazoa; phylum Arthropoda; class Insecta; order Hymenoptera; family Argidae; genus Arge; species Arge pagana. Next base: position 18,571,855 of record OZ018313.1, on the reverse strand, counting down.
ACGAGTCCTGGCTGACTAAACGCAGCGCGTGGAAGCGGCGTACGCGGATATCGTTGGTAAAACGTGACTTTTGGAACGAAGCGGCGAAATCATCCATCCGTTCGCGGATAAGATGCGCGATGACGCTGACTTCCGACGAAACCGATCGAAAATGCGAGAAACGGGTTGAAGGAAGTCTGGCACGAATGGGTAGAATCGCTCGTCGAACGGAACTGCAGTGGCCGAAGGAAACTGAAAGCCCCCTCGGGGAGCGCGGGAGTGAATTGCGGAAAAATATGCGAATCGTAATGCTCAGGGTGAGTGACGCAGCCTCGAAGGGAAGGGGGGAACGAGTCACGCTGAACGGTGCAACGAGGTGAATTCTGCCCTGGACGAGAGATGTAAGAAGGCTTACACCGCGGTCCAAATTTTCGACGTCGCGGTCACGGGCCTCGTGCTTCCGTTATCTTTGCCCCGTTTTATCCGGCCAATGCGAAATTCAACCCTGGCATCTGCCCTCGGCGATCCTGCCAGTCGACGGCATCAACGAGGAGTAGGGGCAAAGGCACGAGCGTCGGTGACGCGACCCGTCACACGCACGCAAGTATATGGAAGCCGGACGAAATGAAACGATGAATTGTTTTCAAAGTTCCCAGCCGCGTCTCCCGGTATACAGGTTTATTCACGCCCCGAAGTTTGATTCGCCGGGGGAAAAAAGCCGAGGTAAAATAGCGACCGCGTTTGTGAACGGTGTCGAATGGCTTTTGTTTCAATTTTGCCCCATAGAATGTGGATAAACGTATCGGATTGGAAATTCCACGAATCGGGCGAATTTCGAGCGACGAATTTCATACCCGCGATACTCGATCTCTCTCTCGCCAGGAATATAATAGCTCCGCTGAATTCGACGGGAACAAAACATTTCCAATGACACGCGAATAACGTGACATTTCATCCGAAGAATTGTCGCGAAAAATGGTTCGCACTTTTTTAAATCATCGTTCCACGCTTCCAGGCTATTCGCATTCGAACGAACCGAGGTACTCGATGCTGTGAATACCGTTGTCCGTGATAATGGTACGCGGCGAATCTACCTTTCGCGCTTAAGCTTGTTCAAGCCCGTTTCGAGTTTTTTCCGTCGACCGGGAAAATTAGCCGACGTGACTTTTTTCCGCGGGGATGCATATTTCCACCGGATGTATATTCCTCGAAAGTCCCGAACCTCCTCGCCGTTGGAAGGGGCGTACGACCGTTCGATTCGGACGGCGAGCGCGCGGGCACGACGCGGGTAATGGGAAACCATGGGGTAGAATGTTCGCGTCCCGTCGTAAATACGGAAACTTAATCCTCTAATCCGTTGAGGCTACCCGTTCCCCTTCTCCCTCTCTATCTCCCGTCCAGCCTTTTCTCAACCTCCGCGAACTCGCTCGCTGCCGAGGTGCCTTCGCCCGGCCCCGCTCTTTACGCGCGCACCGCGTGGACGGGGTACGCGCTGTTTGTTCCGGTTCGCTAGGATTCTCCGGGGAAAACGCCCGAGATTTCCATCAACGATTTCTCTCTATCTTACGTCGTAGACGAGATGAATAATAAACCACAGCCTCGCAACATTTTCGACGAGTGGCAGCCAAAGGGGAAGATCAAGGTGAGATCCTGGCTCTAACTTTCTTTGCTGCGAGAAGAATGAAGCGCCGTTTCGCCGTGCCGCGTCGCGCGTACATATTTATGTATCGCCGGGCAAATGGCATCGGAAGCGTCACGAGTACGCGGAGGGGTGGATAACGACCCCTCGTCCCGGTGGACGAGGACACCGGTCGTTATATGCCCGTAGCTTTCACCTGCCGCCGCTCGTTCCCTAGACTCGCCCGGAATCCTCTCTCCCGAGTCCGTTTGTGCCTGAAACAAACGAACGCTTATGGACTTTTTCCTCGTCGCAATATCGCTGGATTCCCTCGACTCCGTTAAGAACGAGATCCCCGTCCCTGTCCCGTCACGCCCCCCGCTCTGTAATTAATCCAACCGTCGGAATAGTAGAACAAAGAAAACCTCCGTCGCTTCCATTTAAATGTTCCGCTACATGGCTAAATCTCGCGAGCCAGCCAGCAGATCCTCCCGAATTCGTTCGGTCTCTTGGAATCCTTTCGAGGGGTGCGACAAAATGGCATCGCGAAAGGGTTGAAAATGGTCATTCTTATCCGCGCGCGTTACAGCTTCGTTCACCGGCCGTCTCCCCAACACTTTTCGTGACCGCCTCGTTCGAGTCTCGCCACTCGACGCGGCCCAATGGTTCGGAAGGCCCGAATCCCTGGCCAAAAGTCGAGAAATAAAGGTTGAGATATCGACATTTTTGAAATGCATTCCCGTCGAGAAAGGCTCGGGGCATTCGGATCGCACGAGCCCAGGTCGAAACGTTGCATACCTACTTTGCTGCGACAGTCCAAAGTTGCCTCTCTTATTGGGAATACGCGCGAATCCCGCGTTCGAAAACAAAACTTTTTTCCAACGTCACAGGTGTCCGAACATCAGGTTCAAAGGCGATCCAACTGGATCAGGCGGAGCCTTTCGCGTCTACGACTCGGACCCTCCGGTATCAAGGTTCGTTCTCTTCATTTGACTTCGAGACTCGAGACACGCGAACCCTGAAATCCGGCGCAGGTCCGTCGAGCCGCTCCGTCTGCCCTAACCACGCGCGCGTCCATCTTTCCGCGTATCACAGCTGCCCAATCCTTCCCATATCCTCGGAGATCGCGTATCGATTTCATCCGGTATTCGAAGAGGCGATACTCGTCGCGAACACGCCGGGCGCGCCGCGGCGTAACGCGGCAACACGTTGCTCGCGAGCTTGCGATGTATACGCTCGTCTAATGGGATCAGTGACGAATGCAGCATACGCCATCGGGCGAAAGTCGTGGAACGTTGCGGAAATACAACACGATACCCCGGTGAAACTCGAATCGACCGCGATCCCATAGATCGCATTGCTTGGAATTCCACCCCGATCACAGATAGCTCGTTTATTATCTCGCCAACTGGAACAGAGAGCGCCCGGAGGAACGAGGTATTCGTGCGAACGAGATTCGGATAAATATCGTTACACCGTCCCCTCGGCCTCGAAATGGCCGGGCAATATCGGTCAAGAACTGGAGCACGTATTCGATTAATGACAGCGCAATTATCATCACGCGTGCTCTCCATACGCATTTTCTGCTCGACCCGTTCCGCGACGGGGCAGGGGGACGCCGAGCGTCGCGCACACGCGGGACGAGGGGGGTGAACAGCCACCAAATAGCCGTAATATTTTACGTGCGTCTAACTTGTCCGTTTACGTGGAAGCTGCCCGCGTGCAGCCACGCGGGGTAAACGGTAGCTCGAGTTCGCGGTCGCTGCGAGAAGAGCGAAACGAGAGGAAACGAACGGAGCTGGGGAGGAACACGGAGGAGAGGACGAAGGAAGGGGAAACAAGAAAGAGGCGAGAGAGGACAGGAGGCTGGGGCACGTGCTGCGTATAATCGCACCGATACGTCATGCGAGGACGGGTTTCCTTCGCCACACGCGAGTTCTCGTTGCCGCGCGTGCCCTGCGTTAAATTGATGGCAATCAAACGAATGAGTTTTTATATCCTTCTACTCCTCGTTTCGTTTCATTTTATTTCACTTTACGTCCTTCCCGCAGAGTCATTTCGACGCTGACTCTGCTCGCGTTAGCTCGCGACCGTATTTAAACGGTACAATGACGAGCGTTGATCGCCTTTCATCGCGGGAAAACGATACATCTCCGCGAAACCCGATGATATTCGCTGTCAGTTGATTCGCCGACTGTGCCGAGTTTTTCAGTTCTCCCCGAACAACTTTTCGTCAACTTCTTCCGCCTCTCGGCTTCTCGTTCGTTTATACACGTTACTCCCGTTTGCTTTAGTTACTCGCCGCTCCCTCTTATTCGATAATGCAAACGAAGAGGGTCCTTTCTTCGCGACAGGAGTTTCCTCTTTCAGCTCGGCTTCAAGGTGGCGACCAGTCGGGATCGTGCCCTCTCTTCTCGATTGTCGCCAAGTCGCGACGATCCTTCGAACATCGACGATGATATAATCAATTGTGAAACATATTCAGAGATCATCGAAGTTTCCGGGAGTATCACGCGATACGACGAAAGGCAATCGAGTGAGAAGTCTTTCGAAAAACGCGCGGCATACGATTGCCCGATGGCGCAAGCTTCGCGCAAACTTCTGCGATACGATTCGTCTTCTCTGCAGCGTTATCATCGTTAATCCCGTCTTCGTTGGCAATTACTTTACCGAGGTCAACCGAACGCCGCGTCTTTGCAGGCGTTTCTCAAACGACCAAAAGCCCAGGGAAGTATCGAACGTCGCTTTTATTCCATAAACTTTGAGCGAGTTCTGCGCGTCGCGCGCGTACTAAAGCCGTTCAATCTCCACGCGCAACAAACGAACACCGTCAAACACCGTCGCGCGCGTCGCAACATCGTTACGAACCTGGATGCTGTAATAAACGAACGTAGGCGAGGCGGCGCGAATTAGTCTTGTTTGCTCGCGGTCTTTGGACGGCGACCACCGTCTTCTGGGTCGGTTATCACTGCGGGAACGTGTTTCGCAGTTATACGACCGCGACGATTCCACGCCGTAGCAACGTCCGCGTATATCGCCGTGTTTCCGAGAGAAAATCCCGGCCGAGACAACGTGCGTGTGCCCGCGTTGCGAATCTGAGCCCGAAGTCTTGTGGGAATTCGCGCGTGTGGGTGGAGCGAAGCTGCAGGCAAGATCGAGCCGCGGTCGTTGCGTCGGCGAGGGGAGAAGAAGAAGCAGAAGAGCGCAGCGAGCGATACCGGGTCAACCCAGGTGTCCTCGCGTCCGCGCGGAGCTGGCTGATTATGTACTTGTTGGTTGGCCTCGAGAGGATCTCGCTCCGGGTCATAACGAACATTAATTAATTCGTAAGCTCGCCCTACGCGCGTGTACCGTTTCTGCTTTTTCTTCCGCGACCAGCGACGCGGATTCGTTCCGATACGACCATTAATTATACGGATCAGTTCCCTACGACGGAGAAAATCCCTTTATATTTATGGCAATAACGCGGTGAGGCGATTCAACGAACGAAATTTTTAGGCTTGTTTCGCTCTCTCGAGGAAACTCGTGACGCGAGTCGAGGAACGTTGCGCGATTACGAAGTTTGTCTTTTCTTTGTATGTATATGTGGTTGGATACGAGATCGGTGAAGGCTACGTAAACTTTCGCGATTCGAAGTTGTAACCTCCCGGTGCGAGCTTATCGAATGGATTCAGAAACGTGGGTCGGACACGTTTCCTCTTACATCGTCGCCTACCCCTGTATCTCGGTTCGACGTCTCGGTATCGGGGGCACGTCAAATCTACGGCATGTTTTTGAGACGATCTCCTCGTTTCGAAACGCATGCGCGTCGATATTTCAAAACTTGTAGCTGTCGTTGACGAACCACCCGAGCTTTTCCGGCCATTAATACTCCTCGTCCGAAAATGCCGGGTACTACAGCTGTGCCGATCGATTCGGGCCAGAGACGAGGCTGCGATTAATTTCACGACTCGATCTGAACTAAAGCGCGTAGTTCAGACCGTTCGAGGCCGAACGACGACGGCTCGCGTCGATACTCGAGAATAATCTGCTCGTAACGACCGAGAGTGTCGATGATTCTCGAATGATAATCCAGCGGCTCCGATGATGCTTACGTGATATTTATGAGAATATCATCGCGTCGTTCGGAAATGAATTACGGCTCTCGCGAGTCGAGGAGCGGCTACGGTTTCACCTGCTCGTCGCGGCAGGTGACATTTCTATCAGCAAACTTCAAACGAAATGCCAGGGGCGCTCGGACCTCGGAAAAGCGTCGTTGTGATATTCATACATTCGCGCGGAGCTCAAAAGTGGAAACTTGTTATCAACGAGAAACATTTTGACTCGCACGTTTCTCCGAAAAATGAAAAAGCTTGCTCGAGCTCCGACGGCGACAACTGGCTCTCAGCGCTACGATCGTGTCTTTGACACTTTCTAACGAGGAAAGCTTCGCGAGCGAGAAGCGATGCCGTTCGGAAGCACTAGCAACGACGTTCGAGTTGTCACTAGTGCTCGGCTATCTAATCGATCCGAGATAATTGAAAATCGCAATACTCGCGCCGATTGCACGAATTCCGAAGAAAATTATGAAGCAGCAAGAAGAACCGCGCGCCTATTGAAAACTTGCCGCAGCTTTGAACCGCAAGAAATTAAGATATACCTCTTTTTATTCCAAAAAAAGGTCTTTTTCACCCAGAATACAAAATGTTTTTATCCGAGTCTTTTAAAATCCAGTATACGTAGCTTGATATAAGAAAAAACTGGTATTTTTCGCCCGAGAATGCCTACATTTTTTCTACAGATAAATCCTAATACCGCGTTACCATAGCAACCACGGCGGTGGCGCCATTAATTCTCTGCCCTCCCTCCAATTATAATAAAAAGGGTCCGTAATATTACAAACACATCACTTGCATCCGTGTCAATGGAGCGAGGTTGAGTCAGCCATATTGTTATTTTGGTATTTTGCCAAGGAGGACACCGAGTTTTTTGAGAATTAGTATACTTATTAGCTAGGGAAAAGACCGTGGTATTCTCAAAACGAGAATACCAGTATCTTCACCGGAGGGAGAAATTTCTCCGGTGGAAAAAAAAACTTTTTTTCAGTGCAGATCCGAGAATCCGAACGAGATTCCTCCGTCTGCCGAGTATAACTCCGATCCGTCACGAATGCGACCGGTGCGTAATCCTAGATGTTGAAATCAGTACTGATAATCATTATCCCCGTCGGATTCTCGAACAGAGGCAGTTCCTTGCATTTTCTCACCGTATCACGGTGTGGAGCATCACGGAAAGGGAGTTTTTTTCATTCCCATCAGAAAGTTGTTAGCGCGACGGAAAGGGTAGGATCTCGATAACGGCCCAACGATGAAGTTTCATCGAGTGTTGTCGGGGCCAAACTTGGATGGCGCGGCTCGTAGCTTCACTCCCAACGAGTACGAGCAGGTTCTGCTTTATGCAGCTTACAAGTCCGCGAGTAGTCAACTCCGTAGCACGTCGGCTTGAATTCCCGTGTTCCGTTGCCTGACAAGCTTGCAGCCCGTAAATTTTTAATTGCAACTTGTTAATCGTAAATTTTCCGCAGCAGTCTCCGGAGATTGCGTCTCATTGTCGACCGTCAACGTCTGGTGTATAGCGGTATTATAGCGGTTCGCGCGTTCTCGACGATATATTCCCCACGTCAAGTGGCGAAAAGTAAAAGGAACGGGTACCATCCACTCTAACGGTGTCCCGTGTACCCGGGTACGCGAGAGATTCGCGGAACGCTGCCTCCTTTGGCTACTTTCCGACGAGCTTCACCGACGAATCGACGAAATGCGAGGAGCTAGAACTATGTATCGGAATGCGGTGTCCCTTTGATGCGAGCTCGATCGTGGCCGCGACCGTATCCAGCTCCGGCCGTAAACGTCGTCGGTACTTCCCAACGATAAGGGTTCGCGAGGGTGACGGAAGTGGCTGTGTTGGCTTCGGGTAAAGGATCGTGATTGCCACGAACCGGTGCATACGTTGGACGCAGCACGCGCCATACCGCCGCGAAATCAGCATATAATCCGACCATATCTGTATTATATTACGCGGGATTGTCGTTACCTAAAGTGCTCGTGAATCTCGCTTCCATTGCAACGGGGGCAGGGCTTGGGTATAGACGTATGGCCGCTTCGTATCGCGTACGAGTGCAACGCGTTGTACCTCCGCGACTCTCGCGGAATTTACAGTCTTGCCGTAGACATTCTAACCGAATCGATTTTCAAATGCCACCACCTGTTTCCCAGTTTCCCAACGTTCCACCAAGAGCACGCCAAAATTATCCTTCGCATTCCATTCGAAGCACTCGTTTGCCCCAATGTTCCTTTCCGTACAACGTTTTCATCATTTTCCATCCGGCGCTGTCCAAGGGCTTTCCCGGAGAAAGCTCTCGCCTGCTCTCGCGGATTCGAGTACCCGTTTTAATACCATCGGAAATCGACAGCTCCAAATCTCACCCAGACTCGTCGACATCGAGCCTGGCGTACCAACGTGGTCTGAAAAAATCGTTCCACCGCGCATCAGGCAAATGGTTCCAAGGTTCCCGTCGCCCTGCGCGGCCAGCTGCGAGATGTTCCTGTATTTCCACGCCGTTAAACTTCCTATGGCTCGTTGTGAAAGGTTACTTCGTTCATCTCCACGTTCCTCTTCTTGGACACGTAAATTCGGTAGATTCGTAGTATTGAAAAAAAAGCCAGGCTCGAGTTACTTATCGCTTCCAATCGCGAACGTAACATCTGCCGCACGCTATCGGGGTTCCTCGCGACGCGTGACTCGTGATTCTGGAATCGAAGACAATTCCCGCGACGTTCCGCGATACGCTTCCTAATTCTTGATTTCGAGAACAAACGGTTCCGAACATGGCGAGAACGTTTTCGAAATTCACGGAACGAAGTTGAATTGCCGTGAAATAAATTTAAATGTTCTTTTTCCCAGTCTCGAATCCCGGCAAGAACCACCGGTTCCATTTAGCGTCGTTCGAGTGTTACTTTTTCCTACGTTCTCGAGCAAGTGGAAACGCAATTACACCGTGCCCCCTGGCCTCGTTTCTCTTTGGATTTACAGAAGCGAATATACACGCCGGGTTACGAGCCGAGTGGAATTTGCAGGGGCGGAGGCGTCGATTCGCGAGATCTTCCGCACGGTCGACAGCCTCTTCCACGCCGCGTCAGACTCTTAATTGCGACAACTCGAGAGAATCGAAAGTTTTGCGACTCGTCGAACATTTGTCCTCGAGACAAAAACCGTCGTCAATCGCGACTCGCGAAACACCGAACAATCATTGTTCTCCCGTTCCCGGAAGCGGCGCGTAGAAGGTCGTGCCATTTATCCGTAACGTTTTCCAACGAAGACCGGAGAAAGAAGAAGTAGTCCTGCGAAACACTGCGAACGAGATCGCGAATCGTATTCGTAAGTGTTAGGAAAAATGGAGGAGAGGATAGGGGTAGAATTTTGAAACTGCTAGAAAACGAGTCGAACGGAGAGTATATTTGGGGGAAAATGTTCGCCGTGCGACGAAAAACAACAGAAGTCAATTCTCGCTCTTCTCCGCACCCTCGTACCGTTATTTTCCGCGTTCCCGACAATTATCGAAGGTGGCGCTAACGAGATTCGGTATAACAACCCGGATGAAATATCGATTCCATAGGCGTCCGCGCGTATCCTCGCGAAAATACGTGACCCGACACTCTCTCTCCCTCCCTCGCACGGTCTCTACGCCGCCGAATCCATTTATTTACAGTTCAGCCCCTACTGCGGTTATGATATGCCTACAAACCGCGCTCCACTCAAATTACTCGAGCGCGCGATCCTAGATAAAATTAATTGCTTTATTTACGTTTATTATCTCGCGTAACAGGCCCGGAAACGATTACAGTTGGAGTATCAAACCTATGACTGTCGACACGGACGTACGAAATTTGGGCAAGCATCGACGCGCGGCGTCGTTGATACACCGAGACAGCGACGTCCCCGGCACCGATTTGCAGTCGGAACGTTTCTCCGCCTCGGCGACGGTTCGCTTTTGGCGACGGTTCGATTTTGGCGACGGTTCCACCGTTTCCAATACCGCGAGCGAGCTTGCCCGTCGCGAGGCTCGCGTGCCTTCGTGTTAATTACGTTTTCGACTCGACTCCACGGTTTTCCATTCCCCGGCCCTCGATAGAATCCTCATATTTTTATTCCATGTTCCATCGAACCGAATTCGATTTGTCAAATTGTTATTATCACGTGATGTTGCAGCTCGAGCCGGCCACTTTTTATGCAAATCCAACCAGCAGCGTTTAATTCAATTTCAATGTTTCCTGCTGCCTCGAAACGAGTTTAAAACATTGAATTTCATTACGATGCGATGTATATTCTGCTCGCGAAACCATATCATGAATATACGGTCAGCGTAAAACATTCGTGAAATAATGGCGGTTGTCGGTATGCGTCGAACTTGGATTCATTCGGCGCGAAAGCCAATGCTATTTCTGGTGCATCGGGCGTAAGCTTTCCTAATTCTTCGTTCGAGGAACAGAAATAGCTCCGTTGCGATGTGCAAGATGAAATAACGGGGTTTCTCTGTTCACCGACTATCGTAACGCGGCGAAGCGCGGACGGGACGAAAATGTCCCGCGCGAGAAAGATTCACCGGAATGAATACGAGGAATAAAAACGTGGTAAGGCTATTTTTCAAAACGTCGTAGGATCGTGACGGATCAGAAACGAGAGATCGGGCGAATAAAACCAGACGAGAGGATCGTGGAACGTAAAGGAGAGACAACGACGTGGAGAATAGAGACGGGATGCGAGGTAGCGACAAACGGCGGGATTCCTCTTCGGTGGAAGGGTTACCATTATATTATGCAAAATTAAACATAGATTTACTCGAGAGTTCATTTTACCGCTCAAAGATAAAGAGACGAGGCACTTTATTACGTCGTTCGTTGCCTTCCGTCTCTCTATTTCTCTCTCGAGCTCGCTCGCTCGCTCCTCCGGGCGTAGCACGGCTGACCCGTGACGTTTCGAAGCTGAGAATACGAGGGAGGATGGACGAGGAGAGGCGACGAGTACGCCGGTTGACGCAGCAGCGGGAGATCGGCCGAAGGGGCGAGAGCCGAAGAGGCAAAGACCAGAGAGGCGAGGGTCTCGTGCGCGCCGCTCGTAAAACGTTTTACACGCGGCTAGCTGTGCGTTGTTGTTGCCCTCGACCACCGGGGATGGTAACGTCGCCGCGCATTCTAACGAGCTTTTCCCTGTCATTTTCGCACTGATATCCCGTTCAACCGCCGATCGTTGTTCGTCGTTTCACCAGTCGCGTCCTAAATTACTTTGGCTAATTAGCCCGTGCCTCGCCGCGAATCGCGGTGATTGACGCGACGCGAAACGAAGACGTCGATCACGCGCCGACGCTTAATTTCCCGGGGATCGAGGAGATATAATTGATTCGTCGTCGGGAGCGCCGAGGAGGGCGCGCGATAGCCTCGCGAGGTCCCTTTCGAGACGGGGCTGGCGGCGCGTCGGCCTCGTTTGCTACGTCTCGAAAGACCGGGATAGTCGAGGCTCTTTCGCTGACGGTCGAATTGTCGGCGGAAACGGCGTTTTTGGAAAAGGGTCAAGGTATTTTTCACGCAGCCGCAAACTCGTCGACGAACTCAGCCGTGAACGGATGACGAGAATGGAGATGTTTCGTTGCCTCCGAATTTTTCGAAAAGACTTGGTCCTCATTTTTCCCCTCGAATTCGTTGAAAACAACTTTTTTTCCGCCGTCACGTGTCCGACGCGAATAGAAATCGTAGGCGATCGTTTGCCGGGAATTCTTCGAATAAAATATCCCGTCCGTTTGTTGCCCGTCGTTCGCGTCTTCCGTGCAGCAAAATTATCCTGACTTTTTTACACGTTACCCGATCAGTCTGCCCGCCAGATTCGGTCGAAGAAGAATCAACTCGTCGTTTTCTCACGAGGATCGTGAATAAAAAATCCGATTCGTCGGCAATCGGGGAATCGACATCGTCGCTTTGCTCGAAGGTACGAAGAATCTCTAACGAGGTTGCAAGTTATTGATGGCCGGCGAACCGTTAACCACGTTGGATCAATTTTCAGCCGGTGAAATTACGGTAAAACGTGGCGAATGGCCGGGGTCAGCCGCGGACGAGCGTCTATTTACGTAGCGTATGGCAAGTAGGGTGTGATTTTCTTACGCCAGGTGACGACAGCTTGCGCGTTGAATGTACCATTTGAACTCGTATAATGACTTCATTCCGTCGTTCCTCGAGATGCGTAGCTGTAGGTAGACGTTACGTGACGATTTAACGCTACTTGTTTCTCGTCACGCCGCTCGACCAGAGCCAACGGATCATTTATGCGGAACTCGAATCGCGAGACAACGAACCTACATTAGGCGCGGGACTCGCGCGTCGCCGATTCAAAGCCGAAATAATTTTCTCCCGACGAATTTATTAGCATGCATTACGAAAAATTCATCCCTCGAGAAAACGACAGCGAAGGAAATGTCTCGCCTCTGGAAGAGAATGTGAAATTCGTTCGGCAAAAAATTCGCTCCGCGGTGATATCTCGAAAATAACATCCTCGTTTCGAGGAAAACAAGTTCGATGCGCGGGGGAGAGGGAGATAATTTTTCACCTCTCGTCGCCCATTTCTCGTCGAATTCATCCCCCGTCGAGAATTCACCTCCAAACAATTCGAGTCGTGCGAGTCGGATTGCGTCGATCGAGACGTAAGTTTCGTTTCTCCGGCTTCGTCGTCTCCAACGAGGACCGTGAAATTACTCGGCTCTTCGAGCCGTATTATTCATCCGTTTGGACGACGGAACAGCAAAGAAAGCAAAAATCACGCGCGGCTCGGTACATCGCGTACGCGCGTTTTCCTCGCGAGATTCCCGAACTTCGCTTTCGCCTCTCGATAAACAATTAGTCGCGTCCTGGCGATTCGTTGACAAGAAACTTTATTCGTCGGAGTTGAGAACAAAAGAATATCCGCTCGGAAATTTCCTGTTCCACTTCGAAACGTCCAATTCCGAGATCCTTTGTCATCTGGGACGAAGAGAGTACTCGTCGTTTCTCCTTTTTCTACTTTTCGTCGCTGTTTTTTTCGTCGGTATATTCGTCCATCGTCTCGGTCCTTCCGCGTCGACTCTTCCTCTCGCTCCTTGTCCCGTTTTCTCTGTCGCGAAAGGAGCGCGTAAAGTTTTATTCACTCCCGTCGCGACGCCTCCCGTTGGCCCGAGTTTTTCGAGAATCGCCTCGGAACGCTGCCTGCTTATCGCGCTCCCAAGCCACGACGAGAGCACGGCGAGCGTCCTCCTTTCGTTTCACCGTAAATACAACTTAAATGCTTCTCTCGTCTCTCGGCGACGGAATTCACCGCGCGACGAACATGTCGCGGCCTCGGGCTCGCTTCCGCCTGGACCAACTCTTCCGCGATTAAGATACACGTGCACCCGTTTCCGGGTCGACACGTCCGCGACGCGTAGAAACGAGACGTTTCACCCTTCTCACCCCTCGCCGTTCCCTTGCGCACAGTTTTTTTCCCTATTTTTTTCTCTCTCGCCTCTTTACCTAACGACCGCGGATTCGAGGGATTCGCGCCAACAGCGGGCAGAACTACAACTTCCTCGTAATGATTATTAGAACGCGCGTCAGGTGTACCCGAGGATGATTCACGGTGATTGGCGATTGGCTGTTTTCATTGAGTGCCCTCCTTGTTTCGTTCACTTTCGATCTCCGACGTGCTGCGCCGCGGTACGCCCGACAGATTTCAATTCAACTGTAACTCATGCCAGCTCGGGAACTCGATTTCAATTTGTGTACGACGAACGACAAAGCGAGATATTCGGCGCACGAGCAGAAGAATCGTCTCGATTTTCAGACGCGATTCGCGGCGAGGCGATAACGGGGAGCCGAATTTATTCAAAAGGATTTTTCCTTCCGTCGACGATTGGTATTTATGCGACTGTTTCGCGGGGGAGTATCTGAATTTTTCAAATCACAGCCATGATCTTGATCGTGAGATATCTCCGCGCGGTGTCGCGAGGCCAACGACGAGAAGGCGCGTCGTGAATAAACGCGAACGTTTTAGGCACGTATCGATTTGCTTTTTACGAGGGTTCGGTAAAAATAAAGCGAGTCGGACGACGGGAGACGAGTGTCGCGGGGCCGAGGGCCGGCCTGGCAAAACCCTCGCCGAGTATAAAATGGGCGGTACGAAACGGTGTAAAAAAAAAACAAACAAAAAAAACGAGAAATCCGAGCGAAGGGTCACCTGAACGAGGAAAGTGCGAGGGACGGAAGGGTCGATGGTGGTCGCCGTTGGTGGACGACGACCGACCGGCGCGGAGGGTTCGGGGATCGAATAAATTGTGTCTCTTCGCGAAGTGGAGCAAAGAGCCCTCGCCATTCACCCTTTTTTCTTCGACAGCTTATACACAGAGGATGTCGTTAAAATTGTACGGGACAAAGCGACAATTTCGGAGGAGAAATTCACCGGGAAAAAAACACCGAATAACGGAGAATAAAACTTCTCTGTCCCGCGGTTCTTTCGGTTCCATTGGGTTTTCCGCGAAAACTAATCACCCGGACACCAGAACTCGAAGACCAATAAAGTACGTCCCTCGCTAATGTTTCTTCGTTGCGATCACCAGCGGTTCTCGCGTTTTATTCGGCAACCACGGATTCAACATCGATTTCCATTCCTTGTCCCGTGCAGTAGGTATAAACGCGTCGATCACTCTAATAATCTCCGATTATCCGTGAAAATAGTCAGCCTCGTACGAATGACTTTTAAACCTATTTTTTCTCGAACGACGTGGTATTATTCAAAAATGATAACCGTTCGAGTTCTCAGTGCATAAATGTGCTCGAGGAGGATAACCGCGGAATTGAGATAGGAGGAAAAAAGTGGGTCGTCTTTCCTCTCTCGTCTTTTGTCAACTTCCAAGTCCCGCTGCTCGGTCGACTCCGCGAGAATTCGCCCACAGGTGGACGTATACGAGTTTATATATACGCGTATGCACGCATGTACGTGTATACGAGTCTCTTTGAAAGCACTTGACGAAACCTCACGTTTCGTTAGACTCGATTCGTAATCAGCTTGGTGGTCGCGTTGTCATCGACGTCTCGAGTATTTTTCCGCGTGAATTTAATCTCATTTCGAAACGTCAAATTCGTCCCTGCAAATATCAGATATCAGCTTCGACTGGCGTTTTGCCCATCACCGATTGAAGCAGGAAAAAAATAATAAAAGAAAAACAGTGCGTGCGAGGAAGAATAAATGGTTTTTTTTTCCAAATGGGAGTCGATGAACGAACAAAGTTCTTTGGAAATATATTCGATATTGTCGTATTCGAAATTGAACCAATAACGAAAACGCGAGCGTACAAATTCGAGAGAATAGAAAAACAGCTAGAAAAACATATATTCGAAATGCACGAAGGATTTGCGCGAAATTGGAACGCTAAAGGCGAGCGAGGTGATTACAAGGATACGAACGTAATCGATAACTTTTGTGCTGAGCCGAGCATACGTTTTGGTATTTCGACGGTCGACGATCGAAAGACGGGTTCCGCATTCCTTCGAGCGATGGTTGACCGAGGATCGACCGAGAACCGACATCCGCGAAACACGGGGGGATCGACCGGTGCAAAAACGGCGAAAGCTCAAGCGAACGACCGCTGCATCGGGCTGCTCGTTCGAAACGCCGTGTCGAGCTTGGCTCGCAAGCTCGTTTCGCAGCCATAAAATATTTATTAAAACTTCTACCGGTGCAACGAGCACGTTTCACAAGCGATTCACCCGTCTGGCGAAGTCGTTGGGAAAATGTGCGCGAGCTTGCGTTAGTAGCGTCGTAATCATTTCGCACGAGTAACCGTCAACCGTAACACGCATATGGAAGTGTCGGGGGTTTCAAATCGATAGAGACGACTTATCGCGAGTCATGGGAAAATCGCCCCGCGATCCTATCCCCTCTCGTCGCCATTTTTCCACTCCTTGCCAACGCGTACTCGAGGTCGTCGAGAACTTTCGGTAGTCGAGCTCCGGCGTAGCGAAGGCTTCGTTTCACTTTTTTCCATACGGTGATTCTCGTTGACCAACGGGACGAACGATTTGGAATCGGTCGACAATCGCTCTCGACTCGACGACGTTATTTCCCATTACTCGCCGAGGCACCTACTTATCGAAACAAAGCTAATTTGCCGCGGCGGAGGGGGGAAATCCGGAGGAAAAATTGAATTTCCAATTACCAGGCCGTTGAATTCCCAACGCTCCGCTCTTCCCTTAGTTGGCGTGATGTTTTCGACGTGCTTTCTAAAAAACTCGACAAAGCTGGCGTGACAGGGTGAATCTCGTCGTATTTCCATCGAACGTCACCCTCGAAATCGCGCACATATTTTCCGCCCGGTTCATTGCCTCGGGCAGAGTGAATTTCTTCGGGTTGCACGTTGTGCTGTTTCGTTTTCCGTGAAACAAGGTACTTCGCGATGAAAAACGGAATGGCTTCCGAGGAGAAAAAAGTATTCCAATACAGTCGGCGAGAACGAGCGGACGACCGGGAATGAAATCCGTCGCGAGATGTAAAAACGGAAGGAAAAAATCTGTGCGTGACGCGATCGGGTCATTCATTTGCAGTAAAAGCGGGCTCGGCGTTAAATCGAGACGTGCCACTCTATAACTGTCACGTCGTCGTAACGATACGCCGGGCACGTCAATAGTGCGCGTAACAATAATGACGATGTTATCACCCGCAGCTATTATTGCCGCAGCATTATTGTTATCATTCGCCGCCAAGCACGGCGTCAAATACTCGCTTTACCAGTTTGTTTCACCGAGCATCGGTCGTCCCTCTTTTCCGTCAAATTTCCAAATGATTGCTGTCCGAATCGTTCACATTTCACAACGATTCGTCAATTTCCAGCGCGACGTCAATTTCGCCCGTCCGCGTGTGCTCGGAAAATATTAGCGCGCGCGGATTTATTATATTTGTCGATCCGCGAATGAAAAATACACGAGGAACGATCACGCGAACGATTCGCGCGAGCTCGACGTTGAGCGAGCCAGGAGAAAAAGGTGAGAATCCACTCGGAAACGTTTGCGACGAACTACTACCTAGCGGAACAAATGGCAATTGATATTCGTTTCATTGGAATTTCTTCGACCGAATGCCGATCGATCGATCCGCCGTGGAGAAGCGACGCGCGAGCGATGAGTAATGGATCGCGAAACGATGCGTCCGACCCGAATAACCGTTTACTACTCGAAACGCTCCGACTATCAATCGTTTCGTTCTACTCGAGACGCGACTGACAAGTAACCGCCGCCGTTTCGAATAAGACGCTTCGTTTCTGCGGTGCCTCGAACGGACCGATAGGGTGGAAAAATTCGGACGACAGACTTTCCTCACGGGTTAATTTGTTGGAAGCTCGACCGAACCTCGGCGGACGAACGATCGGCCGTCCGTATGGAAAATATGAACGACGCGTCCGATTCCGAAACGCTGCCGAGACCCGGGATCGACGCGGCGGAATGGTCCCGCAAAGCTTTTTCGAAAATCACGTCGACCCCGAACGTTTATGTATAAATCGGTTCGTTTCCTCGACGCGGCCGAGCTGACCGCTCGTAGGTGATCTCGTAAAGGGGATGATTTGATGGCAGAAACGCGAATCGATGATCCTAACTCACCCGCGTCCGATTTCCTCCCCGATTCGCGCGAGGGGACCAGCGCGATCGCGAATAAACTTTCGTCCGACCTACTTCTATTCTTCGAATTCCTCGAATGGATTTGTCTTCGATCTACGAGCCAGTACCGCTGAATCGATACGAGGAGACTATCGTTGGTAGATTTTTGTTATTCGCGACGTTATTTCTCCCGCTCGACCCGGGCAGATGGAGTAGCTACGTGGAACGACGACCCACCCGTCTCTCCGTATCCGATATCCATTAATTTCACCCGTTCGCCGCATCCCTGCCGCTGGGTACTTCTGAAATTTTACCGGCGACAGTTTTTCGAAAGCGAACGCACGAGCGTCGAGCATCCCGGGGCGAGGGAAACGAGAGGCCGATGCGGGGGGGGGGGGGGGGGGGCGGAGACTCGTTCCCACCGGAACACTTCGAACATGCCACGTGGTTACAATGGTCATTCCATTTCAGTCACGCTCCCGAAGCGCTGGTCGAAGGTCCCGATTGACCGATGGACCGTTCACCCCACGGAAAACACCGAATTCGTCGACGAATCGAATACAAAGTATTTCGCTTTATATTTTCCCCGTTTTCGCATTCCCATCCTTTTTTTTCCTTGATTTTCACCATTTCTTTCCACTCTTCTCTTCACTTGGTTTCTCCCTACCGTTACCGCGACAGCGTTTGGTATCTCCGTTCCCAACGACGTCTCATTCAGACTTTTTAACTTCGATTCCTCGACGCAACCCTACATGCTTTGCTCGTTCCGATATTCCTTTTCCTTTTTTCTCGTACCTACTATCTCCTCAATTTTCACTTTCGATTTTCCGCCTTTTCCGTCTCAGCCCCATTTTTTACTCTCTTCTCGCCTCACGTTAACGTTCTCATCTCATCGCGATCTCGTTTGGTTGTTCTTCTTAGCGTCCTTTTCATACGAGCAACGTGGTTCGGAGGATTTCGCGTCTGCGTATTTTTCTCTTCCGAGTTGCGAAAATAAACAATCGAAAAAAATACCTGAAGGCATTGAAATTTATAAAACTGGTCTCGAGATCGCGGCCTCGTGAAAACGATTCGAAGAGCTTACCGAACATCCGGTGGCGAATGTATTGATAGAGTCAGAAGAGCATCCGATGCGAACCGAGGCGACGATCGAAGCACGCGTGGGTAGCGGAGGTTACGCCGATCGCAAGTAGTAGAGCCATAGAACGGTCAGACGCCCGCGCGGCGTTCGCATGCCGACTTATCGCCGGATCATCTATGATGTTCTCACGTAGCACGAACGACTTCTCAGGCAGCAGCGTAAACAATTATTCTATTATAGGCTTGAAAATGGAAATCTTGCATTTCCGGATTCTCACTTCTGGTTCCGATAAGGAGAAAATATCGTCGCGTAGTTTTCGAACCGGAGATTCGTGAATCGATTCGGAGAAGATCTCGCGATTTACGAGCGCAACCTTCGACTGGGCGAACTTCCGATTACGTATCGAATCATTTTCGTACGTCTGATTCCTCAACGATGAACTCGTACCGAATGGTACCGATCGAATGACCCGATTCTCGCCGGAACTGTGAAAATATTTGACACGAAACGCCCCGTACCACTTCTGTTTTGTCGTTGATCCTCCGACAGCAACTATCCGTAGAATTGCTAACTACGATGCGACAATAACGGAATTCTCCTCGATCGGACTCCGAAGTTGTTCGTCGCCGAGAATTCCGCTCCGCTCTTCGCACGCGGATAAAACGGCGAGCGCGGTATTTTGCCGTACTCGGCAACATCCGCCTTCCGGACCAACTTCGAAATGTATTTATTTTCTCACGATTTTCAAAGGTATCTCGACGAACGCTCCATACCTCGCGAGCTCGATATGCCCCCGCAGCGTTCGTTTTCTCCTACATCCGGGACGCGAACGCACAGATACGCGTGCAAATTCACACGCGAGCGTCCATAGATACGTTTTATGTTCCATCGACACGCGAACGCTCCCCCGAGAGTCGCGACCGGGGAAACGAGAGAGCCAATTTTACGCGCGATCGGACTTGAAGTTTTTGACTCCGCGTACGCTTCCAGAAAAATGTGAACGTATCGCCGTGGGTCAACAACGAAGCGTTCCCGTGCAACGAACCTTCCGTACCGCGGCTGGCTTGGGATACAAATTTCATTCTCACGCGAATATTTTCGTCGATTAGCGTTTTTCAGTTCCAGGTGCTTCGTACAACGATCCCTCGCTCGTGACATCTCCGATATATCGCTCCGATGAATCGCGGTGCAAAGTTACCGTTCGTTCGAATTCGTTGTACGCGATCAGAGATCGAATATTAGCGTTGAGTCGATACTCTCGGGCATTCGATTATCCTAGTCTCGCCAAGTGTCGGCGGTACTTCGTCTTCCCTTCGAGGTCCGATCGTTGGTCGACGATGTTCCCGACGCGCTCTGTACCGCGAGGAGTCGACGCTTTTGTTTGGCCCTCGGATCAAAGAGGGCTCCGCCAATTGTACACTGAATTTCCGAACGCGGCGACGAACGTGTTTTCAAATATTTATCACGAAATTTTTGGCTCGATGAATTCAGTTCATTATTCTAAAGTGAATCGAGCTGGGCGCTCTCGTTCAACGGTTCGAGTCACGCGATGAAACCGGAGTAGGTACCCTACAGGGCTTTGATGTCGATGAAAAATAAATATGATCCGCGTAATCTCTTTCGCTTCGCGATTATCGTTATCCCGTGAAAATTTGGAAATGAGCCGCGGTCTATTTTCTGTTCGGACTTCTCGTCGCCTTTCAAAAAAATCAAAACTTCTATTCCCTTCAGCGTCGTTTGCTTTGTGCGACGACTCGTTTGAATTATCCTCGATAATTTTCTTAGAATGTTTTCAGTTTATCTCAACCTCATTTCCGTTAGAAAAGGCAATCGTTGACGAATTTAGAGTAACGGGAAAATTGAAAACGATTCTGGCAACATCCAACGTTACCACGTGGATTTTCCAGGGCTTTGTTCACCGGTGGTGGGAAGACTCTGACGAGATCAGTTATTGGTAATCCGACATCGTTGTCGCCGAATTCGGGAAGAGCTTCTGGAAAAAGTTTGCGCGTACCTGGCGACGGGGGAAGTTTCGGATCCGGAAAACTTGGAGAAACCTTATCGTGGCTCGACTTGGAATTATACTCGCGAATAAGGCTACGAAAAGAGGCGGAAAATTAAAAGACGGCATTCGTAAGCCTTTGACCGCTTGCTCCGTCTGGCAGAGAAGCTATTTTTCAACATTTTTCGATCCGTTACGTAACGTTACCGCGTTGATCTCGTCACTGATCTCGCGGTGACAGTTTCACGCCGACGCATCGGCAGATGTAACGAATCGAGTAACGTTACGCGCGTGACCTTGAACGCACGGAGGCAGCTCGCCGCGCGAGGCTTCGAATCTAGATTAAGACGTATCGGCGAACGAAAACGCGGAGAAAGCTTCGGAGCGTGTACCGCGGCAAAAGCTCAACGTTTGATTGATGCTGAAAATTTTCCGATCAACAATCGCGTGAAATTCCGGAGCTTTTTATTTCTCGCGAGCGAGGCGTTCCCCTCGCAGCGTCACCGCGTACCGTTCGGGGCATTCGAATGACTAATGACTGAATCGTGTGAAATTCAGTGAATCCGGTTTCGTTAACGACAAAATCGATTGCTATTGTGTACTCCGGGCGGAAATGATGCTACCTACTCCATTAGCGCCGGCTAGATATACGCACCACGGCGACACGGGATGAAAGCGGCGACGTCCGCGAAGACTCGGCCGAAAATTGGCAAATTTGCCCGGAGAAATTACCTCGACACGCGCGAGGATGCTAATGCTAGTCGCGATAGCGTTGAATTTACGAATCGACCCGACGCGAATCGTGGCATCCACCACGACGATGACGACTCTCGAAGCGGAACGCGAAGACCGTTCGATTTTCTGTTGCGACGATGCTTTGCGAATACGCTGTGCTCACGGTCGCCGGATTACCCGAAATATCGTACACGGTAGTTGGAGTCGGCAACGGGTCGAAAGTTCCCTCGTCTCCGTTATAGCGACTCGACTAGTCGATCTTCGCGAGGAATGCGGCGTCAGCCGTGTCCATTCGTCGAGTTCGACGAGGCTTGCGCGTCCGTGGGACGACGCTACGTACCATTCTCGCGAATAACTCTGATGCGCGAAATAACAGAGCGGGGATGTCATCGTCGCGGGACGTTAGCATTGATTATACTCGTGGTATAAACGCATCCGATACCCTCGGGCTTGAAGAGAAGCGAGGCTCGGCCACGTCAGGTCGTAAAAAATATCTATACGTACAGATATCGACCTGTGAGAGTATACGCGACGCGCACTACCAAGCTCGCATCCGTACGAGTGGAGAGAAGTGAATTGGCCAACGGAGCTGCAAGAAATACGAACCACGGCGACCCCAATTTTCGAACCAGAATACAAAGTCGTCGAGCGTGTCGCTTCGAGGTGAAAGTTTTTATTTTGCGGCAGTAGTGAATTCCTTTCGAAGATATCTCCGACTCGTGGTTTTCCAAATATCGACGATCATATTTGGAGCGCATCGAACCGCAGGCGCGACTCGGCGCATATCCATTTAAAGTTCGTACTTTTCAATCGATCGATTCCGAAATCGTTCGCGATCGTCATCATCGGTGCCGAGTCCGCCGCCCTCGAAGTGACCGCCCGAAACGAAGGATATTTTTGACCGAGAACAAGAAACCCTCTCGTCTCCGGTCTCCCGAGGCTGGCCGGAGAACCGCGACTACGAAAAACGAGATCGGCGAACATATTTGGAATATTTCCAGAAAAGTTTCGAATAATCGCGCGTTAAGTTCACCAACGACTCCGCGTTCGCTCCCTTTTTTTTATTGCACGTTCCGCCGAGCGCCGCCCGAAGCTTTCGAGACACCAGCTCCACCCTATTCATTCGAAACGGCCGTTCCGAAGAGTCGAGGTGGTCCGATGTATTCATGGTGCGGTTTTCAATGCCTTCGACAGTTCGGTCACGTTTTACAGCGTATAGAGTAAAGTTGATTCGAACTCGACTCCGCTCCCATCTTCGACGTCGCCCTCGCTTCCGCGCGCGGACCGACGGGACGTTTCTGCTCGACGTCGCCTGGAAAGATCGCTTAAATATGATGGGATTAGGGTGCGGGGAGGGTCGTTCGGCAAGAAGCGTGGCCTGCGGCGAGGCAGCAAAGTACTACGCGAGGCAGAGAAAATCATCGACGAGGAAAGAGCAACGCCGTTTCCAACGGAACAAGAAGTTGCGAATACACGAACAAGGAGACAACGCCGGGGCGGGTGGGAAAAAACTTCGGGGCATATTCGCGTATCCGATCCCCGAGATTCTCGCGAATCGCGTTACGATCGTATTTCGCGACAAACGATACGCAGCCGGAGAAGAACGTTTTGCGCCCGAGTTGATCGCGGCACGAAGCTACAACTCTGCCGTTGTATATTGCGTATGAAAAAGGCAAGCGCCTGCTCGCGAGATCGTTGCCGGAATGGAGTACGCGATTCGCGCGTGAAATTTATTCCATACTAAAGAAGTGCCCGATGCGATTCCAGGCATACGACAAATCGCCGAAGAATCGAACGGGAGAGTTCAAAGAATTGCGCCCATTATCGTGGCGGTGAGATCGATCAATCGATTTGCTCGTTGTTATTGTAGTTAATTAACGCAATCGATCGATTGATCTTCGCTCGTGATTCGCGAGACCGAATACCGAATGCAACGAGAGCCGAATGCACCGTCCTTATCCCTTCTACAAATGCGTGGCTATAATTTGATCGCTTCATCTGCGAACGTTTGTCTTCTGTCTTGTGATACATATAACACCCGAAAGCACGCGTGCATCGACAATGTTGTCACGGACGCGTGTTTCTCGGGTTATTCCGCTCGCGTGCAGCCTGTTCCGTTTGTGTTTGCGATGCGAAACGAGATTTGGTCCCGGTGAAGACTGCCGAGTTCCTTCCGCGATCGGCTTTACTTTGCCCCTGCTTTTTTCCTCCCCGCCGTGCGAAAATGCGAAGCCGACGCGCGTGACATTTTTGTAATTCGTTAGCTCAATTCTAACGCTATCACGTTCGAGGGCGAAACTTGTTTGCCGTTCCACGTCGGCAGCGTTAAACGGGGCTCGAGATGGTCGAGCCGCGCGGCGAGACGTGAGAAGGAAGAAAAAAGGTTCGTCGTCGATCGAGGCTCCTTTTCCCATTTTTTATTTATACGCGTGATATTTAACAATTTATACGCCACGCGCCGTTCCGCGAGGTGCGAGGAAATATACGGAGGATAATATATTTTCCGGATAGTTTAAGCCAGCCGAATAAATAATATAGGACGCCTTTATCGATCGTCAGAGTCTCATCGACTGTGTCTCGTTCCGACGCATCTGCGCGAGCTTTTCGAACAACCGACCGGAAGAGACCAACGGCGCGCGGAAGTTGACGCTTGTACGTTCGCGAATCGCGTTTCTCTTCGCGCGAACCTCGCGCCGAATACGAATCTAATGAAACCGTATCGCGATGTAGCATAGGAGAGGTTGGCCGCGGTAATGAGAAGATGCACGAGGCATGAAATTACGAGGATGCGCGGCACGCAAAGGACGAGGCAAGCGATCGTATGCAAACGTATTTCGTTGATCGCGAAAAATGTTGGCAGATATAGAAAAGTAAACGAGGATCGTGGAAGTTTGCGAGTCGCGTTTGAGTAGAGTCGGAGAGTTCCGTAAAGTCTCGCCCGGGAGATGGATTTTGCGAGCCTCGGCGGCCACGTCGGTCTTCTTCGCCGCGATTTTATAGCGTACGTATCAAATAAACTCGGAAGCTCCATCAATTTCCTCCCGGTCTTGCGAATACGTCGAATCGTAGCGGAATTCCCGAAACTAGTTCGGTGATCGAGATCTACGGCACGTAGATGTTGTCATTTTGTCGAAAACCACCATAACGCGACGTGATCCGGCGCGATCGGCGCGGATCGCAGAGCTAAACAGCGCTCAGCTCGCGCGATCGCAGCTTCGACGGTTCTTCGACTCGCATTCGATCGATCATCGACAGCGGCGAAAGGCCCGTGGTTCGATTACACGCGATACGACGAGTTTCGGACGGTATTCACGAGACTAGCGAGACAATATCGCGCGGACGAGATCAACCGCGAGCAATCCCCCATGCCGAGTATTAGTTATTATATTTCGGCCGGCACTATAACCTGATTGTAACGTCGGCAACTTATCGACAGTTTCGACGCAAGTAAATAATACGATCCGGGCGTACGGTACACGGTATACGTGTTTACGGAGAGAAGATCGAATTGAGCGGACGAGTACAGTCGCTACACTCACTGTTCTCGCCGTATGACCGAATTGTTCGACAAGTTAATTAACTGCTTCGGATGCATGCTCCATTGGAAATGGTGCTCGCTAACGAACCATTCGACCAGCTAGATTGAACGTCGAGGGGACGAGGGGATGTTGTAGCTAGCTGGTAACCGGCAAAGCTACTCCGTGACTTCGGTGTCCTCGAGTCATCCGTTGACCCCTCCCCCCCAAAATTGAAAAAAAAGGAAAAAATACGGACGTACGACGAGAAGAGGAGCGGAGCGGGGGAAATAGCAGCGAAATAAATGGAAAACGGCTCGTTTTTCTCCTCTTCCACTCGCAGCGGTCGTTTGCCCTCGCCGATATGCAATCCTGTCACGTACGACGATGACACGCGGGTCAACGTGTCCGAGATTACCCATTAATATCACCTTAACGATCGCCATAAAAATGTCGGCAAGAACTTTTCGCTGAAAAAGCATTTTGCGTTTGTTTTTCAATATCTTATTTTTTCCTTTTACGACTTCCCACGTCGATTGCATGCCACGTTAGCTGAAATGCGTACGATTCCCTGCAACGAATACACGAGTGGACTTCCCAGCGTCGAACGAGCAGAAGTCGCAGTGAAAACAGGCTTTGTGACCGTGTATGCGATATTTTGCGTCGTTACCTTAATTCGGCTATTCGAATAGATCGACTGGTACTCGGTCGTATCATCGGACGCGTATACCTTCCCGTGCGAAACAATTTATCGCACAAATCGGGCTGTTCAACCACGACAATCCCGGATTCTTCCGAATACTGCCGAGCGCGAGAATTTTTCTTGAAACGGCCGATAGTTTATAGAATGTTGGTCGAAAGTACACCGGAACTCGTGCCTTCGACGATCCAAATCGAGCGGTTACGAAGAGCCTAGAAGAATCGACGTTGGATATGAACGAGGAAAAATCATCGATGGTCGAGAACACGATGACGATTGAGAGTCGAATAAAGCCACCGAGAAATCCATTTTTATTCGAAGTTACGCTGTGAAATCGTTGGCTCGCGAGTCGCGCGCTGTCGCGAGATTCTTTGGACGTAACGGTAGATATCCGCTACACGAGAAGCTGCTCGTACGCGCCGCGAGTTCGAAAAAAGAACTTGCGAAATTCGATTCGTTCGTATATACGTATCGCCTGCAATTGCGTCATCCTTCAATCTCGTATATTTTCTAAGCCGCGGAAATATTTCGGCGTATATTAGCGCGAGTAGTTAAATTTGTAAGCTCCGCGAGAGCTGGCGTTGCGCCAGAATCCGGAGCCTAAGCTCCAGAAAGATCGGGACGACGGCACAGATGCATATTCGGGTCACCGCAGAGTTGAACGAAAATCCGACGTGTTACGCAAAGCTCTTCTCCCGTCGCGCGCGGTTCCGGCCGCATGCCGTTCTCCGCATCGACTCGCAACGGGAACTAGTTACGCGCGCGAATCGATCGGAAGGCGCGATTCGTCGAAGTTTCCGGAGCTCGCTTCTATTTTTCACTCTTGTATCCTCGGACAAACCGAGAGAACGCCGCCTCCGTGCCCTCGTGTCCGGACATGTGCCTCGCAGGTTGAAAGCGCCGGATCGAGACTCGCGATAGCTACGTGCGAGTTGGAAAAAGTTAATCTTGCTCTTCAACGAACGCGAACCTTCGGGTACCTGCTTCGGAGATTCGAATTTGATACCAGTCGGAATGAATTTCTCGAACCACGAAATGAGATTCGCGGACTTCAAAAGCTCGCGTTGAGAGAGTCGAACCCTCCGCCTGATAAAATGTCGCTTGAAAAATATCCAGTCTCTCGCAGGCGTCACATTTCTGGAAGCTGTATCGCAAATTCCATTCCGAAGAGACGCGTAGACTTTCAGTTTTATTTCCTCGATGTCCAGGGTTGGCGGAGACCGCGCGCGACAATTCGCGAAGCTCGGAAATGTCGAGACGCGCGCGAACGAACGTTCGAGTAAAACATTCGGACGATTGAAAAATCGAATCGCGTTCGAATAAATTATTTATTCGCTCGAGGTGGTCGTGATTTTCCCGCGGGCATTTCGAACTTCCCTCTCGATGCCGCGCCGACGAACGAGCCGACGTCGCCTACCCAGCTGCTCTACTGATTTTCGACCTCCGACCTTCGACTTTCGACCCAGTTCCGAGCGCGGGACAATCGACAGTCTGAACGATGCTTCGCGGCGTCGAATAAGCTCGAGAGGTTGGAAAATGTGCGAGGAATAGATCGGCGCTCGCCGTGGTTCGCCCTCAGTTTTCAACCCGAGAGGATATTTCCCGAACCGTTTTTTTTTCTCACTCCGCGGAGGAAGTTTTTTTTCTACAGAAGTATTATCGCGAGATGTCGGGCACCGCGCGGTATCGCGGGAGATGAGCCCGAGATTTGTTCGCGGATTCCTCGCGTTGCTGCTCGTCTGTCAGGCTGCCCGTAAGTTTCTCGTCCAAATTTCTCCCTCGCCGTCGTAATCATTCCGCGATTTCCCCGTTCGAAAATTTACGACGCGTTTTTCGCAGCGCGGCAAATACGCGCTCGCCTCCGTTATATTTTTTATCGCCTCTTCGCCGATACGCTCGAGCTTTCGCACCGAGACAGCCGACGAGGCGTCGAGTCAAGGTGAAAAAATGATGTATATCCGATAGATTCCGCACGTGTGTCGCAGCATTGACATTTATGCGTCCCATAAAACGCGGATAAAAGTGTATTTTCATCCTCGCGGAGGGGAACGCGGGAAAACAGATGTCGATTATTCCGGGAGGGGCACGTTCTCCGTTCCAAATATCCCGATATCCGCGAAAGACCGCCGAGGATCGTCGACGTTGCCGAGTATGTCGAAGATTTCGTTTTGGCCGCGTCACGCCTTTCGAAAAATTCACCCAGCACCTTTTCTCTTGCCCCGTCGCTTTCCCCCTGTCACTCTTCCCCGCTCTCCTCGTCGCGACCGAAGAATGACGGTTCGCACGCGCGCGTCGCGTAACGCGACCTTTGGACCTTCCGTCAGGCGTGCCGTGAACGCGTCAAACATCGACGGACGGGAATAAATTGACGTGCCGAAATGTATTTCAAGATCGCGGCTGTTGTACGTCGCAAGCTCGGCTCGATTCGGTCATCGCTAAATAAGAAGGTTCGAGCTTTGACGAAATCCACCCAGGCGACACTCAACGCGCGAGCCGAAAATACTCTCGTTCGCCGAACGCGAAAACAATCTCGGCGTCGAAGCGATGGAATACCTCGCCATCCTCGTCGGGCGTCGAATCGCGTTTGAAGTTTCCCGCGAAAGTCGAAGAAATTGCGTATTTTTCGGTCCAATGGAAGAGTGGCGAGGAAAACATTTCCAAATTCGCGAATACTTTCGCGGCGAATTTGTACGAGTGCGAGCTTCGCTCTTTCTCCGGCGGATGAATACTTTCCGTATTATTTCCTCGACGAGCGTATTCGAAGATGAGATCCGAGCAGCTCCGATCCACGGAAACGTACGTTCGGCATCGGAGAACAAAGTTGAGCCGCGAAGGCAGGAGAGCGAGAGCGAGAGAGAGAGAGAGAGAGAGAGAGAGAGGAATAGAGACGTACGTCGGAGGGAAGCAGCGAGTTGAAAATTCAGAGGGAGTCGCGATGCGATGCGAGGACGTTGAATTTCATCGGTCGTTTCCGGGGTGAACGCGTCGCTCGCGCGCGGTGTGCTCGCTATGAATACGTCGATCAATTACATCGCGAGAAAAAAAAATAAAAGCCGAGAGAGAAAGAGAGAAACGATCGACCGAGTTTACTCGTAACCAGTTCGGGGAAAAAGAGGAAACAGCGAACGGGTAAACGGCGATGACCCGCGACTCGTCATTCTATTTCGATCTTTTTTCCAACCCACCTTCCACGCTTCCGTTAATGGACGTGCTCGCGTTCTATCGTAGGCGCGCACCGTAAACACGCCGGATTTGGGTTGATTGGAACGACTCGCGGAATCGAAATGTTCGGGCGGTGCGAAAAGAGGTTTCGCCACCTCTCGAAATAAAGGACGATTGTCGACAGTCGATAGGATATTCACGCATTTGTGATTCAGCCTACGCGAGGCGAGATTCGTCCGGACTCGAAGGCAGCCCGTGTATCGTCGATTACGTTGAAAGTTTCGAAACCGCTCCGGTCGCTGCGAGACTCGCGATGTTCGCAGAATCGATAAACCTTCTTCGAGCGAATGATCGATTCGGCGGAACATTCGTAAAGAACGAACGATCGATTCCCCGAATCGTCTCTCGAGGCGGGTAACTTTTGAAAATCCGATGCTTGGAAGTTTTGCGAAGTGTAGCGATAGGAATTATCCAAATCAATTCGGTGGAACTTCGCGTATCACACCTGTTAACAATCGTTCCATTCTGATACGGCAAAGAGAATTTCCGATATCGCCGAAAAATACGGCAAAAATGACGAACTCGTTGAAATCGCACGATCAACGATCGTTTCGGAATTGGATCTCCGTAGGCGAAAAACGATTCGAGGTCGGGCTCGCGGGTGATTTCTCGAACGCTCCATTTTGTATTTATTCGGCGCGTTGATTTTTTCCGAAGCGGGACGCGCGTTTGCGTTGCGGAGATAAATTTGTTGACCCGTGGATAGGCGTACGCCGAGTGTCGGGCTACATGACGTTTGATGCGTGATACGGATTATCCGCTGGCGGCTCGGTCCCCGCGTATTACGTTAAATCACGTTCTCCTATCGGTGGTACGGTCAAATATGAAGCCTTCAATTCTCCTTCCCTATCAGATTCGCTGCACGCTTGTGATATCATCTCTTTGGCGGTCGACGAACGAGTACAGCCGAAACGGAGAGCGATGAAGTCGAGGAGCAGAACAGCGCCGGACCATACACGGTGCTGTTCTCCTCGTCTCGCGCCGACTCTCATCGAAAACGATGAAAACAGTGATCGATTTGATGGTCGATTTCGGGGTTGAAATTTTTCGGGAAGCTCTTGCTACGGTGTACAGCTTTTCTTACCAAGAATCTCGTGAAACGATTATTCATCACTTTAAAAATGCATACAGCGATGCAACTGATCGATCGCCTACTACTACAAACACCGAGCCCAACTCGACTCCGTTCGAGCAACGTCGATGATACTCGATCGTGCGACGAAAAAATTCGCACCCGAGACCGAAAATAATCGAAATAATATTTGGAAACAACGAAATCTAGGTTGAACTCGTGATCCGAGGAGAATATCATCGTTCGCGCGGAACATTTTTGTAAGTGAATTCGCCGGAAAATACGAGTGAAATGGAGTGTTGGATTTATTCAAGAAGAAGAGGAGCAGAATAAATATTTGACAGATTGACTCTCTTCCTCTGAAAAAATGTCTCCTCGTGCTCTGTAGCATCGATAACGTCGAGCTGAATTCCTTGCTCGTTTTGGTTAGATAACTCGCGTCAGGGTCCGTGACAATTATTCGGAATGAAAACTTCATTGTTGCAGTTTTCGAACGAACACCGGTAGAAAAACAGGAAAGACGGAAATCAACGAGATTTGCCGTTTATTCGGCGAGACTGCGCGAAATACTTTGCGAACCGATGGAAATCATCGAAATTGATATCCCGGGGAAGAGGCGATTTTCCGCCACAACGTTCCATCGCGTGTTCGAGCGTTCGAAAGAACTTGGGCGGGAGCATGGAATTGTCGACGAATTCAATTTTAATATACCGAGTCGAGGCGGGGCGAGGTCCGAAGATGTGGTCTGTTTTTTCAACGTTGTTTCAATAAAGTATTACGGCGAGGTCGTGCGATTAAATTTCAGCCATCCAACTTTATAGCCAGCGAAGGCTTCGAGGGTTGGAACGAAGTTTCGCGCGCGTAACGAATTGCATGATGGAGTTTTATTTAACCAATTAATATTCTTTTGATTACAGGGAGCAGCGAGCCGTGGCTCAAGACTGAAAAGCACGCGGAGAGAGGCTCGACCGTCGAATTACCCTGCATATTGAAGTTACCTCAATGCGTCGGTCTTCACAGTATCAAGTGGTATCGCGAAACGACGCGCATCTTCATTTTCAGCGAGGATATCGGCCTCACCCGGAGCAGCAACGATTTAGCAACGAGGTTTGCAAGTTTTTCGATTTTTTCGCATATCTCGCACGATCATTTTTCACAGGTATCTCACGCGCGTATCGCGCGATTTCGTTCATACGGACCGTTGAAGCTGTCGAATGATTTTCGAATCGCACGATTCGATTTGTCGTCTCAACCGAAAGATCGATCCACCTCCGTAAACGACGAGGATTCTTTCGGGCAGACGGCGACGAGTCCACGACGGACGAGGCTTCGCTCGACGAAAACCGTAGACTCCGTCGTTTTTTTTTGTTTTTTTTTTTGCCTCACTCGAGGGATACGAAATGGACGCGACGACGGTTCGCGCCACCGAGGATTTTTCCTTCGAAAACTCGCCTCGCGCACTCGACTTGTTGGATCGTTGCGCGATAACGACGCCGGGTTATCGGGTTGTCGTTTGTTTCATTCGCGATGAAAACTGCGGGGTGGGAATGAAATTTTGGACAAATTCGCGATCCGAATTTGGTGTCGCGGGATGCCGAGAAGTTATTCAAACCTCGCGCGAATTTCCATGACAAGCGCGACCGAGATTCGAAAAGAAAATTCGGAGGGTGCGAAAACGAAGGCGATGAACGTTTCCGGAGACATTCCTGTACGGTAACGAGACACCGACGGGACGGGGATGGTGGGCCGTGGAGAGCTTTTTCCTCGCGCAGCGTCGATGAGACCAAGGAGGATCGGGACGAGCAAAAGTTGCGGCGGATATCGCGGTGAAGAAGTATTTCCGAGATGACGTAACGGAAGCGAAGGAAAATCACAAGGGCGCAAGAGTGTTCCGCGGAGGCGGAACGACGACAGCGAAGGATCCTCCGCGGCGGCCCGGGGGATCGACGTGCTCCGTTGATCAAGACCCGCCGAGCTTCGGCATCCCGACCCCGGCGTACCGCGGATCGCCGAATAACAGAAAAATGTTCAACCGACGAATCTTACCCCACGATCGTAAGGATCGGTACTCGAAGTATCTCGAGTCAACGAGATTTTCGGCTGCCGATGTCGACCCCCGCGGGACTCTTAACGATGCGATAACGACGATCACGCCGATGATACATCTTTGAACTGCGCGACGTGTCTCCGATATCGATGAATCCTCGGGGAACGTATTAGGAAATCATTTCTGGATCGTCGACGCGAGTCGTACGAGTCGAACACCGAAATTGTCGAAACTGTCGGACGCTCGATCGGACGATATTCAAAATGCGATAATGAAATAATGTCCAATCGACGCGACGTGACGCGCGGCTTCGTCGTCCGCGCCGACGTACCGCTTGTCACGTCTGAAAACAGAGAAGGAAGAGGCAACGTGCGGAAAATTTGAAAAAGCTTCGCGACGAAAAAAACCCGTCGAATGAAATGCTCGAAAAAAATGTCGCTATTTCGTGACAATCGGTTTTTATGGACGATCGTAAAGAAGATGAATATATATTCGGGCCGGAACTCGCGTGCGTGCGTCTCGTTCCAAGTTGCGCGAAAATTTCGGGGCAGAAAGTTCCGCGTGAAACTTTTTCCCATCGAAGCTCTCGCGAAGAGTTCCGCAGCCGGAAAAAAGGATGACGGTGTGCGATACGTAAAGAATTTGCGGGGAAGTTTATTGGCCGGAGAGAAACGAGCAGAGTCGCTTGGCGAAGAAATATACGAAAGGGTGACCGAAACAATACGAGCGTATTTATTTCCAGCTGGAGAGAAGTCAGCGTAGGTGGGCCTAACCGTGGACGATTATCGGAATTGTTTCGTCTCGTGAAAATCGCAGAACAAGATAAAAACAACCGAGGAAAGAAAATAACCGACGAGTCGCCCAATCGAGACTCGTTTTTCGAGCATTGTCACGTCGGAGAAAAATGTTCGATCAACCTGCCGACGAAGAGGAATTTTGCGGAGGATGATCCTCGCGACGATCCTCCGACTCGGCTGATTTTACGGAACGCTCCGGTATCTCGAGCTTTATTTCAGGCACCTCGCGCGATCAGATCCGGTCGGCCAAAGATGTTTGATCAGGCTTCAGATTTAGTTTACGTTATCTTCGTTGTCCGTGAGCTGCGCGCGAGCTTTTTTCGACGCTTTCGCACGCGCGCGCGTGCAACGAGCACGCAATCGCGAACGGAGAGGCAGCGCGGGTTACGAATTCACAGTTTCATCGCTGGAGCGTTGATTCGAAGTGAATATTTAATTCCTTTATCAAAGCACAACCGAAGAGCTCGTAATTGAAAATCCAGCTTGAATTATGACTGTAATCATTTTCAACGCGGGGACAACGGAACCGAATGGAAAAATATTTCAACTCCGAGCACGACTTGAATTTCATCCGCGAGCCCGAAAGCTTGCCGACGAACGGTTTGCGCGATGCGCAAAATTGGAAACTAATCGCGGCAACGACGAGACGGACGTTCGCTTCCGGTGCTCATCGTACAATCTACCGAAGCATTGGCGAGATTATCGAACCTCGTTCAGCTGCCTCGTCGAACTTGTCTGTTTTCCTCGCTGTACAAAGCCGTATGGTACTGGCATTATTCTGTTGCAATCGTTCGAGGGACAATGCCGATGGAAAAGCGAATTACAGGTGGTGCTCCGTACTTTGAGCCCGGCTCGATCGAATTTCGCCTCGTCATCGCGCTCCGATCCACGGCGGCTGGGAAGTAAAATAATTTGTTGACAAAACAAGAATGAGAATTAATCCCCGAGTGATGGATGAAGGTAACGCGGAGCATCGGGGACTAACGAGGTCAACTTTGTTCGAACGATCGTAGTTTGGAGTCTAATTCAGCGTCGTTAGCGTTCCTTCGACTCGTCCCCAACACCGTCGCGCTGCCTTTCGATGATCCTTGCAGATATCGATTCGTTGAAAAACCCAGAAACACTCGATCAGGTTTGAAAGACGCGACGAAAACGCGGCTCGAATTCCGCGTCGTCCGACGACTCGCCGAATTCTTTGGCGATGGTCCATACGAATATCGATTCCGTCCGAACGGCACTTTGTCGTCGTTGGATCGAATCCCTCGAGGTTGCGAGGATCAACCAGACAGCTATGGGCCTGGCAAACGACAAGGATTTGCCATCGGTAGGAAATCCTACTCCCCGCGATGTCTTCGCTCATAAATGGCGCGGCGAGGGTCGACCCGGGGGCTGATTCGCGTGTTTCCATCCGGTTTACGGATCTCGAGTGATTACGATTTCATCGGAGGGATGGAACTCGAACGCCCCGACGACGTTCCATCGCCGTTTCATCGCAGGACGATGCAGAGCTCGTTAATGCACGGAAGAATCCGATAGTATCGTCGTTCGATTCCTCGACGAACTCGAAACTCGCGAAGAGGCGTCATCGAAAGCCGTCAACGAGCAACCGATCCACGCGATCCACTCGACGACGAGAATGGCAAGTTTTGGCGGCGGAACGGAACAAAATGAACTGGGAGAAATGGAGGGTGATCGAGGAAAAAAAGCAGATGAGGAGAAAAAATTTCCAAAATGACGGGGGACGACGAGTCGAAAGGGACGAGGGGTGGGAAATAAATCGACGGAAAGACGCGGCGACGTCCCGTGAACGGAGAAGAGAAAGAGGCGGAAGAAAAGTGAAAAAACCCGACGATGCGGGGGAAAAAGATGATCCGGCGAAAGGAGCGGAAGAGAAGGGGGATGCTGCGCGAGAAAGAAGAACGACGAGTGGAGAAACGCGAGGCGGAAATCTTTCACAAGATGTTTGACGAGGATCTTTCTCTCCGTCAGGCATTGTCGACAGAAACAATTAGTCTCACGCTCGACCGCTAACGATTGTAAATGTATTCATTTTATTCATGAATACTGATTGCACGAGATACTTAGCTTAATTTCCGCAACCTCCTGCATTAATTCGGCTAACAAATCGCCTCGACAGCAACTCGATACATCACGACGACCCCCGCGTCGAGCGTCTCTCGTTCCTCGCCCCCTCCCCCCCCCCCCCCCCCTTTCGTCTTTCACCGCGCCTTTCGTGGTCCCATACATCCGCGCATTTACGCGCGTGACGCCTGACGTTGTCGGCAACGCGTAGACTTGACAGTTACATATCGCGCGTACGAGACGCGCCGTCGCCGGGACTCGAGGTCTTCGCGACGGAAGGATTTCGAAAAGCGACGTGGCTACGATGCCCGAGATCCTCGGAGAAAGTAAAATGCCGCGGAATCTTCGACAACTTCGGAGACTTTGACGAAGATTCGGCGGGCTTTGAAGCGATCATCGCTCGAAACGTGACGGGATTTCCACTCTTCGGAGACACGTCCTCGATCGTTGGAATTGTACCGCGTAGGTAGACGAAAAATGGCGAAATAAGGTGCTGCCAAGATCGGGAAAACGTTAAACCAGCTATGAAAAACAGAGGAGAAAGGCTGGAGACGATACGGAGAGGTAGGGTGAGGGAAATATTGGGGGAAGTGTGAAATAACGAGGAAAACGGGTACGAAGCGCGCGGAAATCGGGGAGCGCGCGAATCGCGAGGATATCAAAGAGATTCGAGTCGGATGCGAAGAATAATTGGAATCGCGGAATTCGTGGAGGGACGTCGGAGAGAAGAAAAATGAAGGGTAGTGGAAGGGAAAAGGAACCGCGTAGATCGAATCGTTGGATTCGGAACAATAAGTGGAATTGGAACAACGAACTGTCAGACGACTGTCGGGACACTCGTCCTGGCGATTTATCACGAAACGGTGCGACGATGACTCGACAAAGGGCCAACATCTTCGAGCAAATACCAACGGGCTCTTCTCGCAACGTTTGCTTGCGGTGAAAATTCCACCCCCCGGATCACGTTCCTCCCGTGATTGTCCCGCGATGACGATTCCGTGATCCACATCGGCGCGAGGAGAAAACCGATAGCGATGTTCGTCCAGGAGAGAAACGAAACGGATACAAATTCCGAAAGATTTCGCAGCGGAGATGAAAATATCGCGAAATTCAATGGGAATCCAAAAACAGTCGTCGGAGAGACTCGTCCTCGTCCGCTGTCTCGATATTGGCGAAACACGATGCGATTTCCATTGCCGAATTCTTTTTTCTCACGAATCTGAATAATGCAAATTCGCAATGAATTCAAGAATACCAGTTATTATTAGAAGTCGAACGGAGGATAACTCGATACGGATCGAAAATACATTCATAACGGCGGACAGGTTCGCTTTATCGCAGCCGTAAATAACAGCGAATAAGATCAATATTCCGTTCGTCGCTCTCTCTCTCTCCTTCTCTTGGAACGACGATAAAACGACGAGATCAATTTCACGAAATTGTTTGAAAACCGTTGCGAGTCGGAGTAGATGAAGAGCGTTTATCGGCGAATGTAATTCGAATGCGATATAAGTCGCGGATTATCCAGTCGGTTTGCGGTGGGAAATTATTTCGAACTCGTCTCGAAGGATAAGAATCGGAGCGAGTAGGCACTCGGCGACGTTGCGGAGACGTCGCGAGGTGTGAACACCCGAGTGGCCGACGGGTCACGGGACGACCGAGAGACGGGGTCGTGGATAGTTGACGTTTGCCGGGCCACTTTGGAAGCCGGCTTAACGCTCTTAACAACAATGCGGTCGGGTGACAGGAGCTGAAAGGCGGTCGTCGTCGTCGCGGTGACCGCGAGGCTTTCCGTCGCACGGGGTGGCGATGACGAGCGACTTGTCGGATACGCGATACTCGAATAGCGACGACCGCTGAACCGAGAGGGGAAAAAACCAAGAATCGGTGATCGGAGAATAGCGAAGGATCGGAGTTGATAGATCGCTCGTCCGGGGGGAGCTCGAACACTCGCGGAATTTCGGAAAGCTCGCTACATCCGCGATGGTTTGGAAAATTTCGGCAGCGACGAAAACCCACGACGAGGTCAGGATCCATTTGTATTCCCAGAGGTGGTCAATTGGAAGATGAGAAGTCCTTGGAAACGTGAGAAACGTGGAATGATTCTGAGAAATCGGACAGAGTGGAAAAGGACGAGAAGTAAAAGCTCGAGAGGCTCGTCGATTATCAAGGGCTTGCGAAAGCTTCCACGAGACGGAAACGCGAGGTCGAATTAGTAGATCCGCGAAGCTCGGGCGGCGGTTGCCGCGCGAGGCGTTCGTCCAACTCGAAAAGATCTCAGAACCGAAACAGATCTCGCCTAATACACGTTGTCGCCCCTTTTTTGCCCGTCTCGCGGTCGCGCAGCTCGACCGCAGTTTCCGAACTTTCCGGGAGTCGTAAGTCTTTGGCGAAGCATTTTTCGTCCCTTCGCCGCGATTGTTTCTCCGGAGATGCGAAGTTCCGCGAATGCAAATTTGAACACTTCCACGTCCCGCGTACGGCACGAGCTTGTATTGTTAATTCGCGCCGCCCGCAGAAGTTTCGCGAACCTCGTACTCTCAATCTCATATTTTTCCATCTAGTATTCTCTTTCTCTGGTAAAACGAACTTTTAAAGGGATTTTCATACCTCTCTGGCGATTCCAGTTGAATAATTCCGCGGCCAGAGGAGATATTCCGTTGAAACGGGTTGAGCGCGCCGCGCCCGCTGCTATCGCGATGCGAAGAGCCTCGAGTGCTGTCATCGCTATCGCGACCATTCACTCGACATAATGCCACGGCGTGCCGAGCAAGATTTCCATTTTTATTTCGAAAATGAAAGGATGCGAGCTCGAGTCGCGCGACGATCAACGCCCAACTATGCCGATGCCCGACCCCAGACGCGTAGTCAGCGGTAAGCCGAAAGTTTCGACGAACGGATGAACGTTCGTTGAGCGGAGAGTACGATGGATCGGTAGGGAAAACGCGAGGGAAAGTAACGAGACGAATGATACGGGAAGTCTACGGGAAGAAAAACAGAAGAAGCGAATGCGAAACGAGAATTGCGATCTCGAGGCTCGCCGTTCCGCGGTGCGGAAGGAGTGATAATAACGAGGAGAACGAAACGATCTTAATGGGTCAAGCCTCGGGATACTCGAGCGGCGAGGCGATGGCTGCTTTCGGTTCATAATTGATATCAACTGCCCGCGGAACAATTTCCCGCGAGGCATTGTCGATGCCTCGACTTACCGAAGTTTCGAGCTTCGAGAATCCCCGAGCAGATCCGTCTGCCCGACGAATAATAGACTCCGGACTCCGCTCCTCCGCTCCTCCGGGCGTTCAGTCCTCCCGCGGATGCGAGACCGACGCCGAAGGACGAAAGGACCGAGAAAATATCCGTCGGGTGCCGGTACGTCGGCACCGACTCGTTCCTCGCATCTGCCGCGGTTCGCCGATCTTGCCCACAGTCGGATGTCCATTGTTCCGTGACCCGCTAAGCCGCCGTTACGAATCGCTTAATTAGGTCAACCACCGTTGAATAGTGATCAGTTGCATTGTGCGTACGCGAACGAGCTACGGCCAGGATTACCATCGATGAATCCGCGAGGGTCTACCGCGATAGCATTTTATCGCGTCGTCCCATCTCCCTCCGCGTTATCGGAATCAACGTGTTTTTTTTTTCCCCGGGAGAAATAAAATCAACGGAGGGTCATTTGTTTCCTCGCCTCGCCATCTCACCTGACGAGCGGAAATATCAAAGCTCGTTAGCCGCGCGATCTATTCGAAATACTCGAACGTCGTGGAGCGAGCTTTCGTCCAACTTTCAGAGTTCGTTTGGTCTTACGGCGGTGCACGTTACGGCAATATATTTTCAGACGGTTCGAAATTTCGTCGGACGAATCTTTCCTCGAAAGAAGAGAAATGAATATCCGCGTCGCGTCAAACGAGTATGATCGTGGGAACGGAATCGCGATCGAAATCACGACGGGTACTCGGGCAGAGCGCGAGTGCATCCGGTAATATAAATATAATATGATAAAAATATATCGTATCAAACGTATATCGATCGATTTTACCGACGACTATCGAACTCGTATACCGAGTCGAACGCGACAACGCGGGGAACGGAGAAACAATCACCTCGTAAGAAACAATCACTCGGGGCCAGCGGAGCCCCGAGCTTTCTAGAGAAATTTGATCCCCACGTCGCGCGGTCGTTCCTCGGCCTACGTGCCATTTCCAATTGTTGTTACGCGGCGGAGAATTTCTCCCGAGCACCGATTGATCGAACCCCTGCGACGACGTCGAGTGCTTTCTCGTCGTCCACGAAACATCGACGGGGAATTTTGATGGCGCGTAAGATTCTCGAGACGGTAGGCAGTCTCATCGCCGCGTGAACTTCGCGTGCTTGGAAAATTATGCGGGAAAAAATCGTCGATCGCATTCGCGTCGGCTGTGACATCCTAACGCTAGGCGAGCCGCTATCGATTTATCTTTGAAGCGTTCGGCGAATAACGCCGATACAAGTAGGTATCGCTGGTAGTCGTCGACTCTTATTCGATCAACGATTTCCGGGAAATCTGAAAACAAGCGACGCGGATCTCTTCAAATCCGCGATGCGAGATCTGTCCTGATGGTTGGTTAATTGTCCGATTTCCCGTTTCAGATCGAACATGACCTACGAGCCGAACACGACGGCGTCTTATCTGAAAATCCCAAACCTGAAGATCGAGGACGAAGGACTTTTCCGATGCGAGGCGACGTACCTCGCCGTCAACCGGGAATGTAACAACGTGCAGCACATCAGATTGACAGTCACAGGTAACTTGAAACTCGAGTGGACGATCGCGTACTCTCGACGCACGAAGCAGCGCGGAAATCCATTTTCGTATTGAAAACAAGCGTGAATGGCGCGCGGGCAGGATACACGCGCTTTTAAATGTCCGTTCCGTTCGTTTTCGATGACTAATCGGAAGATCGGAAGAAACGGTGAATATCGTATGGAGCGAGGGCTCGTCGTACGCGACGGAACGTAGCTTTTTTGTTCGCCGTGCCCATCTGTTCGTCGCGTGTAATTAAATGATGAAATCTCCTCGACGGAACGGCTACGAATAATTCCCCTCGTTACGAAGGTAGTTATTGCTGGGGAATATCAGGTGAAATCCCACCGAGGGAAATGGCCGAGCGAGGATGGCGTACGCGAGGCTCGGTTCTTGCTTTATTTGTCAATTATAAAAGCTCGGGCCTGGGAAATTTGTACGGGCGGCCTCTTCGTTGGCACGGGGGACGCGAGGGAAGTCTTTACGTCGAAACGTGAAAACGCCATCGTCGGAACGAAAAAACAATAACAAACTATTAAAGCGGTTCGTAAATTGAAGACGGCACGGTGGTATGCGAGGTCCAATTACGTAACACGTACGCGCGAGTACAATCCTCGCGGGATTGTTATCGAGCTCTTTAATGCTACCCATTTTCACGATGAGGAAAGCAGTAAACTCTGACGAGGCGATAAAATTCATTTGCTCGCGTGCTGTCGCCAGTTCTGTTCTCGTTCCCGCGTATTTATCGAGAGACGGGACTACCTCGACCAGGATCAACCTTGTTTCCCCATAATATTATCGAACCTCGGAAACTTGGTTGCTACGGAACAGCGAAACCTATGATCCGTTTTTCTATCCCCATTTGTGTTCGATATCGCGTAAGATTGTCAAGACTCGCGCTCGAATCGGTTTCATCGCCATCCTTCGCAATTCGATATCGCCTTTCATTCGCCAAGATTCCATTTCACGATCTTATTACGTACTAATCCGAGTGAACATCGGAAAAGTTACCGAGAATTATTTTTCAAAGGTCCAAGACCGGCTGGGTCAATTTTTTCTCTGCATTGTCGTCCATCCCGCAATAAAGCTCGTCATAATTCAATTTCGTCCGCTATTCTCTTCTTTCCGATGGCTCCTCGGCGTTGACAGGTGAAAATCCATCGAGGAAAAATGTATCGCGAGCACGTCGACGCCGAGAATAAAATCATCTCGGTTGAAACGTCGTTCTTCATTTACCTGCGCGGACGCGAGATGTTCGCGAAGGATGTCAAACGGCTGTCGACTCATCCGATTCCAAGGAATCGACGATTCGCCGACGTCTTATTCGAAGATACGAGCACAATGCCCACGAAATAAAGGCACGTCGCCTCGCCGAAATTCTTCACGAACCGTAAGGCAAAATGAGTCGAGAGTGTCTTCGTCCTCGAATAACTCGTTCGCGTCCCAACGTAACGTTTCCAATTATCTCGCGCTCCGATTTCACCAAAGAGATTCGCCTGAGTCGTTGTAATTTGATTTTCCTCGCGGTAACTCGACTTTTCATCGGTTCTCCTCGCAACTACGAACGCGAACAGCGTGAATTTTCAACTTGCCGACACACCCACCACGCGAATACTCGATTCTCCGACGATACGTCGAGCGATGTAAGCTCCACGATTCTTTATTTCGCCGGATGTTCGAGTTTCTCTCGAATTATACGAACCAAATACGATCAATTAGCCCGTTATCGACAAAAAACTGGCGATCATTATTTTTCGTTACGAATCGTTCGGCTCCCACGCCGTGAATGTAATTCATTCTCGTTCATGCTCGTATTTTGGGAAGAACAGACGTTTCGCGAAGGTGGAATACCGAACAAGAGATTAACGAGACGAAACGAATTTGAAGATGGGTAAAAAGATAATTTCCTCGCGACTTCCCGCCCCTCTGTCTTTTTCGCTGCTCGCTTTTCTCTCACCCTCTGCTAACTTTCGGACGTTTTTCCTCGTTATCTTCGCTCTCCGTACTTTTATACATTCGAAGATGTACAGTGTTTTCCATTCGACTTGGCCATCGTGATAGTATCGAAAGCTTTTTGTCCGATGAGCGAAAGAATCGTTGCCGGATTCGTGTAGACAAACATCCATATTACCG
This sequence comes from Arge pagana, assembly GCA_963969455.1. Classification (NCBI taxonomy): domain Eukaryota; kingdom Metazoa; phylum Arthropoda; class Insecta; order Hymenoptera; family Argidae; genus Arge; species Arge pagana. Next base: position 18,530,415 of record OZ018313.1, on the reverse strand, counting down.
CGGCATTCTGAATTTCTCTATCACTCGTATAACGGGTATCGCGACTGCAAACTTTTCACCAATGGAAGGAGTACGAATCAAATCTTAAATTTTCCGGATGACGCGATTCGCAGGTTGCGATTGAAACACGCCGATTTATCGGAAGCGGAACGCGAATGTGAAATTTCACCGAAAACGCCCGGTGGGCGAGAAATAATCGGGCGAAGCGTCGACGTAAAATGCTCCGTATACAAGCAGGCAGTTACCTTTTTCGTCCTTCGAGCTGTGGGAGGAGGGGAAAGACGATTGAAATCGCCATTTACAAAAGCTACCCTTAAAAATAAAAGGGGAATATCGTAGCGAAGGGCAAAAACAGCGGAATTCACGTTTATGGAAGATCTGATAACGGTAGCGAAAAGTGGGAACGAAGTAAGAAATATATCTCAAGTCGGCCGTAACCGGCGAGGAGGAGGGTAGCGAGGGTACGTGGCGCTTTCCACCGGGGAAAAAGACTCGCGGCGCTGAAGGCGAGCGAGACTCGTTCGGTGGGACAACGTCGCGGGAGAAACGCGGGAGGGTTGGGCGAAGGGTTTGGGAAAGGCGCGAGCAAAGAAGAGACGAGGAGAAAAAAAGCGGCGTGGAAAGAAATGAAGAAGGTAGAACGCACTGAACCGGGAAAGGGAGAGTGAGTATTAAAAAAAGCTTTAAGTACAGGTGTGTTATTTCAAACAAGACAATATATATATATATTACTTGTATATATATATATATATATATATATATATATATATATTTATCCATTGGACTCGTGTATATGCATAGATATATAGGTAACCGTTGAATTTGGAAAAGAAACAAGCTCGACGGACTTTCAAGACTTGAGAGATTAATCCGACGAAGGGGGACGAAAAAACGGAAACTTCGTAGAAATACACTCCACTTATTCTGCACCGAGGGTAGAAATGTAACATTCATGTACGAGCTCGGATCTTCGTACTCGCGTACCACCCGCGCGGCAACTTTCCACGATGCGTACGACGCGGCACACGGCTTCGACTGGTAATTCGGTCCGTCATGCGAAATCGAGAGGAGGAGAGACTACAACGGAGCAGAATCGCCGCCGGGAAATAGGAAAAACAAGACACGAAGGGGCGTCACGTAGCAGGCGAGGGAAAAAATAATTGCTCGCACAATGGTGTACTTGTTGCTGTTATTGCAGAGATTCTTCTCATCCAGCTACCATTTTCATTCGCATCGCTCCGCGGCTTTTTTAATGCGCGGCGCGATAGGAGTCGTGTTTTCTAAATCTCCAGGGGTTCTCTCACTCGGAGTAGCTCGTGAAATTGTCTTTCGGTAATTGAAGGATAAATCATTTATTCTCTACGATAATTGAAGATCGCGGCGAATTTTGCAGAATCGATTCGAACGTTCAACGCGCATCGATGGTATAATCATGACAAAACACGACTCGCAAAAAGCAGGAAAAATTAATCCGCCCGAGAACAGGAATTCGATGAAAATTGAAATTCTATCAAGGAACATCTTTTACGCGACGCAAATTGGATATCGAACGGAAGTTATGATCCTACGAATCGGCGTTGACTCGCGTCGCTGGAAATTTATAGAACGCAGAACTATTATCGTCGTTTCGATCGACCGGATAACGTGGTTATCTCCGTTGATCGGTTCCGGTCCGCCGTAACTCTCGAAGAGTGCAAATTCATGTACAGAATTATGGTGATAATTCGCGTGTCTGAGCCTCTGCCGCCATTCGGTCATGATTATCATTACTTTTGAGGGACGTTGACGAAGTGTGGCCGATGAATCATCCGCCCGTATCACCATCGGGAGAAAGTTGGCAAAATCGATGACCTTGGAATATGTTACGAGCCCTAATCCTCAAGATATCCGCCCGGGGAATTTATATCGCCTCCGTTATATCTATATATTCGTGGTAGGGAAATGTAAATTCCGCGAAATACGAGCGAACGTGATCCGAGGATTCGAGACACGCGATCACGCGTGTTTCGCGTTGGGTTTGCACATCGTTAATTCGATTATTAATCCAGCTCGCGTCTCCGGCTCTGTTTTTGGAAGTATTTTCTTCGAGGGCGCATATTTTTTTCCCTCGAGCGATCTGGGCGGAAGCGGAACCGAGGGAGAACCTCGACGTTTTCGTGGAAGAGAGACATTATCCGATTTAGCTCTTTGCCAAGGCCGCGAGGCTGTTCGAGCAAACGAGCTAGAACAAAAAGTTAGCCGATGCTCGAAAGACCGCGTTTGCGATGTATTTAATTTTCAAATAACCTTTCCTTTGTAAGCTCGAGTTCAAGGGAAGAAAGCAACAGCGACGACCAGTGGGCGTTGTTTCGAACGCGAGCTTTCGGATCACGAGCAAAGATCCTCCGATCCGCGAACCGAAGAGGAATTCGCGATTACGAATAAAAATGACGGTTCAAATCGTTGGGACTCGTTTTCTTCACCGTTCCGAACATTCACGGAGCAGCCAGCGACTCCATCCGCATTCTTCCGGCTAACGATGGACTAGGGACGAAAATTATATCGAGCGCGCGTATATAAATATACGTATTCTCGTATCGCGTGTCGCAACGCAGCACTAATTTGTACCGTTACAACGAACGGATGTCAATTCCTTTCTAGCAATTATCGTATCACGCGACAATCGGTGGACCGAGGAGTCGCATCGAACGCGGGATGTAGTCTCGAGCTGAACGTCAGTTCGACTCACCGCGGATCATTCGTATCGACCTCCACCATTTTTTCCCACCGCGTTCCCACCTTTTCCCGGATCTTTGATGGCGTTTGTTTGAAAATTCGTTTAAACTGCTCGAGCCAATGTTTTTCATTTCGCGAACTCAGCGAATATAGACGTTTCGCTCCCCCAATCGTCAAACAAATATCGTTACGCGTTTGACGTTGAATCTCTACGAATAATTGAATTTTCTGCTATATTTTCTCGTACAATCAAGGGAACAAGTCTACAGGGATTAGCATCGATGCGAAACGAAACAAAACGACGTCACTAATTAACCTGCCACTGCAACGAGTATTCCGAAAACTCTCGTCTTATCGTACATCTTCAACGAATTTCACAGCGATAATAATGTCGTACGGTTTCACGGGAAGCATCATAGAACGGGAGGATAGCAAATTCGAGCGAATTGTTATAATCTTCGTTGTCGTATTTGCCAGCGAGCTACAAGATTTGTCCGAATCATTTGTCTAAACTGTAAGCTTTCGTTAATTGGGAGCGTTTTAATTGGAAGGACTGGCATGGTCCCGGCTGCACCAATGGAAAACGCACTGCGTCAAACTTCTACTCGGGCTAAAGTGGCAATGACGTGGGTATGTTGTTTCGCGGCTCGCTACGCATCGTCACCGGAAATCCTACGAGAGGAAACCTTTGCGCGCGCTTTTCACCGGGATCCAGATGCGAAAATCCATCGGATTCGAACAAAAATATGCTGGCTTGACAGCAGTACGTTACGGCGAGTGATGAGTTTTCAACATTTTTTCTCATTCGACACAACTGTTTTGCTGGATTTTTGCACCGCGGTTTCGATCGCTGGTACCAGCGGGACGAGGAGACTCCCAATGCGGAGCCCAGCATCGGTTGTGTCTTTCGTTCGCTCCTCGCAATTCGCATCGTCAACCGTCTGTCTCGTTCCTCGCAATCTTCCCGACTTCTCTGCGAACTGGAGCTATGGATATTGAAATATTTGACTAGAGTTTATCATACAAAGGCACGCAACAGAATAAACATCCCTTTCAACGAGTACAAATATTTGAATCCGTCGCAAGTGCATTTGGACTTTTCGCCTGGTTACGATTTCTCTCTAGAATGTCGAATCTACTCGAGAACTCTGTCGGTCGTGACGCAAGACAATTGCCTCGCGCTCGTCTGATTCTCGCTCTTTCCGGGCATCACGGATAAATTTCTACCTTCTATGCGTGCGAGGAAATAAATAAAATGCTTTCAATATGGTCGAGCAATATTGTTCGATTTCCCCGCGAAAACTCGTGATACGTCATCTGTATCGATGAAATTTCAATCGTTCCTCGACCTGGCGCGATGGTTGGGGTTCTCGTTTGAATTTTTTCCAATTCGGCGACTCGATATGCGAATAATCGATGCGAAAGCCTCGTGTAATTCCGTGTTCCACGCGATTCTGTTTCGCGCTATACTCGGTAGCCGCGAGCGCGAGGCAACTCCACGGCCCGAACAACAACGAATAATTAATCGTCGACAGCTTAAGATGACTGGGGGAGGGCGAAGAGTCGATGACGCGCGGAAACTCCAGCCGGCGTGTTCTCGAGCGTGGTATACATATTTGGCTGTGGGTTTTAACTCGCTACTTATGAATGCGAACAAACTGTATATACGGTCAGCCCTGCATCGTCGAGCGTGATCAAGGATAAAACGCCATTCATCGCAGGTCGTCGTTGTTATATCGCTCGACTCGTGCCCGTGCGCGAGATATTCGCAGTCAAGGGAAATTAAATCTGCTTTACCGGGAACGAACAAAAACTTTCGTTCGGATTCATTCGCTGCAAGAGGTTTCATCGATACGAAGGCATTCTGTTCATTTTTTTTTTCCTCCAAAGCTGAAAAGCTTCTTCTATCGATGTAGAATCGCGTCGAAACGGTTTGAAAAATACTGGGTATCCGACAAAATAATCGGCTTAAAAAATAATGATCGGGAAAAGCTCCGTCGCGAGTCACGATCGTAACGGCTCTACTCGGTAGTCATTTTCGGAGGAATCGAGTTCGGTGTAAGATCCTGAACTGATCCACGCGGACATGACAGCCGTGCGTGTCGTCATTATTATTTTGTACACGCTTCTCGCGTATCGCGTATCGGGTGAGGTGTATCACCCGATGCGAGTAAGCTCGTCGTTGTCGTTTGAAATCGTATCCCGTGGTAGGTGGCAGGCGAAAGAGTAAAGAGTTTAAAGCGTGGAATGGAATTACCGATCGGTGGAACAATTGAATTTGCGGATGAGAAAAGTTTTCGGGGTTGGCGGAGAACGGGGAATCGAAGAAAAGAGTTTCCGCGAGGTCGCGACCACGCGAACTCGTGGACGTCTGTCTGTATCCGTTCCTCCTCCGCGCGCGACCATCTGGTTCCCCTCTTTGTCTCACGATCGCGCTTTTCGCGGGGAAAAAGTTTTTCGCTGGTGAGGAACGGCGAATAAATAGGCGGTGAAACTTTTCAATATTAACCCGACCGCTCGTCTCCGGGAAATTTATTACTTTTCCATAACTGCCAGTGTGCACTAACACCAGCTGCGCCGACGCTGCCTCTATCTTTACTGCCAATCCTTCGCGAGAATTGATATTGGAAATTGGCATCAATCGGCGAGAAGCGGGGCGCGGAAGAGAAAATTGCCGGAGACTTTTACTCTTTTTACATCCTCTCATTTCGCACGCGTTCCCGCGGCGCTCGGTTCCCCCGTGTTTTTTCTGCCGATATTTCTCCGTCGTCGCATCTCAAGATTCGCTCTTCCACTGCGATTTCCAACAAAAGAAAAGTTTTCGTCGATTTTCACTTAACGACGACTAATTGGAACGAGTCGTTCGAAGTAAAGTCTCGTTATTCCAGTGCGTGACGGTAACTTTCCAACTTCGACGCCGGTCGGGCGGACCATTCCCAGCTGTACGCGAGATTGTCTCGCGATTACATTCCGAGCATACATTCGACGTAACGCGACAATATCTTCGATTCCATTTTTCGTTCCGTTTCCGCCTCTCGTCGTGATTCTGCAAGAAACCTCGCCTCGATCTCTCTCACGGGGATCGCAATTTGAAGATCGGTCACAGATGCCGTTCCAACGTTCGGAGGATGCGTTATTCGTTGGCCAAAAAAATGTCTTCTCGTCAGCTTCGGGCTTTGTACCAGGTATCCGTTGAATATTCGCCGAGAAGGTACGCGACTCGTGAAACATGATTCGTCGAGAGTCGAGAGAGTGGCGAGCGGGTGGGGGAGCATCGGATGGTGACTACTCGAGAATGCTGTATGAATACTCTGGCGCGAGTAACCGAAGAAGATTGTTTGTTTTGTCATTTACGTCTAATCCCAACTATACTCCCCCGGTACCGCCTCGCTTCGCAGGGGTGGCACGCGGAGACGGATTCCATTCCACTCAATTACCACCCAACGCTACGAATGCGTGTTTGCGCGTGTCGGAGGCTCGAGTGTGTGGCGTCACTCGACGCGTCCACTCGTTGTTTACCTGCCTCGAGACTCGACGGACGGTGAACGGCGCTGAAAGTGCGAAAAGAGCGCGAGGTACGGACGAGCAAGCGAGAAAGCGTGTTTGCGGAGTATCGTTGACGCGCCCGACGAATTTCTCAACGGAATTCCGTCGCCTGCCTCGATTTACGAACGGATCTACCCGTCGCGGGAGAAATTTTCTCGGGCCGTTTTTTCGAAGCGCCTCTCAGAAGTTGGGATTTCATCCGGGAAACGTCGCGGTAAACGCAACCATCGGGCGTATCTCATCGTCAGACGTAGACCTCCTACGACTGGACGAGACGATAGATTCCAGCGGAAAGTAGAACCAACGCCGCGCCTTCTCCAAAACTCTCCGTTCCTCCCGCGATTTATACTCCCGTTTTCCAACTATCGTCTCGAACCGTCGCGAAAGTCGAAACATTTCTCTCTCGTCAGTTACTTCAGTTTTCAACTCTCTTCCAATTTCTCTCTTCATATTTCCACGCTCCGTACTCTGCTTCGGAAAAATGGTCTTTCTCGAATCCCTCGCGCATTTTCTGCAACTACGAGCGGACTTTATCCGCACGAGCTTCGACGCCGATTCTTGGAAAACTATCATTCTCAGGACGATCCGTGAAATTTGTTGTTGACCGAAGAGTAGCAGCGTCAGGTAAATAGAACGGACACGACCGAGCGTACTTTTTCGCGGGGTTCATCTCCCCACGGCGGACACGCACCTATAGTCGTCTTCCGTTCGAGTGCCCCCAGAGCTTTTCTCGTACGTCAACGTTCATTTATTTTACCGCCCTCGCGTTAGTTCTTTCGACACTTTATCTCCGCACTTCCCAACTCGAATCGTCGTCCGAGTAGTACGGTGACTCGGTTCCTCGCTGTCCGAGGCTCTAGGTAGTGTGAGTAAATTTCAGGAGTCGAGAGACAGGGCCGCTGAGAGCGTGATTTAGCTTAACTGCGCGACGTTACACAGCTGCGTACGGTTTATAAGGTACGAGGGACTCGGCATACGACGACCGTTCCGAGTTGCTGGTCGCTGCCGGGCGTGTTCCTCGAGTAAAGAGGGCGAAGAAGAAGAAGAAGAGAGATTCGGGAGCGAGGGAACCGAGCGGGCGGCGGAAGGAAGGTCGAGTGGAGCGAGGCGGGTTATATATCCTGACAGAAGTATTTAAGATACTTTATACCTTATAACAGTTATAAGGTAACCCGAAGGTCTGCCGACCTCTATATACGGGAGGAGTGCGGAAAGTTTTTCGAAAGACTTCGCAAACTTTTTATACACTCCGTCTCCTTGCCACCCGAAAGATATACTCTCGTAGTTTTTGATTCAAGTTTAACCGTAGCATATTAAAAAGCGAAGAGTCTCCGTTCGTCCCCCTTCGAGTCCACCCCTCCTCGCCGAACTCCGAATGTAATCAGAGTTTGAAGTCAAATTTCATCTCGAAAGATCATCCCCGAGGTCTCGGATGTCCCCCTTCGTCGATTTACCCGCATCGTATTCTTCAACCGGTGACGAATCGCGTTCTCCTGCTCGCCTCGCGTTCCCGCAGCACCGACGCTACGACCGATTCCTCGGACGCTCGAACGTGCTTCGAATGTCCCGAAATGTTGCACAATTTCATCCGTGACCGTGACCATTGACCACCACCTTATCATCTCCGCTCAGTGGAAATCAGATCGTCAGGATGGGAGAAGGAGGGAAAATTACGGAAAGTGCGACGTCGAAGGACACGAGGAGTGGAGAAATGAAGGTCGCGAGAGGTAGCAGGCGACGGGTTACAGCGGGAAGGATATTCGAAAGAGTCGCGAAGAGCAGAAGCCGAAAGTTCGACCAGTCCGACGAGATGCGAAGGCCCAAATTAGATCACGAGACGCGGGAATGGCGTGGTTATAGGTGTTGAAAATAAGCTCACGAGAAGGGGAGGAGCAAAAATGATGGACAGCAAGAAAGGACAGCCTTGGGAGGTAGTAGAAAAGAAAATTGCTCGAGGAGAAGGATACGCGGTATCGTGGGGGCAAAAAGAACAATGGCACGATGGGCGAGAGAAACAAAGCTATCGGCGACACAGGTGCGGAGTCATCGAATTCGCAAAGCACGTTAACGTCTCGGAGAAGATCGAATTCGAGGGCAGATATCGGTTCCTATCCAAGGATTTTCCGTTGGTTCGCGAATCGTTTGGTCTACGAACGTGCAAAAGCCTCGAACGTCGTTCGCAACTTTGTAATTGCAGCTCGAAAATTATATCGAACGGGCAGCTCACATTTCTGCCGAGCATCTCACGGATGAGCATATTCCAAGTTTCAGCGTCTTGCAATATCGTTGAATCCCGTCAACTCCGAGGGGATGCCTTCATCAATTATCGTAGAGCTTCGTTCGTATCGTCTTCTCCCCCGTCTGCCATGCACCGCGCGACAATCATTTCCGCTCGCAGGTCATGGAACAATTTGGAAAATTCATTCTCTCCCGCAAGTTCAACGCGGATCACTAATCCTTGCTGAAAATAATCGGAGAAAAGATCACTGTTCGTTCGTTGAGTTCTGCCTCAACGAAGACACTGGTTCACTCGTCAACGCGCGATTCTCGCTCGACCGCGATCCTGTGGAAACGATGCGAAATTCTCGACCGAACTCGCGACGATGAAAATAACTCGGACTTCGCTGTCAGCGAATTTGAGCTTTGATATTTATTTTCCGTGGGCGAGAGCTTCGGAATCCATGCATCCGGCAAAGAATAATCAGGACCAGGATTCGCGACGCGGTGGGCCGGCTTACGTGCTCTTGATCCTGTACCTACATTGAAATTCACTCGGGGAAAGTTGTAAAAAATTTCATCGAATCGGGCGAAATAATTGCGTCCATAAAATGAAACGACGAGCTTGGAACGCGCACATTTCCACGGATACGCGTGTACGTGCGCATTCGTACGTACATATGCTATATACGTACACATTCGAATACATCTCGAATCCGACCCGCTTGCCTTCTTTTATTCCCGCTCGTGTTTTCTCATTCCTATTTCATTTTTTTTCACGCCTTCTCTCGTAGTTCACGCCTGTCTGACTTTTCTACGGGGTCGCGAGGCGTCAAGTTATAATTTATGTGATCGCGTCGGTCGCTGTTTACGACAATGAAATCGAGAGGTTATCCTCTCGCCTCGAATCAGAGGCTCCATTATTCGGAAGGATTTCGCTCCAATTAAATTTTCTTCGCCAGTGATTTTCAAGACTTGTTTGCGAGCCGAGTTTCGAGTCGACGACGCACAATGCGGAGCGCAATTTCGCGTTGTTTACGATAAGAACGCCTGAAGGATAAATTCCGAACGGCGGACGCTCGTGATCCGCGAGAAGTCCGCCGTAACGTATTTTTTCCACATACTGATCAACGTGCGAGATGCTAGGTTACGGTAAATATCGCAGAAGAAGACGCGGCATCGCGGCAAACGACTCGTCTCGGTCCCGACAGCAGAAATCGCGTGGAGAGCGAGGCTCCGACGTGGCTGACCAACCAACGTTTGTACTACTGAACTCTGCATAAGCCGCGCGACCTATTCGTCGTATTTTTCCCAAATCTTGCGACTGGCACTGCTCGAAACATCGCCGCCTGAGCTTTTGCATGCCTTGGAAATAAGTTCCACGTTTCGACTCGTTCGTTACAATGCCGATCGCCATTTCAGCACGATGAGATCGAGTCATCCGAGATTCGAGCGAAAGAAACGATTCGTTGGAATCTCGTCGCGCGAAATAGTTTTCTCGATCGAGTGACGACGAGATCGTTCGCACTTGGCAAAAAATTGCCGATCGAAGGCGACGTAATTACGGAAAACGAAGGCTGTCGAGCGGTGAAGCTGGGGATTTCAATTTCAACGTCGTCTGAAAACCATTCGACGACCATTTTTCAGGAGTTGAGAGTGGAAAAAAATGAAAGTCAGTCCTCCGAAAAATTCGTTATCGTTCAGCCTCCGACCAAAGTTTCCATTAAAAGTGATCTACAACGCGGAGGAAATATTCCGGGTCGAATCTGCGAAACGATGGAATTCGAAGAGCTCGGAGCGAGCAGAAGACGATGATAAATCATGATCTCGAAGACGGATAATTAACGTTGAATCTTGATGGGTAATTTAATATTATACGCCTCTCGTTTTTTCCATTTATCGCTCGATCTCTCGAGCGTCGGGCGCTGAAAGTCTCTCGCCTATTCATAACCAGTCCGCATCAGGTATACCATAAGAAAGGAATATCGCGTCGACCGACTTTGGCAAGTCAGGGAGACAGTTGAAATATATAGATGTTCGTCCTTGCAGCGCCGTTTTGGTCAGTGATGAAGTGTTTTCGTCATTCCCGTTGATCCCACGAGAATTGAGAAGGCAAAGGAATTTAATTTCACGCTCCCTCGGGAAACCAAACGACTCCTCCCCGCATCCCGCTTCGCTCTTCGCCGTTCTCCGCTCCTCTCCCTCCTCCCTCGACGAGGCCAAAAACGTGGCCCTGCCCCTCCGCCTCGACAACGAAAGATAGCGAAGTCGCGCGACGATCGGCCGAGACATCCGAAAGCTCATTGTCAGACACCGGGTCGGTGGAAGGAGAGCGGGAATATTCATACCATCAACGACGCTTCCCCCGACTCAATCGGTACAACGGGGTGGGGGCAGGGGGGGGGAGCGAACAGAGGTGAAAAAAAGCTGACTTGAAAGCACAGGGCGAAACGCGGAACGCGTTACGGTGCCCTGCCATCCGCGTCTCGTCCTCCCTCCGCGCCCACCAGGCTACCACTTTGCCGATTACTTCAAATCGAACGGATTCCCACCGAAAATTGGAAAAATACCCTTTACGCGAGACTCGATTCCCTCGCTCGCTGCTCACCCTCGTCGTTGGCTCACTTATTTCCGCGCCAGAAATCATCTTCTTTACATCCCAAAGCTCCGATGGTAATAGATCCCATACTCATCTCCATTTCCCACCTCGCGTTGCCCGCTCCGCCTCGGTTTCACCCCGTCTGCTCGTAGTCCATTATAATCTTCGTTTCATCCAGTCATCTCGCGCGTTTTGCCGCGATACGATTCTCCAACGCCTGCCGATTTCCCTCCGAGATCCTTGTCTCTGTCTCTGCCTCGTCGTTACCCGCGTCTCTCGTCGACCCTCCTCCAATCGTGTTCGTCGCGTCGCGACGACGTCCCTCGTTTACCGACCGTCCGATTCGATATCTTCTCTATTCGTCCTCGGGCATGCTGCCTCGTCGACCTCGCCGCCTCGTCCCGTCGTCGACGCGACGATTCCGTCTGGCATTTCGCCGAATTATTTGGAAAAAGCAAACGAGCAGGTCCCGAATATTATCCGATTCCGGTCGATTTCCTTGTTTTCCGCGTCGCGGAATGCCTATCGAGTCGGTATCGCGAACAATGTTCGAGGCGTATCTCTTTTTCCACCCGCACCCTCGCTGTTTTTCATTTCGACCTCGCAATTTTTCCCCGACTCGATACTCGGGCCAGCGCAATACCGGTAGGCCGACAACTTACCATTCCACGATTCATCAGCGAGTTTCGTTCGAATGAAAATTAATAACGGTGGAAACTTGTACACCGTTCGGTTGCCCTCGACTCGGTAGAAAAGCAACGCGTTTGCCAATCGAAATACCGGTCCGATAAATCATCGGCGTCAGCGCCGCGATACGTCCGACCGAGGCGCGGTTTTTCAGCGCACCGACCCACGGCTACGGCCACGAAATAGTCGAACGAAATTGAACGACGAGTGGCAACGAGCCGGGCGAACGGCTCGAGTGTGCCCCGATTCTCGTCGATGAAAAATAACGCGGCTAGAAAATCTGCGTAGAACGGATCGGCGAGGAACGACGGTTGAAAAGAAAAACGAAGGCGGATACCGAGCATCGAACCGGGGAAAAATCTGTAACGAGGGCGAAGGGACGGGAACGCTAACGAGACTTGTTCTACGGCGAGAGAGCAACGATTCCTTTGCCCGAAGTGGATGGGTGGTCGGAAAGGGGGACCTGGACGAGGAATGGGACAAGGGAGATAAAAAACGACGATGGGGAGAGAACGTTTGGATCGCGAGGACGAATCTGGGTAGAGGGAGGATGGATCGGAGACCTGCTAGAGTCGGCCGACCGGACAAATACTCGCCGAGCTCTACCGACGGTTCGAACGACTGTCACCCGCACGCGAGGGACGCCGCGCGGAGATGCGTCCTCTTCAGGATCCTCCGGCATCGTTGTCCCGCTGCTTCGAGCCATCCAAAACAGTCCGAGGAGACCCGAAGCCATCGAGCATGTTCGAGGGACGAATCACCCTACATTTGTTCTACTCAACCGTTCTTTCCCGCCTGCGAGTTACTCTTTTTCCTCTGCGATGCTCCTTTATTCCGTCTTTTTTTATCTCTCTCTCTCTCTCTCTCTCTCTCTCTCTCTCTCTCTCTCTCTCTCTCTCTCTCTCTCTCTCTCTCTCTCTCTCTCTCTCTTTCTCTTCCTCTGTCTCCTCGACTGAGATTTTTCACGGGATATCCAAATTCTTCTGGATCGTCTTCGTACCGGATTTCAACGAATCAATCTCGCGTAGTCTCAGTTGTCAATGCGACTCTGGAGTTTTTCATTTGAAAATTTAACATTTGCCATGCGTAATTTCTTCGGTGGAATTCGAACGAACAGAATTCACGACGACCGATCGCGAATTCCGTCGTTAAAAATACGTCGAACAGGACGAAATTTTCCTCTCGGAATTTTCAATTTCCACTTCGGAAAATAAGCATCCGGTGAAATCGATAATTCACGACTTGAAATTCATATCCCGTGATCCGCAATTGACGATTCAGACTGGAAGATCGCGAGTTGATTATTCGCATTGTAACGGAAAATAATTTCCCTCTTATTCGTAACTTCCGAGCACTTTTCTCCTCCCGTTTCGAAGCGTACCGATGATTCGTGATTCCAGCGCGATGCGACGATGGGACCTACAATATTTTCAATTGTAGCGGAGAATCGTAACCGGAAGAGAAGAGTCGCCGCGTGCTCGAGACTCCTCGTACGTATTCCTTAGGAAACGAGTTACGACGAGAGACGGCGAACCGAGCCAAAGCCGGAGGCGATCTTTAATACCAGATGGAGTTTAAACGTAATATGCTGCATCTTACGCGACACCAGGTTGGCTATCGTGGCTTACGACGTGCGCCGTGTACCTCCGAGGATCCACGTACTCCAGACGTTACGTACCTCGAGCCTCGTGCATCGTAGCTCGAACGTGCATATTGCACGTACATCTTGTGTAAATGCGTGCGCGTCGGCCATTTCACCCCGAAACATGCGACGTCGTATCCACTACTCTTCGCTCTTATTTCGACCATCGTCCTCCCATCTCGTGCTCTCCCATTTCTCTCGTTCTCCTTCGATCAGCAGTCCATTTGTTCCCACTTTCCACCTACTCGGACATTTCCCTCGGGCTGCTTCCGCGCGATTTTCTAACCGGGCTGACGATTATTCTCCGTGAAACCGAGAACAACCGGTAATATCGCGAAGCACGGGGATGCTCAACGCGCGTTTCGAAAGATAAGTGATCGAAGCGGGTTCGTGGAAGAAACTGAAATTTTTCGCATCGTTTGCGATTCGTTCGCATCCGGCGAGAACGAAGCCGTTAAGGGAAATGCAACGAGACGAAGGAAAAATGTTCCCTCGGGGACGGAAAAGTTAGCACGGACCGACCCGTACGTCTGCCTCTACTCGGAACTCGGCGTATTTCCGAGTAGCAAAAGCTCGTACGTCGAGTCGTTGCGCAAGAGTCCCGGAGTTCCTTCCGCGACGCGTGCACCTCGTGACCTTTCTACCTATGTAATTCCTATTCAGGAAGCTTCACGAGTTGCGTGGAACTGTTCCAGATATCAAGGGCAATCCTGGCATCCGCAAGAGCTACTTGAATCCGCGGGATTAACAACCGCGAATAATTAAACTTGAGCCGAGATTTTCGAGAAAAGTTTGAAACACGTTAATTGTACGATTAAGTTTCGACCGTGCGACGGGTCTTTTGGCTCGGATGAAGATATATAACGCGAAGCAGGGATTCATTGGCACGGGAATTCTCCCGGTACGCGATCGGTCCGTTAGGAACGAGCATGGCATCTCAAATTTCGAGATCGGGGTGAAATTCGTTCGTTGCATTCGGAATGAAAGCAGGGAAGCTCGGAGCTTCGCGACGCGGCGCGACGAAAGACCTAATTTTCGTAGGAAGGTGAAGAGAGAGAGAGAGACGTTCGAACGAGAACACGAATCGCGAGAATGGCGATTCGGCAATGAGAGGGACAAATTTGTAAGGGAGCACGAGTCTGGAGAGAAAACGGTGAGAAAATTTGTCGAGCGGGGCGCGAATGAGAAGTGAAATAATTGGATGGAGATGGGCAGACGTCGGTCTCGCTTTCGATTCGATTCGGCGGAATCGAATTTCTCAAATATTCGCGTGATATCGCGAAAGCACAGACAGCGAGGCCCCGCTTCGCGAACGGAGCGCATTATTTCCTTCTTCGCAGAGATGACATTTGCGAAAATGAATTTTCGACCGTTCCCACCGAATCTCGATGAATCTGATCAAGAAAGCCGCGGGTGGCGCGAGGAGAAAACTCGAAGGGAAAAAGCTCCGCGAGCCTATTGTCGGAGTAATCCTCGTCGAGTGACTCAACGCCGAGACATCGCGAGATGAGAGAGGAAGCGTTGCGCATCGATACCGAAAGAAAATTCCGGCTCGTTCCCCTCGCTCCGTTATTATTCTCGGCTCCAATAACCGAACGCGGCAATTTTTTCTCGGCTCAGCGCTCTGCCTCCGATTCTCGACCTTTCACAGCAAAGCTTTCCGCAAAGCTTATGAAAACTCGTGCCGTTGAATTAGCCAGGTTGCTTCACGCGCGCGCGTTCGAGCATCGGGGGGTTGTTAAATCGCTCGCGAGCAAACACTGCGCGAGGGTGAAACGAGAATCCAACGTGCATATGCCGAGGGTCGAGCTTGCGGATGAAAAAAGAGCTAGTGATTTTCGGCGGGCTCAGGGGGGGGGGGGGGGGGGACGAAGCGGAGCTGCCAGGGTTCTCGACTGCGCCGAATGTCCGAGCGCGGAGCGAGGGCCATTAATAAAGGCGAAGGAAATAACGCGCGGGACGCGAGCGAAGTCGGAGGAAGAGAATCGAAGAAATTAAGAAAGTTGTCAAAGGCAGGGTTTCACCTCACGGTCTACCGAAAATCCAATTTATCTATGAACGATCGTTCGTGGGAATGAAAAAAGCGGTTGGCCACCGGAACAGGCTTGGGAATGTCAGGCTATTTGCCGGAGCGTGCCGAAAGAGAACAAAAGTTCAAACAATCCGACCGGAACCGGAGTCGCACGAAATTTTCACGGGTCGGCGTCGAGCTCGGAGACGGGGAGAAAACATCCGCGAAGCGAAAGAGCTTACTGATAATTATCAGCGATGTCGGAACTCCGGGGGACATTCGGAATTCGAGAGACGCCTCAAAGAGAAGAAAGCTCGTCAATCGCGCATCAACGCTTCCGAGAGCTCCCGAGAGCTTGCCGGCATATGAAAAAACGCTCTCGTCGTCTTCCGAGAGTTTGCCGGCCGAAGAAAAACCTCTCGACGAGTCGCGAGGTAGAAGTTCGAGTTTGAAGAACCGTAGAAGTATACGGCGAAGGTCGTTCGAGCCGACGCAAAAGCTTCGCGGGTTCGATAAAGGAATTCATGACGCCGAACACGATTCCGAGAGGTCGAATAATGCCAACAATTTCGAGCCTGCGGGTCGCAGCGCCGACGAGAGCGTCAAAGATTTTTCGAAAGCGAGCGAGCTAACGATAACTCGTACGGGATTTTGTCGGTGAACGAAGAAAACTAGAATGCGCGAATGGGAACGAATCGAAGGAGGTTCCAAGTAGGATGAGAAGCCAACGAAAGGTTCTCAGGGACGAGGAATGCTAGAAAAGGCTTCGTCCGGAGCCGGAATGATTTCGAAATAATTGGGAAAACTGTAAAGCGCACGAGGATGAATCGAGCATCGCGCGAAATTCGATAAGATATTGTTTCTCGTTACCTAACGTCGGCTGCGCTCTCGAAACGTTGGCAAAACGAGGAGAACCGGGAAATATCTCGTAGCAGGAAAACGCTCCGGCTCACTCGCTGAGCGTCAAAGGTGGAGTAGCTGTACGAAATCGCGTTGAAAGTTTTTAAGTTTTTTCTCCCGAGTTGCTAGATGCGGAAGAGACGAGCTCCGTTTTCTTTGGCCGACGAATAAAGTCACGCGGATATGAATAAACCTTCAATGAACGTCGAGACTCCTCCGTCCATCTTGCCACGTATATATGCATAGCGTTCCGAAAGGTTTCGCGAAGCTTTTCAACGGCGGAGAGACTCGACTACGCGGATCCTTCCGTCGTGTACCAACACGCCTCCGCTGATGCGCGTGCATATGATATATGTAACCGCGGACGTGCGAGCATAAATGTCCCAGATTCCGCATCACCCTCGTTAAAACTCGTCACCCCGGAGAATTAAAAGTAGGTCGTCGTCGGTTGAATATTAAATCAACTCCCCCAACAATTGCAACTTTCACGCTGCCGACCGATAATTATAATCAAATTAACAGCAGCGATGATGGAACAGCGGCATCTAATTGGTTAAGCTTTCGGAACGCGGTAGGAAGAATCGATCGCATTTCTCGAATGTCTTGGCGTTTAATTGTGTTTTTCGTCAAAAAATACATTCAGAGCCATCAAATATGGACAATATGTTACAAAAAACGTCTCGCCAAAAAAAAAGAAACGCCTAGGGCCAGACCGAACCAACGTGCACTCGTAGGCGGGGGGCAGAAGCGTGCACTCGGAGGGTTAATATTCTCGTCGCAGAAGAAGGTTCTAGCTCCACTGTCCAACAAAACCGTTGCGTATCATGAATAGGCGGGAAAAATTTGCGGATATGTGCGCGCGCGCGCGTGCGTGCACGAGGTGCGTAGCCGATGCGGATAACCAGGCGCCGAATCGATTTTGATGAAGGCTCGCGAGTACCGCGAACCTCTTTCCGCGAGCTTATTTAAAGCTTACGCGAACACTGTTCGTGCGACTTCGCACTGTTCGCACTCCGGGGATCGATTGTTCCGCGTATTTGAATACATTTTCCGTACGTTGGATTATTCATGTTTTTTCCGTTTGATTGCAGTGAAGCCGGACAACCTGGAAGTGACAAACGAGTTGACTGGCGAATCGGTCGCAGACGGCAGTGCTTTGAGTGCACTGAACGAGGGCACGAAGTTAATACTCAACTGTAAAAGCGGCGGTGGTAAACCAGTTCCAAGTATCGAATGGTTCAACGGCACTCAGCCGATGAAAGGTGAGTAGCAGTAAATCAGCGACGATTTCATACCTTTCTCCGCGAGGGTAATGAAAACTGGAGGCTCTCAAGATCGGAGCATAAAAAATCAGTCCGCTAGTTGACCTAGTAATAAGGCTTTATTTCAACTGGATTCCGAATGAAATTCGAGATAAGAAAAACGTCGATGTGGGTAATCCGGAAAAAATGCAAAAACGAGCATGCTAGTTGATCGAGTACGGGTCGTTGTGACGGAGAATCGGATTGTAGCTCGTCGTTTTGAGAAAAAAAAAATGACGCATGGAAAATGTGCGAGCAAAGAGGAAGATAAATACTAGGGAGCGTGCAACAGCACTACGCGACCGTTCGCAGTGAATATTGCAGCGTTTGAGCTCTCGTAGCATTCGTTAGGAGGACGACGTCGCCGCGGGATGCCGAGTATTTGACGACTGCGAGCGATACGACTCGGATCGAACGAAGGGGTCGGCGACGAAGAAAAAGAGGAGGACGAACGAAACGTAGAGTAAATTTGGGAACGACGAAATTAGATTTGGCCTCACCTCTCGTCTCCAGCTACGTATATTTCGAAGAATTTCGTTCGAGCGTCGAATGGCGAAAGTTCGAGGTGAAACACACCGAAGGGACGCGACGTATCCTCGTCTCGCCACGTTTTCCTCCCACATATTTCACTACCGTCAAACGATTTTTCACTTTTCTTACACCTCCGTCGACCCTCGCCCCGCGTCCGTTTCGTAATCACGGACGAGAGAAGAGAGGATTCCCCGATCGTGCCCGATCGTCCATCCGCGAGATGAATATCTTCTAGCAAGTTTCGCGAATAAATCAATCCGACGTTGCGAGAAAAAATTCGGAAGAGTTCAATTCGAACGATTGGGAGAAATTCCGGTCTCAAAACTTGACTTCGCTTCGTCCTCCTCTCTCCTCGTTTCTGCGTATTTCGCCATAGTTTTTCGAAAGCTTCGTCGCGCGAGCTTTTGATCCTCCACAGGGAGACGCGAGAGGTCAGGGCAGAGGTTCCAAGGGTCACTGTTGACGTTCACCGTAGCAGAACTCCGCTTTGTCTCGTCTTCCATCGATTACAATTATTGAAAAGATCCATCACTCGAGTCTCGAAGTTCTCGAAAAAGCATTGCTCCGAATTCGTACGGACGAACGGATCCCCGTAGGGCTCTCGCACCAGACGAAACCACCCTCGACTCCCCGTCCTTTTCATCTCGAAATTCAGCCAACGAAATTATCAGTATCCTCGCAGTCCACCAGCGGGGACGCCGAGGGTCGCGTGCGATTTTTTCTCAATCTCATCGGCATACCCGTCAAATTGAGATCCTGAAAACCGCGATGGTCTCGAACGTTTGTTTTCCGCAAACTTTGCGAAGTTACGGATCCTGAGGATTTTTAGATTCGCGTCATCTTCGAGCCCATGGATGACCGCAGTTTCGGATGACCTTGAAGCCTCGGCGCCCCGAATAACCCGGGTATCCCGCACAGTTTGAATAACGAAAAATCGGTGGTCGTACGAAATTCGCGAATGACTCGAGTCATCGCGGACTCGTCGAAGACCCCGCGGATCTTAAGAGGGGTGAAGATGTCGAGGATTCCGAATGAATGGCGTGCGTCGACTCGTAACGGTTTTGGCTCGTCGCGGCGTTGGTGGCGTAGGGGCAACGATAGGAAACGCGCGAAGATTAATGCCCGACTGTATCGCGATTTGCAATCTCCACGCGAGCATCGAACGATAACAGGCAAACAGTCGGAGGGGTGGCCGGGATATCGCGGCGCACCCTGCGTTTCCGTAGTACCGCGAGGTGCCGCTGCGATGCGGTGCGGAGGTAAATCAACATTGGTAACGTAACGGTGCGAGGTGGAGGCGACCAATCGCGGTGAACGGTGGGCGACAGTTGAGGGCTACCAGAAGATAGTGATGTTCGATGGTCACCGGTCACGCGAGCGTTCCTAGGTACATCGCTGAATTCGGAGAACGGTCACTCGGCGAGGGAAATGATGATTGCGCGAGGTTCGTCCGCGTTTTGTCACCCGAATCTCGCACCCGATCCGACCGAAGGCCGAGCCTGGAAGCTGTGTTTAATGCTCAGTCGCGAAAAAATCCTCGTCGCTAGTTTCTACCAGCCAACTTCCTGAAAATCTTCGTGAAACTGATACCTACCCCGTGTCGCCGGACATTTCTCGACCGATCCGATTTCCGAATTTCATTTTCTATCCGAAATTTCGCGTCGAGTCGAAAATTGTTGGGACGAGCCCGAGCGACGCGGAAAACCGAGTGGAGAGCACGTAGATCGGAGATTCGATAGAATTCGGTTGCCAAATTGTCGAATCCCAATTCACATTCTGTTCGTCTCGTTTTTTATTGATTCCCGAACCCTCGCCCAGTTTATCGTGACAAATTCCGGGAAACGGCGCGCGGGGCGAACGATCGTTGGAAGCACTTTTCTATACCCACGGCCGTTCTCTGATTGCGGCGCGTCGGCCGCAAGCTGCGATGATGTGGGTTGCGGTGGGTGAGGTCGTAGGGCCAGCCGTGCGCCACGCGGCACCAAAGAGGTCTCGATGTTTGTTCGCCGGGATCTATTTAACGCGCTCAGCTACTTCCCCGACGATCGAATCACATCGGGGCGCTGATTTCACGCGATTTCCTGACACCGACGCGGTACCAAACGACTCGTTTCGATGGAACTCCGTCGAGTCATCGATCTCGAACTCGTTTCTTCTCCGCTCACCTTTCATTCTGTTCTCCATTTTCTTACCGATCGCAACGGAGATGGAATTCATTCCGCCGGGTCTCGAATCTGAACGCTGAACTCCGTATTCGAAACCTGAAATCCCCATCGTCGAGTTTCACGGAGAAGGCCGCGGCCGATGGGTGCGTGCATCGGGCGAAGATGGATAGACCGAGATAAGGTGAGAGAGCTTCGCCATTCGCACGCGGAAACACTTGACGGGTCGTTCTTCGTCGCCTGTATCTCGGCGTGACGAGGGATGAAGCTCGCGCTACGCCAACGGAAAGACGTTGATAGGAACGACGGCGGAAGGAATTTCCGGTCTTTGAGGCTATTCATCGCGTATCATTTGATTTCCTTTTATTTCCTTCCACGTTGCGCGTTCGAGTATTCGAAACACCTGAGCCGACGCGGCGTCCCCGCGCGTGCTGGTGATGGTCGTGGCTCGGGGTATTGGCTCCGATCACCGCGCTCCTTCTCGCTTCTACCTCGCACCTCTCACGCGCGTGGTTCTTCCCCAGCCGAACATAGTTTCAGCGATGGCACGACGCTCGACGATCGCTATAGATTGCTTCTTTGTTCACGGATTTATCACGCGATAGCGTGGTTAATGGAGAGGCCGGGCGACCCGGTCTTATTCTTGCTCTAGCAACTCTCGAGGGACGCGAAACCAAGGAACGCTGACGATGATAAAACCCGTTCGGTCGTCGCCTCGCTAATTCTATTGTGGTTCCATACGCCTGCTTCCTGCTTCGCTCACCATTAATAACCGGAATCAAACGCGAGCAATTTTGCGACTAGGGATAACTCGTCACTCGTCTCCGTTTCCGCTTTCGAGAGACTCTGTCATCGTCGCGACTTCGACTTTGACGCCTCCAGAAGAAGAAGCGTTCGCGGACTCGTTGTTCCAAGCCCCATTGACTTTGAGATAAGGAAGAGGAGACGAAACTCGTGGCAAGCGGCTCTCGATCGGTAAACGGAAAACACCGAGTATCATCGATTTTTCTGCAAATGAAAAAAAAATTATCCTTCATTCTCGTCGTGGTATTTGTTTACGAGATGGAAAAAAATCGGAACGAGCTATTTCAGCAAGAGTATAGATTCGCCTCGGTGAACAAAGTGGACCGGTTAGTGATCAGGGACAACACTATCAAATGCCATTCGAGTCGTTTAGATAGAATGCGGAAAAACTTTGAAAGCCGTTAGCCGTCTTCTTCGGGTCTGCGACATTCTCGGGCAACGAAGCTCAACGAGGTGAAAATCTCAGTCGCACCTGAAAGAAGGAATTTCCAATTGGAAAGAAAACTTTGCCATTCTAGTATTCATATTTCAAAAATTGAGTCAGCAATGGCTGCAATTATCCTAGCATCGTCTCGTCCGCGGGATCATTGTTCGCGTCGCAGATTTTTCGAGGGTGAGCGACGATACCTGATCATTTTTCTTTTCACATTTCAGCTCACAATACATCGGACGCGGATGAAAATGGAATCGGAAGTGGCACCAGCCGTCTGGAGGTGGTCGTGACGCGAGGCGACCTCGGTGCCCAGTTCGAGTGCAGAGCGAGCAGCTTGGCGCTACCCGAACCATTATCGGTTCGCATGCGCGTGAACGTGAACGGTGAGCGAGCTTTTCGGTGTCCGCCGCATCCGAGATCACGAGAGGTCGCGGCATTCGAGAATTGTGATAAAAATTCGACGGGAGATTCTCGGAATAGCGGGTTTTCGCGAAGAAGGCAAAAGACGCTTCGGAATACGTCAGCAGACCTCTCGCCGAGACCGTTCGACGGCTCCAGGGCGCGCGGTTGACCTTTTGTCATAGCTTAGCATACGAGATGGTGGCCATCGACCACAAATGCAATTTTCTCGATATTAGATTTTGCTGGATCGGCCCTCGGACGAACCGTCGAATATTCTTTCCACGTTTCTCCCATCGAAACTCGGCATTCCCGAGAAATAAAGGGGGGGGGGGGGGGGGGGGAGGGGAAAAACGAATCGCAGGGATCCGCGGAAATTCGATTGGATATGTGAGAACATCCTCGGCGCGCTATATTTCTTTTCCGTGTGTCATCTCTAAGATGATGCGAGAAATGACAACGCGTGATTTCAGTTCGACCGCTCGGCATGGATTTGAACGGTGTGGTGAATCACGTCATTCAAGGATCCAGGGTTCTTCTTCAGTGCGTCGTGAACGGCGCCAGACCTGCAGCCAACGTCACGTGGTACAACGGAACGGAATTGATCACGAACGTGACTGGTCGTGAAATTTTTCCGGCCAAAGTCAAAGAAGCGGTGAGTGAGACTCGCGAAACGTGACAAAATCGTCGTCATTCTCGTACCGCGGAGCGAGATTTATCGCGCGTGTCCGATCCCACGATGACCGCGGAACAGCAGCACTTTTATCACCGCGAGGCTACATTTTTCCCGGCGTGTTCGATAATCGTCTTTTTCACGCGCGCAGCCGATTTCACGGTCCGCAGGAGGTTTCAGAAATAACGATTCGGACCGCGCGTACCGCGTCGGTAGGCCGTCCCGATGCTTGCTCGGGCGGAAAAGATGTGAAATTCCGCGGAGTAGAAAGCTCGAGTATTGTTCAAACAGGCAATGATGATAATTAGCTCGACAAAGCTCCAGCGCCGAACGACGGAGTCAGACGAATCGCAAACATGACTAATTATACCGCGGGGATTCTCACGGCAAATAATGGAGATACAAATTCGTATACGAGTAAAAACCAACGTACCGCGTGGATCGACGGCGTATCAACCGATTTACCGCTACCTTCGTAATTTACCCCTCGCTGCCCGCCGTCCACCGCACGAGATTTCATCGACCGCCGAGCTTACATTGCCAATCGCGTTGACTCGAACGCGGCCAAATTCACTCCTGGTCGTAATCCGATTTAAGATTCGCGGCCCGACAGCTTCGTTGTTACTCGATTCGAACGATTTTCGTATCTCCGCGTTTCAGAATCGTTGTTCGCGTTGATTTCGAAACGAAACGAACGATAAACGAACGACGTCGCGAAAAATAAGCGCGCGATCCGTCGACGGATGATTAATGATGTCTCGATTTTATTCCCATTCATACGGCCGCAGCCTTACGAAATGAAGACCAGCGTTATCCAACGCGTAAGTACACCAGTCAGCCAGATTTTCTGAAAATCCGATTCCGCCCGCGTTTATTATTTATTCGTACGCGCGCGTGGGAGATAGAGCTTACACGGCTGAACCGTGAAGTGCAACGTGCCGGACGAAGCGTGGAACGAGGACTCTTGGTTTAATTTTACCTCGGGTGAAATCAAGTTCTCCGAGAAGTAGCTCGCGGTAATAGGGAGCCAGCACCTAGAACGACGAAGGAGCGAGACGTAGAAGATCGTCGGATAGCGCAAGCGGAAAGAGGCAAAGAAATGGGAATTCGCGAAAAGATGAATAAAAACAACGGGGCGAAGTCGTAGCTGGGCGAGGGAGCGCGGCGATGGGAGAAGTGACTCGCGCCTGCGAGTCACGAAATATCGAGACGCGGCGAATAATAGCGTCTCCTAATGAATTCGGCGCGTCGCTCGGCAATGAAATACTTTCGTGACGTAGTTTGGGAGCTTGATGAAAATTTACAACGTTGAGACGCGATCTGTTATTCATGGCCTTGACGGCGTTGCGAGACTCGCGAGCAAAACAAACCGAGCGGATAATCGACGCGCGAAAGGACCATTGGAAGGGAAGAGGAATCGGCAATGGAAACGGATTTGATTTTTATGGCCTCCGCTTTGGGAAAACATACGAGAGAAATGGAAGATAATTTGTTTCGACCGGCGAGATGGACAAAAGACCGGTTCTCGCTGGCGGGTAAATCAAAAGTGGCGAATGCAAGAAGACTCGACGTTTTCGTCTTCGCACGTGGCGCGTTCCGTTGATCCATCTCGGAAGTGCTCGAATCGACAGTATTCGAGGCAGCCTCGGCTGTCTCGTGCGAACGGGAAGTATGCAGAGATTACGAGGCAGCTCGTATTATGCCAGTTGGGGAAAAACGACGAGCGCCGGAAGGGCGGGCAAATGTGGGTCGGTGTAGAGCGCGTAAAGGGCTTACAAGCTCAGGCCACGATTAATTGTATTCTACTTTTTCGACAGCGAAGGTTTCGCGCGGGGCGGGTGCTCGGCGGATTCGGCATAAATGTTTCGTTTTTCCAGCATCATTTGCACGAGTCTGCGCGGAGGAAACATTGCAACGATACGAACTCAAGGATACGAAAATCAGCTGAGAAGACAGCAGTTCGAAGGATGATCCAAAGTTCGGAAAGTCATTCGCGTTCGAGCGAAAACAAAAAATCGCATACATCCGTTCGTATACGGACGTTCCGTCATGGTCGGTGCTAGCTCGCGTAGAATTTTTCATCCAATCGCTTTGTTCCGATGCGATCTCGTTCCTCGTCGCCCGTGTAGTTTCTCCACGATGCTCCTCGATCGATACATACACGTATGCGCGTGCAGGTATATTTACTCGCGCGCGTTTTAGACGGGGAAAGCTGCGGCGAAACGGAACACTCGAGGAAAAGAGCGAACTTTTGACCTCGAATATATCGTATCTTTGGGACGTTATGAAAATAGAAAGTATACGCAACAATTATTCGTAACATAAGAACCATCCGCCCGCTCGTCACGATCGTTTCGGATTAAAACTCTTTCGATCCTAGATCGAAATTGAACGTTTCGCTCGATAATTTCGAATGAGAATTCTTTCGATTCTAGGGGAAAAATGGGACGTGGGATTAGCATCGGGGATAATTGAAATACATCCGCTTCTTCGCAACGTATCGATTGGATTTTACATTCATTAATGATATTTCGCTACGTAGCCCGATGTTGGAAGAGCTTTCCAAGTTTCAGGTATCTGGAACACGTCGTTTCGTTTCGCTTCGGGTTTCCCGATTGTTCATTTTTTCTTCGCTCTCGAACGAACGTCGACGCAACGTTTCAACGCCGCAGCTCCCGGCACCGCGTGTGTCTTCGCCTTCCATTAATTTTCATGAAACGTATTATTATCAATGACGGCGCGAAACGGTAAAAAGCACGCGAGACAAAAAAGCTTACAAACCGCTCGTCAATCATCGTATAATTTTTAAGTATCCACATTTTGTTAAATATTCAAGCCACCCTCGCGCGATTCTTTGAAAGACTTTAACCCAAGACGGTCGTACGGGGTGCAGCACCCCCAACGCCATCTACGAGCTCGGATTTTCCCGTGAAAAATCCAAATTCCCACTTTTTTCCTTTACCTACTAAAATTTTTCATATTCTCATATATCGAAAAATATCTTGAACTCGGAAAAATCCCGCAAGTTTGGGGAAAAGGGGGCGAAGATCGAAACGTTGGAGTCGAATTATAAATGGAAAATCTTCGCGACGCGGCGTAGGTGAAACTTATCAGCGCGACGGTCCGCGATAACCGTCGATGCTTTATCATCGCGTTGCTCTGAATGGGATCCCTCGTCGACCCTCGAAAGTTATCGGCATCTCATGGTTGTTTTTCGACGGGGATCGTTGCTCGTCGCCTCGACGATTCTCCGCTCGCCCGTGTCGTGATTTCCGCAAATCCGGATCTCTTACGGTTCGCGCCGAATCAGCGACGCGGCGGGATACCCCGAGGCGCGTGCCTCTGTCGTTACGATGTAAATTAATATGGCGGACCGTTCGTTAGCATAAATATGAGCAGCGGATTATTCATAATGCCGTGCTCATCCACGAGGCAACAATATGTATGCCGAGGACAGCCGAATGACTCGAGGACGGCCGAACGACGTCGACGAGAAGTCGTTATCTCTGGACTGTCGCATACGTTTACCCCGAGACTCGGAGAGCCGGGATACGCCGCGATCGACCGACTGGAGGTGTCGGCGTCGTTTTTTCCCAAATCCGAGACGCCGAGAGGAGAGAGTCGTCTCCAACGAGCGCGTACAGCTACGAGGTCGAAATATTTCATACCCCGAATATCGACCGATTTGAAAATTGTCGAGAGCGAAGAACATCACGTACAGCTGTCGATTTCCGATCCGGAAATATCCGATCCAGTCCCCGTGAACGCGCGTACACGCGCGTACGAGCGTGTATATAGGCGCACGTGTATCGAGAAGACGTCGGAGGTCACGCTTCGCTGCGAGAAACGAATCCGGCCGTTACGTTTACGCAACACGTACGGGGTAACTCGATTCCGCGGAGCAGCCGAGTATTGACCGTCATCGATAACACCTCGACGAACAGGTCGCTTCGAATGCGAGGGAAGAATGTCGAGAGAACGAAAAAATCGGAATTGGAAAACGAGAAAAACTCGAGTCGACCGATGACAATATCCGAGACCTCTCGGATAACCGCGTATCGGCGAATAGAACTGGAAAATGCGATTCGATGCGAACAAATGAACGTGCATGCGAAGCTCGGACGAGATGGAAAGGGAACGACGAGAGAGAGAGAGAGAGAGAGAGAGCGTCTGTGTTTTCTCGAATGATCAAGTACGTATGCTTCGAGGACTCGAGCATCCCCGCCCCCCGTTCCAAGTAGCGTACCCACCTGTAGGGACGAGGAAGTATCGGGGTCGGAAATTATCGCGAGGGAAATGAGACGGCGAAGGAGGATGTTTGTCATTTCGGCGGGCGGTAGATGATCATCGTGATTTGAAGAGCGAGAGAGCAAAACGGAGCGGGAGCGAATAGAAAGAGGATCGCGTTGCAGGAAGGAAATGGTCGCGCGGCGAGAGTGGAGGGATGAAAGGGTCAGAATGGGACGTGACGGGAAACGGCGAACCTCGACTTTTGACGTCTCGTTATATTTTCGTCGACTCGCGTCTGATGCGACGGGCGGTGGAAAGCTCGGGGCGCCCAGCTTTCCTCGCGACTTTGTAAAATCCGTCGGAAAATGTAATTTCGCGACGCGATGCGAGGCCGTGGTTGGCTGTGCCACGCTCGGGTCTTCGCCCTCGCACCTCGAACGAGATTAGGTCTTCCCGAAGGGTGAAGTAGCAGCTGACGTCGAATAAACCCCTCCGTGATTCAGTGTTGACAACGACGATAGAAAATTCACCTCTTCTTCGGAGATTCGTTCGATTTGCCTACAAATCCACCGAAATAGTATCGAAAATGCAATTTACCGTTCTCGAATACCTTCGAAAATATAATATTCTTCTCGGGAGAATATTCCATTCGGGCGAACAAATTTCGTCCGTGGGCGGTACTTTGTTTTGGACAAAACACGGATCGTTGCCCGGTGGTGTTACGCCGAATGATATTATTTCTCAACGTTTCGTTTATCTGCCGTGGCGTTTTGAGCGGATTCTGATTTTCAGCTGCCACGCGACGTTGATATTCATCAGTATTCGTCGAGCCCCGCGACGGCCGACAAGTATAGGTACCGATATCGTTTATACCGATGTTTCATTCGCGGTAAAGTCGCGATCCAGATGGATTTCAGGAATTGAAAGAAAATAACTTTGCAAACAGGTTTTCCATTCGATCCGTTTGCGAGTGGAAATATTATGGAAATTCGGCTGGATTCGTTCGAAGTCAACGATAATAAGGAGAAAACACTTGTTGCGACCGCCCGTCGCGTTGAGTTTTATTTCAGTTCTCTCAGGCGCAACGGAGATACGTACAACGGCGATACCATCGTATTATTCGCGCAGCGCAATGTATACCTACCTGCTGCGAGAAATGTCGGAGGAAATGGCGACGATGCGGGAATAAGGTCGAATTCTTTCGCTTCCGTAGTTCGTTAGCGGATCCGACGCGGGAAAAGGAAATTTCAAGGAAAAACGAACGAACGAGGAACGTCACGTCGTAGAGTGCAAATAATAGTAGTCAATTGGTCAACGAATCTGCCGACTGCTCAACTTTTGACCGGTTGTGATAAATTATTTTTATTTCAAATACCCGTTACGAATTATGCTTCCGCGCGATACTGCTAATTTTATGATATTCCGCGAAGAACTAACTCGAAATAAAGTTGAGAAAAAAAGTTCCGTGGTAACAGGTTGTGGCGTACGGAAACGCGGTCAGTTTATACCGATCTGGCGATGCCAGAATTTTCTTATCCCTCGAAAAATCCTCGTACGAAGGGAGGATCTCGAACGAGAAGGGCCGTAGCGTCTGTCCCTCGTCATATCCCTCCGCTGCGTATCGTACGACGCTAATCAGGTCTTATTGTGGCGCGCTCCTTTTGTATACCGGAATCTTTCATATCTCTCGCATTCATCTTGTCTCTCGTATTTATTTTTCTGCGTTCTCATTTTTCTCTCTCTCTCATTGTTTGCGTCAATATCCAATTTTTCTCGGAGACGGACAACTCGATAGGCTTTCCTTCTCGCTCTGCTTCTCCTCGAACTTTTCATCCAGCCGCCAAGGACACTCGACAATGGATCGTGGAGGGAGCAGACGTAGAATCGCGGATATCCCCACCACGAGAAAAATCCGCAGACTTATTCTACAGCCCTCGACGCGACGTTCTTTTTTATATCCATCAAATTTGTCCGTAGAGTCCACCGTTGTCGAGAAAAGAAAAACAATAATACAGCGGATAAGATTCGATGGATGAAGATAGCTATTTTCGAATTTTCGCAGCCGTGACATCGAGGGAAAAGCCTCTAAACTCGACACATTTTACGCGGACTAATCGTAAGCTCCATCGTCGAGGGAATGTTTCGACGAAATCGAGTGTTTTCGAGAGGAATTACAATTTTGTTCGTTGAAATTTGCACGAATAGATGTGAATTACGAGTCTCTTATCTCGAATTCTGGTATCTCATGGCCGCGATTACTTGGCTGCAACTTTCAGCTATTAATTTTTTCTCCAATTCTGGTTTCACAGGTCGATGGGACTTTCGAGACCGAAAGTAATCTGGCCTTCAAGGCAACGCGATGGGAAAATGGGAAGAAGTTTAGTTGTCACGCGGAGAACATCGTCACGCGACAAGACACCATTAAGCCCATGAAGGACGACTTGACCCTGGAAGTTTTGTGTGAGTATACCGGCGAAGCAGGTTTCGGATAAAATTTCGACATTTTTCCCGATATCCGGATTCGAAGCTACGAGCGAATAAAAAATTGAGCCGTTCGTTCGCGAAATCGAGTCGCGTGTCCTCCGGGTCGAGGAAGAACGAGTCCTTGCCGCGTCGGTATTCGTTCGCGACGAACCTTTCTCGGGGCTCGCCCGGCGAAACTGCGGTGAATTTAATTCCGTGAATTCGCCCGGAGTATTCCGCCAGGACGAAGGTATCGCCGAGCGCGTTTCTCTTTTGTCTTCGTTGCTCCCATCCGAGGCCGGAATATCAACCAGACCGCAACCCTTCGCGGACCACTTTCAGATTTCTTTCTCTCGAAGAGAGAAGAAGCGAGAGTATCGAAGGATTCCCCATTATCCAATAATCGAAGGTCGTTTCGTCCGATAAAACGCGCTTTTCCCCCAAAACCGTCGGCTCCATTTTTTCACCTAATCCCGCGCGATCCTCGCTATCGATAACGCATCCACGAGTCCCGAAGGACACTCGAAAAGAATCCCCGTATCGGTATCCCCGGATCAATCACCGTATCCTTGTGTCCACGCTGCGGCGAGAATTTCCCGATCGCTCGGAAGAGGCATTACAATCTCGTCCGTCCATCCTTCGTCGATACCTCGGTCCTCGGTCGTTTCACGCTGAAAATCGCATCGATGCGAAGAATCAAGTCCGTGGATCTTAAAAATTGCATCATGCCGAGGAACAAACGAGTTGAAAACCACGAACCAACAATTAAATTGCCTCGAGAGAGAAACGAAAGCCGGAGATAAACGATCCTGAAAGGGAGGTTCCGAAGGATAAGGGAAAACTTTGACGATCGGTCGAATTTATAGGTACGAATAGTTTTTCCAATTTTTTCAAATTCCCAATTCCGGTCGTGTTTTTCCAGGCAAATGAGACCGAGTCTCCCTTTCGCTGGGTCGAACGGGACCGGGTCGTCTCTTGCCGTTGACGTATTTGTAATAAATGAAAAAAGCTCGCCCTCCAAAAACGGGTCGGAGGACCGAAAAAAAAAAGAGTGACGGGGCCATTTTTTATTTCAACACTCGCGCCTAGCCGCCGTCAATACCAACGGAACGGCGCGCGGCAGTCCTATAGAATCCCCGCGAGAGACACCCGTTGGCCAACACGCATCGTTGGCGAACGATACCATTTTCGCGCGAGCGTTATCTCCGCTGCAGAAAGAGCGATGAAGGGCATTATGGAAAGCCAGCCGGTGGAAATGACTGGTAGTGAAAGCGATATATACAAAAAGCTCAACGTACATGTCAAATGACACGCTCGCCTCTATCTCGAAGGAAAATATCGTGAAAATTCGAAACGGCGCGATAAGCTTTGTGAAAACGAAACCAAAAATGATACCTCGCTTTTCACACGGATCATTTAACGATTTCCCGAATCGTTATATTTTCCCATTGCTCGTAATTCGCGAAGCTGCGTTCTCGAGCTTGCAAACGCGAATCCCTTCGGCGACCGACGCGGTCCCGTTTCGATCCACCTTTCCGGTTTCTCCTCGCCAGCGAATCGCTTTGGACGATTGATTTTCGCTATATTTACCAAAGATCCGACATTCTTTCCTCGCATCGATCTCTTTTCTCCAGTTCTTCCTCGCATGCCGTTTCCATCATCCGCCGAGTGGTCTTGAAAACCTGTTGTTTGGATTTTGTTCGAAGCGCGATGATATCAGAGTGCCGCGAAAACTCGGCGATTTTTTCTCTCGACCCTTTTTTCTTCTTTTTTTCCAGCATCAGTTGCTTTTTGACGCGCTCCTTCTTTCAGTTGACTCGGGAAACTTTTACTCGAAAGATCGCGGCCCGTTTATCTTAGAAAACACTTTTCGAGTGGTTCGCACTTCGGAAGCCTTTTCCTTCCTCGCTGTTTCTCCCGCTACTATTCGACGTTTCGATCCGTCATCGTCGGCTACTCTCGATCACTCTCCCACAAGAAACGAACCAGAAAACTCTTGGATAACTCTAACGATTCTTCTCCATGCATTTGCATCTATCGAATATCATCTGTCCAGGCTTGGAAAATTCTTCCAAGATCGCAACTCTTCGGCCGGCACATCCCAGTCGAAGAATTCGCGTTTTCAAATCTGATGCTCATCCGTTTTTTTTGAATCCGGAAGCTTTTGTCTACCTTCTCTTCTTTCTTATGATCGTGATCTCGGCTCTCTCTCTCTCTCTCTCTCTCTCTCTCTCTCTCTCTCCTTTTTCCGCTCGGGAAGCTTCCCAACGTTCTACGGATTTCCGATACGCGGATCGAAAGGTCCGCTTCTTTGGACGCGGAGGAGGAAAGAAAATTTCAGATAGGCTCGCGACGCCGGACCGTAGTGGTACATCGATCCGGACTTGGGTACGTTAATATCATAAATAGCCTGTAAACCTTTCGGGCGGTCTGACGTGTCGCCGCAGGAGTGGGAATATAGCGCGGCTTCTCCTCCTCTCAAAGAGGAATCCATCATCGAAATCGATCGAGTTGCAGGTCGATATTTGAGTGGCGGTCAGACAAAAAGTTACGAACGAGAAGCGAAAAAAGGTTTTCACTACTTTATCCCCGTGCCCATCCGAATGTTGCGTAGTCGTTGCATCCCCATCAATATTCCTGAGATCGCCGAGTCTCGTTTTTCAGCCATTTTTTCTTCGGCTCGCATTCGGTGCTCCGCGTTCGTCCCTTTTCGTTCTCACCTTTCAGCTCCTCCAAAAGCGAAGAGATATATGTTCGCAGCGTGCGAACGGGTTCGACGTAATACTTCGGTACGTATCTCCAGTATCGTTGCACGTCCGAGGAATATCCATAAATTCATGGCTCGACGTTGGAATAAGATGATATTTCAAAATCCGAGAATCGAACGCGTCCGCCTTTTACACATTTTATTCGTATATAATGCACCTTCGTCGTCCGCGTATCACGACGCCGATCTATTTATTCTACTCTCCTCCTCTCTCCCTTCCTCCCTCTTTCTCCTTTTTTCTCTCTCTCCTCTCTCAGATTCGCTCGCGCGACTTCCGAGACGCGATAGGTACCTATAAGGCTACCGGATTTCAATCACGTATCCGCGAACCGAAGGAGGAGAAGTTTGATCGAGAATTGACAATCATCGTCTCTGATGAGAACGTTGAGAGTAGAAATAGTCCCATATTTCGCAGAATTTTTTCGCCCACCTCACCCTTTTTGTCTCTATACTTTAACTGATCATTGTTGTGTCCGTTTTTTGTTTCATCTTGTCGTTATTTTGACGAGTGCTACACGGTCCAACCCGTGACCTTAGCACTTCGAACACGGTATTCGATCGATCAGTTTCCATAATAATTGTAAATTGTTGACTCGTTTCTATTCGAAACTATCTTCGTAATCGATCGAAGGTTTCCTTCCCATTCGGTACAAGAATAGCCATCGATTGGGGTGAAATTTGATCGAAGGCATCTATTTCTGATACTTATGTTCGCCGGAAACGGAAAATTTCAATCGATTCGATCGCAGTTCACCGAATTGGCGGCTCCCGAGCGCGCAATTAACATGCATGGATTCGAGTATCCGATGTATCCGATATTCTCAGTTTTCGCGACGAGGCATTCGCTAGCGAGGATCTCGCTAACTACGACGCGAGAAAGCTTGCGGCCGTCGAAGTTTCATATTCTTCTTTTATTTGCAGATCCACCGATCGTTACCGTCAGCCCGGACAACGTGACGGTCAACGAGACTGAGGAAATACGTCTATTTTGCTTCTACGTCGCCAACCCCGCGACGCTGCTCAAAGTCAAGTGGTGAGTCGATGAACCATATATCGCAAATTGGTACGGATAACGGAGCTGCTGGAAAAGCTCCCATCAGCGACGCAAGTTCCGGATACTCGCGGTACGACCGTATCCGTTACGATATCGCGATATCCACTTTTCAAATCTGATTTTACTCGTTAGGAATAAGATTGTCGGTACTTCGGATCTGAACGGAGCGGAGCTCTCGAAATATCGATACATCTCGAGACGAAAGTTAATTTCGAAACTCCGTTCCCGAATCGTATCGCATGTCGCTGCAGAATAGCGGTAACGAGATATCGTATCGATAACACCTGCCACCGAAGTACTAGAAGTACCAGACGACCGCGAAAATCGTAATCCGTAGAAGTCCCGTATATTTTTCAGATGTTTTTCATCGAC
Organism: Arge pagana; assembly: GCA_963969455.1. Lineage (NCBI taxonomy): Eukaryota > Metazoa > Arthropoda > Insecta > Hymenoptera > Argidae > Arge > Arge pagana. Next base: position 18,496,909 of record OZ018313.1, on the reverse strand, counting down.
CTTTTCTCTACCTCTCGTCTTGATTCCTCGTTAAATTCGACGAGTAACATTTCCACGGTTTTATCCTTGGATGGTCTACCTACTTTTTCCCATCCTCTCGCTACTTACTCGTTTTCTTGTTACCATGGATCCTTCGGAATCTTTTTTTTTCTTCCCTACATTGCTCTCTACATCGTTTCGATCTTACCGACGAACCTTCTCGATTTCTCGTCCGATTCCCGATCAATCGTTTCTCTCGTGGTGATCCATCGTTCTCACCTTTATACGTACTCCGTAATTTTTTTCTTCGATTCACGCCGACCGCCGCTCTGTTTTTGTTTCTTGCATCGTCGTCGACCGGAACGTTAACGGCCCGCGGTACGTCGGCGGCGTTATTCATTCGCGATCTTTACACGGTTGTATAAGCCCTGCGAGACCTTCGGTGTTCCACCCTCTTCCGCGAACTGCTCGCCCGTAAACCGAAGTGCATCGCGTAAGCTAATTGCAGTAGAAACAGCACGGCGCGGCGGGTACATCAACGTTTCGCAGGCGCGATCGAGGCCCGGCGATAATTAAGCTAATGGACGGCCTCGGTAGTTTGAAAAAACTTTACGATATCTGTTATTGCGCTCCGTTATCGTTTATTATTGCCGTATTTTTTCATGCCAGCGAAGAAACGCGATAACGTCTTCGCTTATCGTTTTATTTTTTCACTCGCCTCCGCCTGGGGATAAAACTTTTCGCTTACGTGCTCCGCTTTCGTATCTCGGTCCCTCCGTGCATCCGCGGCAAACTTTCCGCGACCCTCTCCTCCTCGTACACATCGAGAACCTGAAATCGCGCGTGTTTTGCAAGTTTATTAATAATTAGCCCTGGTAATGGCGGGGTCTTGGGAAATTTCGAATTACTTCGTAGTTGTTTAGAGGCACGTTGTCGAGGGAAGTTGTCGAAGGAAACGTCGGAAAGCTGCGCTGCCTTCGATCTCGGCATTCGCCCAGACTCGTCGACGCGCGGAACGTTGTAACGATCGTTGCCGCGGACGAGCGTATTTCACCCCCGCGATTCCGACTTCGTCGTCGTGAAAAAAGCTCGACGACGCGTAGCTTCGTTTCGCGAATTCTCGACGATCAACGATTGGCTCCTCGCGTTACGAACGCGAAAGAGATGAAAGCTCGACTCGAAATCCAGATTTCGCCGCGAAGCTACGAACCGCGCTGACGATAGACCAGCCGCGCAGCGTGGTCGACGCAACGAGATCCACGCCGAGGCTGAAAGCGACGTACAGATTTCAAACGAGTTATAACGAAGCACGAAAAAAGGCAGGCACGATATGAAAAGGTGCAGAGCTCGGTGAGCTGCGGAAAATGGGCGGGGGAAAAAAAGAGGGAAGGAGGCGCGAGATAGGCGGAAGGGTGAAGATTGTTAAAGAGTTCCGTGAAGTGAGCTAGGAAAGTGGTACGGTGGGAAAAAAGGGTGTAATAAATTTCGGACTATACGCGCAGTTTTGCCAGCAACGATGTTATAACTTTGCTGTTCGCTTGTTCTTCTCGATGCTGAGAAAATTTACTTCTCGAGATATACAGCCGTGCTGGGGTGAAAAAAAGGAACACAAAAGTCCTATTCGCTAAAATTTATTTCCCGTAGTAATGCCGCTTTTGCTTTTTTTCCCACGCTTCCCGGAAGGTTTCCGGATTACAGATGATTCAGAATCGAATGAAAAGAAAAAAATGACCAGCGCGCGGAAATCGTACGAATAATTTTGAAAAATCTGCCCTCCCGAAGGATTTGGATCGAAAGAAATGAATCGTGGAAGAAATTTAGTAAAAATAAACTTTTTGTTACGGAAAAATCGTAGGAACGCTGTGAAAGTTTACATCGGCGTCTCGCGATTCAGCTTATCTCATCTGCATATTTGCGCGAATCTACACTTTGACCTTGCGATTCTATTTTTGAGGGTATTGTTCACGCTGAGGATATCCCCAGCGGTGTACCTACGCGAGTGCTCGACGAAGTTATATCTACGCGTGTATCGTCTTCGTTACATCGCGATGACGTTGTTTCGCATTTCCCGTTTCCTTAACAAGCCTCCTCTCCATTTTTTCCTGTCTCCCAGTCAAAATTTCGCCCAATTTTTCGTCCCACCGCGTTCGATCTGATCTCGTTCCTCGTACGTCACGAACAGAAAAAATATCTCCCACGTTCCTCGCGGGACATACCACGTTAAAAAATGTTATCCGGCTCAACACCGGCGAAAACACCGCGTCGTACCATGTATTTTCTATTTCCCGCGAAACGTATTTCCTATATTTGTTTTCCGTTCTCCTCAAAATCATATCCGATTCGGAGTCGACGAGAATGATTCCTTCGCCTTTCGTCTGTTTTGTTCGTTAAAAACGGATCGTTCGAGGTTGTCTCCGAGAGAACAAGTTGTCGGGATCTTTGAAGAACGGCATCGTCGTATTTTTCGCTCGTCAGTCTGCTTCGCGAGAACCCTCATTTTTCAAGTACGGTCGATCGATCCGGCAGCTGCAAAAAAAAAAAAAAACGAAGATGCGTCGGGCACGACGAAGGAAAAACTTGTCGGTATCTCTTCGCGAGGAGACTCGAACGTTCGAGTTGTGACGAATTAAAGTTGTAACTTTTTTATTCCCTTCGATCCTCGTCGCGCTTCCGCTCGTAATTCCGGGGTCCTTCGCGGAAAATCTCGTCGACGGATTTATTCCGTAAGGGGAAAGCGTATCTGAAAAGTTTGTTTTCAATCGCACGGTAAGCGGTCGACTTTTAATAAAGCGTCGCCCATCGGCGACCGTTTCCCTCTTATCCCGCTGCTAATACGGAAATAATGCCCGGGAGACGCTGGAGGGTCGAGGATCGAGGGTGGCGGCTCACCGTCCATCGTCTTCGACCTCGCCGCGTTCCGTTCGCGAGGGCTAGGCAGCAGTAGCATTTGCGGCGGTCGCGGTCGTCGCAGGAGAGCCTCGGTTTCCGTGGCAAACGCCCGCCCCGAACCACCCTTCTTCGATCTTCGACCGCCGCGCGTCAAGACTTCGAATTTATCGTTAACCGTACGGAGAAATATTACGACGCCGAGGCGATCTATACGGCGGACTTTTCGATCGTAAAGTCGGGCAGCACCGCCGCATAGGCGAATAAACAGGGTGCACGCGAGGCAAAAGTACCCGTACATGATAAAGCACGTTCGATCTCATCTTCGAAAATCGGTATTAAAAAATTCACCGCACGTGACGCGAACGCGTGAAAAATCTTGAAGACGATAGAGAAAAAAAAAGGATGGATACGCGAGGTGCGGATTCGAATCGAGAAACGTCAGGGTATTTCCCTTCGTATCCTTCCGTAGATCTTTGCCGCGACGAACATTGTTCTGGAACTTATTTTCCCACGAATATATCATTTGATCCCTCTCGACGTTCGAGTCGTTTTCTCGCGTCTCTTCGGACTATTCGATTACACATTCATTTGCTGTTTCTATCAGTAGCGAAAATTATTCCATCTCGGTCGCCGCGTTTCGAAGTGAAAATATATCGAACGTAGCTTCTATCATCGGGATAGGTGTGAGCGGAAGATTCGCATGTGTGGGCATTTTTTAAAAATTATAGCCCAACCGTTGAACCGCAGGGAGCCCCAAGCGAGACGCTTCTTCGACTCGTACGACGGTTGGCGATACGTATTGCGTACAACAGCCGAGCGCTTTCCCGAAAAATAGGTAAACGAATGATCGCGCGACCTCGCTCGGCGAGAATAACGAGAGGGAGAACCGAGCGTGAGCGCGTGGTGAGAGGACAGTAGTCGGTAGGACCCGGACACGTTTCATATTCAGCCTCGCTCGACTCTCGATGATGCCTTTCGACGCGACGCTATCGTATGGCGGCGGAGACGCGTATAATCGAAGCTTCGTACGATTCGTAACTTCGTGTATTTTTATTCGCGGAAACAGGTTGCGGAACGGAGAAGAAGTGAACCTGGCGGAGGATCGCTACGAGGGTGGCCTAACGGAGGCAACGAGTCTGGTGATCAAAAACGCGACTCCCACGGATATGGGAATGTATGCGTGCGCCCTGGAGAACAGCGTCGGCGAGTCGGTCTCGAATAATACCATCAACGTATCCGTCCTACGTAAGTTTCCTATACCGTTCGTGACGAGGAGACGTCAGTTTCGATAACCGATGTAAAATTCACGATGTCCGCGACAGACAAGCCTATCGTCGAAGTTTCGATGGAACCGCAAACTCCGGTAAACGAAGCTGACAGGCTGAACGTATCGTTGACGTGCGACGTCCAGTTCGGCAACCCCACCGTCCTCACAGCCGTCCGTTGGTATCTGGACGGCGGCTTGCTCAAAGAATTACCCGACTGCGTCGGGAATTCCAGCCTGACGCCGAACGACGAGTCCTCGACGTTCTGCGACATCGATCCGAGCAAATTGTTGCTCGAACTCGTCGGCAGGTCCTTCCACGGCAACTACTCCTGCGAGGGTCGGAACGAGGCAGGATGGGGCCCGGTATCCAACAGCACTCCGGTCATCGTCTACTGTAAGCATACATTTTTTCACCGTGTATCCGCGCCACGATGCTAATGACGCGAGTAACCCTGCGTAAAACCGAAAGCGGCGGAAGAGTTACGCTTTTTCGCGAAACGCGCGACCTACAAAAAGTTTTCCAAGTTCTAGAACTAATAAAACCAAGCATTCGCGCGTCGCGTTTCCGTACACCATTTTGGAATCCATGGGCTAAATTCTCGAACTATCCGGACCTCTAGCGTAGCTTCCGAGTGGAATTCGAATCGGATTTGTCTGGCCGCTTGATCGCTACGTCGAATAAACGGTCCTTTCACCGGAAAACGTGAAGCTTTTCTCGAGCCCAAGCGACTCAACCGATTCGGCTCAATGTCAGTCCAGAGACTGCGCTCAGAGCGTGGATGATCCGTCGCGGTTCGGGGCGAAATATCACGACCCGTTGAAGAACGGCAGCGGATTATTCGACACGCAGAAGTATTTTTTTCGTTAATATTTAGCCTCCGTTTTGCAATCCGTCGAGGGATTTAGCTTGGAACCTTATTGGAACAACTGGAACAGGATCTTGATTCCTTAGCTAACTCGCAATTCAAATCGTTACGACCGCTTGACCGCTACGCTGGATTAACGCGCTGACACGCGCGCCAAAGTTACTCGAGCCTGTCTCGAAATATCTCACGAAGTTTGGAGATTCTCAGGTGATTCGTACGCTTCGTACGATGACAAATGTTTACCACACTTTTCTCCGGTCGTGCCTGAAAATGATGTCGGAATTCCAGGAGAACCTGAGAATCGGATGCCCGGTTGGCCGAGAAATAAACGGTTCGGGTGAACGTTTATTTTCAGATAAGCCTGGACCAGCGGCAATTTCTTACAAGCCCGCGCAGGTCGTGAAGAATGGCGGAGCAAACCTCACGTGCTCGGTAGCGGACATGGGACGTCCGGAAGCGACCGAGTATCGTTGGTACCGCGGCCAGTACTATCCTCTGCCCGAGACGAAATCCATCCTCGTCATCGACAAGGCTGGCCTCGACTCTCGAGCAAACTATACCTGCCTGGCTCACAATGAAGCCGGCGATGGGGACACCGCGACCGTCTACGTCGACATATCCGGTGCGTATTCCAATTTCGCGAAATTTCGCGCATCCTTTCGCGACTCGCTTCAGGGCGGATTTTTTTCTCCATTCGACAGCTCCTCCGGCCTTCGTGAAGAAATTGCCGCCGTATCACGGATTTGTCTACAACGCACCGAACGTCAGCATCGAGTGTCGCGTCGAGTGCATCCCGTTGTGCGGAATCTCCTGGCTGAAGGACGACGTCCCGATGGATTTCACGAACAACGATCGCTACAACGTGTCGAACACGATCCACCCTGCCAATCCGGACGCCAGCGACTTCGAAAGCGTCCACTCGACGCTCACCTGGAACCTGACCGCCTGGCCGAACGGCCAGCTCGATCGTTTCACCGACAACGGGAAATTCACCTGCGAAAGTACCAGAAACTCCATCGGTCCTGGCGTCAAGAGCACGACGCACTTTCACGTGGAATGTGAGTTCGGCTCTCGTTTTCTTTGTTTTCGACACTTTTCATTATCGCCGTTCGCGCTTTTCTCTCCTTCCGACGGCATCTCGCATTTTGTTTTTGACTACGACGCTTTGATGTTGCGATGGAGAAAAATTGAAGCCTCGTTCGGATGCCGACAAAAGTCAAACGTTCGGCGTTGTTTCGGCGTCCTCGCTGCGTAGAGCGTTTGGTATTCGACAAATTTATCCTGCGAACGGGCGTGGCGGGGCGAAATTGATCGGAAATTAACGTTGGGCCTCGACTACCCGCCACCGCAATGCACGCGTACCCGCACTGCCGGTAGAATAATATACCAGATTCCAATAAGCTCTGCGGTCTTGCTCGACCGCTTTTGTGAAAGGTGAATCAACGCTCTTAAATGCCCGCGAGCAACGTTGATGAGTTGCACTCCTTTTACCATTAGCATGCGGAAACCGAATCGTCGAAACAAAACTCACGTTTCATCATCTGTTACGCCCGAACGGTTGCTCATCGTGTCCACGACTTTCACGATTTCCTTTCTTCTTATTTCTTCTCGGACTTCGATTCTCGGACATTTTTCCAATATTTTTCCACGCTTTTGAAGAACATTCAACACTATTCGCAGGATATTCTATTTTTTCTCATCTATTTTTGCACAAAAGTTGCCTCGGAACATTTTTGAAACTATTTTTCATCTCCGATTTCTGATATTTTGAGCATGTCGTAATATTTTTCGGAGATGGTACGTAGAAAAAAAAGATTCTTGGTCGGAAAACGCGCGAGGTTTCTAGTTGGTGAAATAGACGTGTCCGATCTAACGTGTTTCGACTCAACGGAAGACGTTCTGTTCAGTTCCACCCGAAAATACAACGACGTCGAAGGGGACGATCGATGTGGTCGAGGGTCAAGTTCCGGAACGAGTGATCTGCACCGCCAAGGCGCACCCAGAGCCCACATTCAAATGGTACCGGGAAGATTCGACCGAGGCGTATTCCGACACGAGCGCTCTCATCTTCTCGGTTTCGTTTCCACGTCGGAGTGCCGGAAATTACATCTGCGAATCGTCCAACCGCCATGGAAAGCAGACCGCGACGACGTACATAAACGTCCAATGTGAGTGTCGGTTGAATTACTACTTTTAGATCCAACGCTGTCCAATTCCAGCTGAACGTATCACTCGAAACCCCTTTCACCCCGAATCACCGTATCAAATTATAACTTGTTCATTCTGATGATTATCGGATCGAGTATCATCTTTGCGAGACTTCTCTTCCAGAAATACAAAGACTCGACATTCGCGTAGTCGTTTGGAATAATTGAAACTCCAACGAGATGCCGTATCTCGTCGTCGTTCCGCTGATATCATCGATCGTCGGATGCTCTCTTCCAAATGGAAAAGCTCTCGGTATCAACTTGATTAAAAATTCGGGTCGCCCCTGTCAACGGCACGTTTTTCTTTGATGGCCGACGAGTCGGAAATTGATTGATTCGCCTGCAAAATTATCCACCGGTCCGTAACTTTTTAATTTGTCGATCGATCCATACTTGGCAATTCTTCGCCCATCATCATCGAGTTTTTTATCGTTTTTGCTTTCGAGCTGCCGCGAACTTTTCACGATCGCCCGCCGTATCAGCTACGGGTAATTCGGCGAGCCCGAGGTTCCGCAAAAAAAATGTGAAAAATTGCTGATCCCAATGCGCTTACCGAAACGAGCGTGATCGTCGAGTGTCCGACTATCCGTACGGTTGTTCTACTCGTTCGCGCTACTCGCGTCGACGTCGCGCTGCAAGAATAATTTCGAGCGCCCAGCTTCCGGCTCGCTAACAACGGGGTTGATTTTTTGAACGTCAGGTGAACGCTGACGCATGATTCCAACCACCCGAAGGTTGTTCTAGCTAAATTCGGGAAATCGATCGGCCTCGAGTATCCCCGCGTGCCTCGAATTCATCTCCGGATCGGCGTCTACCGATTTTCGATCCGATCGAGCACTCGAATCACCTGGAATGACACCCCTGCTACGCGCCATTACACGCGAAAATTTACCTCGGATATCGGCAGCGCGTTGAACCTTCCCTTTGTTACCTCGATAACCCGGTTCTTCCCGTCTCTGCCATCCAACGGGCCGCGCGAAGTTAGTTGCTTTGACGGCGAACCGAAAGCATCGACTTCACCGTTCCCTTGAATCGCGTCGGGCAAAGAAACCGACGACAATGCGAAACAAAGAGCATCGACCCGCGATAGAGGCTCGAAAATCGGATGACGTGTGCGAGTTTTCTCTCGTCGTGGGTTGATTTTCTTCGTTTTTTTTCCACCTGGACTCGACGTTCCTCGGGCGAATTCTCGATTACCGCTCGTCAATTCTGTTCTCAGACAAGCCGACCTGCCAAATCGAGAAGAAACGAATCGACGGCGACGATTACCTCGTCTGTTCGGCCACGGCGAATCCCAACGACGTTGATTATAATTGGAGCCTGAAGAGCGACAACGATACTTTGGAACAAGTCCCGGAGGAACGGGAGGACAAGAGTTACCTGATGCTCGACCCCTCCGTCGCCAACTTCCGTACCTACGTCTGCATCGCGAACAACACCATCGGCGACTCGACTCCCTGCGAGTGCAACATGGCTGGTTAGTCGCGAGTTGACCTCGAACTTTCGAATATCCCCTGGGGACTAGGCGAGAACGTAGAGACGGGCGACGCGTCATTCGATCGATCCGCGTCGAGCATCTTATCGAATGTGATTCGAGCGGATGTCGGACACGCTACCGACTCGATAACGGCTCCAAACTTTTCTTCGTTATTCATTTACCGTGCGGAATAAGGTCCGCGCGAGAACACCGATTCGATTCGACGGAATAATTCAACGAATCGGCCGATTCGAAGCAGCGAGCATTCGAGAAATATTGGCACGGACATACGCGATCGGTTGGAGAGGATATAACAACGATAAGTCAAGCCGTTTTTTTTTTTTTTTTTTTTTTTTTTTTTTTTTTTTTTTGGCCCAACGATGCGTTATTTTCTTCCTCGATCATGAAATTGACGCGAAACGTTTCCTACCGAACATGCGAATCTGTCTTACCGCGATGCGTTGTCCAATTTGATCGTGCGCGTTGAAAGGGAATTTTATTTCTCGCGCGCTCGAACACTTATTTTTCTCCGATTACCCGCTGCAAATCGAGCTGAGAATTGACAATATAACACGGATCCTAGTCCCCCGGTTCCGAGTGGAAAATGACATTTGATCGATGCATCTATTATATTTGTCAGCTCGCAATGGAAACGATAGTAAGTAGAACAACGACAAAAAACACGTACCCTTTCACGTATTTGCATGTCTCGAAGACCAACTGAAATTATTTCGCCGATTCGTTTGATTTTCCCGCAGCTCGGGTCGATCAACGTGATCGGATCGAACGATAACCGATCGAATTTCAATGCCCTCGCGAAGAAAATTCCGAATGCTTGCAAGAATTGCAGTCTCGTAACTCTGAAATTTTGCATACTTTAACTCGCGATAAGCGAACATCGATGCGAATAGAGCGCGTTCTATTGCTCGGTTTTAATTTCTAACCGACGACGATATTTCTCTGCTCGAAGCCTCAAAGGCAACAGATTTTCCATCGCCGGACGTAAAATTATCCGTAAAATAACGATGTCACGTGAATGTCGCTTTTGCGTCATCATGTTTTCGCAGGCAATCTACCCTGGTGGGCTCGTATCAAGGGTGATCTGTTGTTGATCGTGATTATCGTTGCCGTGGTCGTCGTCTTGGCCATCATCGTCGTCTGCATCGTCATATTTTTGATCTGCCGTCGAAAACGCGACCGGGCTAAATGTGAGTATCGTTTTTCTCTCGTCACGTGCAATACAGTAAAAAAGCTTTGTGCTGCTCGTACAAGTACTAACGTTGGAATTTGCATGGGTTTTGGTGGTACAACACATTTCTTCACGTCGTTGAATACATTGAGAAAAAAAAAACCTCCTCTCATTTCGACCAATCTTTCCCTCTCGCTCTCATTTCTGACAACACGAAATAACATATCTTCGCCTACCCTCGGCTATCTTGCCGGAAATAGTCCAGTCTTCGTCGAATTTGTGAAAAGGAAAATATTATTTTCAAAAAGCAAACCACACGTTTCGTCGTTTCGAACGACTCCGAACTTCACCTTTTCGAAGAGAACACTTATCGCGAAGTAATCCCGCAAGGCGAAGAAACTTTTCTTTCGACCGCTACTTTTTCCGAAAAGAAATCGAAAAATTCTCCGTACTCGCGTTCCGTGAAAAATAACGCCGTGATTTCCGCGAAATAAATCCGGTGACCTATATCACGTCTCTGTTGGGTTGTTGTCATCGCTGCGTCGTAAAATTTGGAACGCGTACATTTCTACGAAGGGAATTCGCAAGGAACCACCGCGGAGGTGTTTCCTCCGCGTTGGAGATATTTTTTTTCTCGGAAACGCGAGTTTTATCGCGTGAAATATTGACGGAAGAAGAATGCGAAAGAGTAATTTCGGAACGCTTTCTTCTCTTTCCGCTTTTACCATTCCTCTTGATTTTTATTGCGACGCGGTATCGCGGAGGAGCCGGTTGTTATTTATATAGGGAAGCCGCGGGACGAGAAAGCGAGTCGCGAGGGGCGCGAAGGGGAACGAGAACTCGCAGGTTCGCCGGAGTTCGTGACACCGGGCAATACCTATCTCGCGGAAGGCGGCGAGTCGATTTGTCATTCTGTCACGTATTACTTAACCAGTAATCGAAAAAGCACTCGAGACCTTTGCACTTTTTAAATTACTTCCACGAACCGATATGCACCGGTGCGACGCGATGCCGATCAGCGGGGGAAAAAATCAGGACCAACGCGCGAGAATCGAGCGGGAAATTGCCGGAGTCGAGATTCTTCTCACAAGTCTCCGCTCATTCGTGGGAAACTCTTGTCGCGAGATTGGCGTGCGGAGCGAGGGATTTTGGTCGCGGACGGACGCGAGCTTCGGGTTCGTATCGACGCGTTTCGGAACTGTCGTCGTAGCAACGCCGGTTGCATTAATCCGAAGCGTTGCACGCGACTCGGGAATGAAAACGCACCGAGCTTTCGTTAGTTACGATCGAGTTGGAACCTCTGCTGATATATTGCGGGAATTCGCGGGGCGATAAATTGTCAGAGGCAACGTTAGACGGAATATATCTCGCCCACCTCATTGCCATTCGACGTGGACTCGAGCTAATTGTAAGATTTGTATGCGAATGGCGAACGGTGAGCGCAACGTCGCGTATGACCGGCGCTTAATTCCGAACTATCGGCATTCGCAATGCTTAATATTCGCGCCGCGAATCGGCGCGTTCGAAAAACTTGGCCGATTTTCATCACCCTTCCGTTTCCGACAAATCCACTTTCCATCGAGTTCGCGAATTATCGCGCGGCGTTCTCAAATTTCATTTCATTGCGAGCGAGCGCCGTCGCGGATTTTCCGAAAAAATTCACGCGGAAACTTTTTCACCAATCGAGACTCGCGAGAGGCATTGAAAAATATCGAAGTCGTTACGACGAAATTTGTGGCGATCGGTTTTTTTCTTCCTCTTTTTCGCGAACCATCCATTTCAGCGAGTCGATATTGCCGTTACGGATCGAACGACGCGGATGCGAAAGAAATTGGGGGGTGAAATTCGAGCAATCGAATGTATTGTTTGTCGGTAATCGAGAAACAAACCTCGACGAATAGTCGAACACGCGCGCTCGATGTTCATAAAATAACAATCGTGAATAATCCGCGTATCTATCGCTGTAACGTGACGCCTACGAGCACCGTAGCGAGAGAGCAATTATCCGACTAGTCGAAGTTGGCTGATTGCGAACGAAAACAACGACAACGTAAACAAATTATTCCCAACTTCATACAGAATTTGTTCATTGGAACTTCGATTGGATTTTCAACTGAATAGGATTTTATCACGCCGGTAATAATTAGTTTGCCTCGAGTTCTCGTTCCCGGTGCCCCGACGCACCGCTCATTTATACGCCTCTCGGGTACGGCCAGCACTCGTTCATTGATCATCGATCGGTTCGTTGGTAATCGGCCAATGATTTATTTCAATTATCGATTCGATCAAATTAGTCGAAATTCGCGCGTTCACCGCCTTATCGTTCCTTCGATCACCGTCATCTATTCTCGGCACATTTCCCACGACCATTCTCCCTCTCGTTTCGTTAGATTTCTGTCATTCCTTTTCGTTGCAACGCAGCGGTATCGACGTTTCGTGCGAATAACGTGAAACTTGTTGGTAAATTTCAGTTGGCGAATCGAATGATTCTCTCCACGTGATTTCTTCGCTTTCCGGATACATGTAGATGTATATATTGCGTACATATATTTACATATGTACATAAATATGTAAAACTATTACATATATGAATATCATGAGCATGCATTATGCGTTATTGTTCAAGGCGGCACGCCGAGGTAGAGGCTCGAATAATCGACATCCTACGCATCGACTTTTCGCGATCGTATGATTAGGTAACGAATCGTCGACGATTTTGACTCGAACGTCGTGGAAACAACTTCTGAAAATCATTCGATTATTGAAATTGCATGTATTCCACGCCCTCTTTGAATTTCTCGAACGAGGGATACGTTTGCTTCGAATTTTTCTCTCACTTGATTTCCTTGGAGAGTTTCAGCAAAATTCATTCCATGCCACTTTCTCGGCCCAGAAGTCATTTCTCCTGCCGTTCTTCAAAATAACGCGAGATCTTCTATCGTAGTTTCCGTTAGCCGTAGAATTTCTCGGGTCATAGTTTTTGATACTGTGATATTAAAGATAGTTGTGAAAACGAGATTCACGCGACGCGGATGCGCTCCTAAATTTTCGGAATGTGGAAATACTCGTTGATACAAAAACAGCGTTCGCATTCGCGGCAGAACGTCATTCGGGAATAATGCGCAAGAAACGCTCGACTCGCGTCTCGTTTGAAGTCGGCGTGCCGCCTCAACGTCGAGATTATAGAGAGTCTGACATAACTCGAGAAACAATCGCGAATTCGCTGTGGACGATTCGCGGCGTCGATGTATGCCGCGAATATTCGCAAACGACAGTCGACTCTCGGTAACCTCAACGCCATCGCATTCGATGCATTTTTAGGCAACATCACTAACACGAACTTATTTGTTTCTGTTACGCTTTTTGATTTGGACTTACTAAACAAAATACAGACAATAACCGGGTGGTCCATCTGGAGGAACGCGATCGGTAAGTACGGAATAAATTCGATTCGAATACGTTGTCCGACCTAACCCACCGAACATCCCTGAAACCTGTATTCTCGAGTAGTACGAGTTCGGTGAGCGCTGTCGACTTCGATGCCGTACATTGACGCGCCGATCGAACAGGAAGTCTATCATCATCTGTTTCCGCGTATGGAGGCGCGATCAAAAAATAATTTTCCCGAGCGCCCATCGAACACGATCGCGTTCACCGAACGAATGGTTTTATGTATACGCGCACTCTCTGGTCTTCGCATGCCGTCCAACTCTGTAAAGACCATCAAAGAATACCGAGTTACATTTAACTTTCAAATATTTTCCGTATAAAATCGACATTTACTCAAGGTCGTTCCATCTTCTCCGAATCCGCTATGATATGATATTCCCTCATTTCGCCGCTTACTTCGACTCGGTCGAATTTTTCTCGGGAAACGAGTACGACGGGGACGAGAAGAAGATATCTTCGAGTATATTTTTCTTCAAATTTTTCCATGCCTCCGCAGTTCCGTATCAATCAGCCACGAGCCGGAGTTCTCGCGCGTTTTGAACATCCAGCAAATAAACCCTCGTTCGTATACTAGCGGAAACCTACGCGGATTTTTCGCGTTTTCACGACGAGTTCTCGTAATTCTCGTAATACTCGTTGACCCAATCTTTTTTTCCGATACTCGTTCGGATTTCCTCCCTCGAATGTTCAGGCCCGCCCGTACGGAGTGCGAACGTTTTACTACTCGATGGAGTTTCGTTTCTTCATTCGCGTATTCTTTCGGAATCTCCCGATTGCAGCGTGCATCTCGCTGTCGCGCGATTTTCCCCAATTTTTTCCGCCGATTTTGGAAATATCTGTCGAACTTCTCTCGTCTCTGGCGTCGCTTCCGAGAAATTTCCGGTGGTACGGATGCCTACAAGCACGCGTGCACGGTCAGATAGCTTCGTAGTCGGTCTAGCTGTCTCGGCGTTGTTTGTCCTGTGAAAATCTTGGCTCTGCAAGTAATAATAGACCACGTAGGAAAAGTGCTGTCACGTATACACCACTCACGCGTATCGGATGTCTGCGTGTCCAGCTTGCGCTTTTCTTCCCAGCCTCGGTGACGTCTATCGTTCGGAGATTCGCCTCGTTCGAAAAATTGAACTGCTCGGAAAGTTTTCTCGGCAACGATGGGAGAAGCGAAGTGAAAATACAGATCTGCGAACGATAGACGGCCTCCCGGTCTCTCTCTTTGTCGATGCTGCTGGTGGTGGTGGCTGTGGTGGCTGTGGTGGCTGTAGTGGCGGTGAAAGGTAAGAGGTATTTCCAATTTCGATTTTTCGGATCTCATCTCCTAGATATCGACGACGTAATCGCATCATCCCTTCCCATTCTCTCCCACTCCCCTGCTCTCTTCCTCTCTCTCCCTCTAATCGTCGTCAGAGGATCGACGAAGTTGACCGCGTCGATCGCGCGAATCCTTGACATCAGCGTCTCTGCAACATTTTCTCTCGCGTCCCGTGAAATTCATTCTCGCGACAGCCGAACGCGATACGCGAGTATTTGGCGAAAATTCAATTCCAACTTCGCCGTTGATTCCGACGGGGACGATTTTGCAAATAAAAAAAAAATGGAATGGAAAATCGGACAAATTCGCGAGGCGATCCATCTGGGTCGCGCGAGGTAGAGTCTAGTGGCCGCGCATTACGGCAGAGACGTTCTCGATTCACCAACCATGAAATGGAACGACTACTCGGACGGTCTTCTCTCCGCGCTCGGTATATCCGGAAAATCAACTCCCGAAGCAGTTTCCCTTTGTGTTTGCACTTGTTTCGGTCGCAATTCGGCGGACCAGCACGGTTTGCTCCCTGCAAGATCGACGAATCCGATCGATTCTTCGGCTCCCTGGTCGACGCTGTTGTGCCGGTGGAAAAGAAACTCACGGAATGTGTGCGGAGAAATGCCGAGGAGAATTTTCCCGACGCCGATGTCCAGCAATTCCACGGAAAATCGTCGACGTTCCGATCGAACCATCGACCGGAAACGTTCCAAAAAAAAAAAAAACTCCCCGCATGTTAGTTCTTGGTGATTCGTTGATGCTTAAAGTCGAATCGTCCGAATAATATTTCCATTGAATTTTCCTTCCTCCGCCTGCATCGTTCCGCTTAACTCGCGTTGGTAGATTTCTCTTCGGTAGATATATCCCGGTTGGTTTCTCATCAGCGTTGTTCGCTGATTTTCCCCAGGAATCGAGTAGTCTGTTGCGTGTTTTTCCTATGATCATTCTCCGCGACACCGCTGATTGATTTTTTCGCGCGATTCGTCCTCCATCGTTGCATCGCAGTTCTTTTCCGATCGAATCGCGCTGTGGAATTCTCGACGTCATTTTTCCTCTGCTAATTCGGAATTCCCTAATTTTCAGCGCTCGCTAATGAGCTTATTATTATTTGGCGCGAGGAATTTCGAGGTAAACTTGCTCGATAAATTAATATTGCAGAATTCCGCGGTCCGTTTCCCTTTCAAGTACTTCCGAAGAATTTTTCACGCCGATCTTTCATTCGATTCTTCCTCTAAATTCCCGGAATATTTTTCTCGTCAATCCACACTTCCCCCCTCCCCTTTCCTCCACTCCTGAATTCCCCTCGCGAGCTTGCGTCGATAATTTCCCTGCTGAATGTTCCTCGTTGGGAAAGAGATTCTTGCTCGGTTGCCGCGCGAACCGTCGTCCCGCGGAGCGTTCCTCGAGTATTTCCCTGGTGAATGTTCCTCCCGAATCTCAGCTTGTAATCGAGCAACGATGGCGAAAAAAAAAAACGTATAACCTCCGTGCACAGCCCGGACGGAGGAGCGTCTTCTGGTTCGAGCGTCGCGACGCCCGTGCACCCGACACCGGCGCCACGATGGCCTCTGAAACCCGGTGTTCTCGTTCACGTGAATCGCGCGCACAGCCTCCGATCGGGCCTCGCCGGTCGCTTGGACTTGAACTTGACGATGCCGCGGGAGTCGCGGGTCGGCGATCGATCCGACGCGAATCGGCTGTCGATCGTTCGCGAGGCAGCGCAAACGGTGGCGAGAACACCGGTGAGAGCTTACAGGCGGACGAAGGATGCGAGGAGAGCCTTGAGCATGTCTAACGTTCACGAGGACGGCATGCTCGCCAGGGCCAATAGGATACGAGCGATGTTCGGCGCCCAGTTCAAAGACTCCGATACGTTTCCTGGGATATCGCGAGGCAAGACAGGTCAGTATCTCTACGTTCGCCGATCGAGCAATTCGCGAGAATCGGGAAATCGAGACGAGTGGCCGAAAAAACGTACGAATCGTCGAACGTTTCTCGACGGTGTGGCGTACGCCGCGTAACGACCCGCTTAAAAACAAAAAACTGTTCAACTTTATCATTCGGATCATTCGTAAGGCAAATTTACAACAGCCTCGCGAAAATGTAAACCATCTTCGTCGCGTTGTTCGAAGGGCTTTCGCATTTTTTTTCTCACGCTCATCGGCGAACTTGTGCGGATGAAATGTGAAAAAATCCACCGCGGAGTCGTGATTTTCTCCAGCGAATGAAATTTCCAAGAGTCGTACTAGTCGAGTGACGCCACAATTGTATTTGACGAGTTTCGATTTTGAAAAAATCGTCGAATGTGCGATAAAATTGAGAAATCGATGGACGAAAGGATTCTTCAATCTGCCACGAGTTTGCTTGATGCGCGCCATTTTTACCTGCGAAACTCGATGCAGGGTTGTCGCAACAAATCGAGAGAACGCGATCTCGAGCGTTGGGTTTTTTCACAATCGAGAAACAAATGCGTATTCGAGATCGAGGCTCGTTCCTTCGTCGATTTTCCGGTCCACGGCCGGGTCAAGTGGTTGGTACGTAAAAATTCGATTATGTGAGCTACCGCTTCGTAAGTATGCACCTTGATTCTCTCACCTTATTCTCACCCTTATTCGAACCGAACGTACGCGCAGCGGATCGGCAGACTTCGATTCATGCGCGAAACAGTTTGCAGCGTTTATACGGACTCGGAGATGAAATTCGCGAAGTTGATGGATTCACGATCGATCGTTGTTGACTCGTCGATTTCGGAGCAAAGATCGCGAATTCCGCTGCACCCCTGATTCCACGGTGAAAAGTTAGCCGGGCGCGTTGTATTCGCTCGATGAGCCGAGGGGACCCTCCGACAATCGTCGCGCGGGCAAACGCAACGAAAGCGACGTCGAGTTCGAGAGACAAAGAAGGAGACCATTCGTATCGGGGATTACCCCGAAATCGTCCCAAAACTTATCTACGGTGCGATGTAATTCCAGCGGAAGTACATCGGCTCTTTTAATTCCTTTGCTCTCGAACTCCCTCGAGGCTCGCATTAGCAATTTAAATCCGGGCTGTTGGCAGGAAACGGAAAAACGCGAGGGTCGAGAAGCGTCGAGAGAAGAAGCACAGTCGCCTCGGCGGTCCGTTCGAGACGTATAATCGTTCGAGGCCTCGACCCTCGGTCATTTCGATTGACCCTTTTCGTTCGAGTCGGAGAGTTGTTTTTTTCTTCTTCTTTTTTTCTCGCCATTCTCGATTTTAACGACCGCCCGCGTATTCCGGACGCTCCCTGCGAGGATAATCACCCGGGAATAGGGGACGTACGTGGGAAAAAGAAGACGAAGGAGGGAGAAAATTCGTCGAAAGTCGCGAAAGTTGAAGCTGCAGGATCGAAAATCGCGCGTACTTATCGCGAGTCGTGAAAAATTCGGGGTAAAACGAGGACGAATAAGGGTCCGAGAATGAAGGGCGAGCAAGGTTAGGTTACGAATCCGCATGGTGAGAGCTTCGAGTGTCGTTCGTGACTGTTGTACGTGTTATGTGTTTCCTTTAGCCGTGACTTACAAGAGAATAGCCCCACGTCAGCGTATCTCGCGCGATGCAGCGCTGGTGCCGGCGTCATCGTCGCCCTCGGGTTGCCAACAACAACTGCTATTACCGTCAACGACCACGACTTACGACGCTGGCGTTTCGCGTAAGCGTAAAAAGCCAGGCGCAGGTAAATCGAGAGGGTTGCTCAAACGCTCGTTTCAATTCGATCTATGAACCACCCGACACACCCGAACGAAACTGATACGCGAACACTATTTCGCAAACAAACGAACAACGAATGAACGAACGAAACAACAGGAGACAGCAGCATCGTTCTTGCGGAGCTTTTTTCAACGTAGAGCCTCGAATCCTCTTCACACGCACATTCAGCCGAAGATTTATAGCTTTTTGTAATGCGTGCCTCGTGTGCGATGTTCAGTGCAATTTGTGTCGAGAATGTCAGTTTGTTAGTCGTACCGATCGATCATGAAGTGTGTTCGGAAATGACGTGTCGAAAACACGCTGTCGTGGCAGCATGATGCAACAGCACAAAGCTTCAACGCTTCGAATGTTAGCTTTGAAAATAAACGCGAGACGAACAGCACCCCGTTCAGTTTTGTTCCTCGCAACGACACTCCGTCTCGTCTCGCCTAGTTGAGACGGAGCGAAGAGTTTCGAACTTTGAAAAAACTTATTTCACGCGGCGAACGATTTTCTCATCGATCTCCGTTTTTTTGTTTCTTGTTTGTTTGTTTTTTTTTTTTTTTTTGTTTCTTTCTAGTCCATCCGTTACCCCGTTTTCGCTTGTTCCGTTTGCCACACGTTTCATCCACGTTTTCGCAGTAACGATCGTTTTCTCACGCGAATCTGCGCTCTGGTTTCGTCGTTGCAGATCCAACTCAAGCAGCGAATAACAATCACGTGGACAGCGTTTCGGAGGGTCTGCCGGAACCGGAAACGAAGACCTTCTACGAGAACCTACCCTTCCATGGTATTCAGACGCCTCCGAATAAGGTTGGTGCCTCGCTTCTCGTCATAAACCCGTTCGAATGCTGCAAGATCGATGAAACGTCGCTGAGTCACGACACGGCAACCCGAACGGTGCCGCTTTCGGTGTTACACGCTTGCGATATAACGATAACAAGTCAGCCCCGATAAAAAGGGTTGGTAACGTCGATCGTGAAATCTCCGCGAAACCTACCCGAATAACTACTCGGTAACTCGGCGAGAGGGGAAGGAGGGAAGGAAACTCGGCTCGGGGTATCGCGAGACGTTCGCATATTCGACGACGAAATCTTTTTCACGCTTCCTCGAGCGGGCTCCTTACGGAGGAAAACAAATCGTTGATCCGGCACGCGTGAAACTCGAGCAGTTCTCGTTTGATCCCGTCAAATTATCAACGACGGTCTCTGTACTCGGAAAAATTTGAATGAGATTTGTTCCGGCGAAGAAGTTCGAGGAAAGTAACGGATCACGCGTGCGGCGAGGAGAGTCGAACGGAGCTTAAAAGCATCGCTGGGATAATCGAAAACCGATACGCGGCAGTGGCACTTTGGCAAGAATGTATTGTGGAAACTTCTCTCGCGATTCTTGATCAGGTTTGTCGGTCTGAGATTCCAATCAGCGATGATTCGATTCAATTCTCGGGTAGTCCGCGGTGATAATGGATTTTCAGGCTATTAAAAGCGATGAGATGTCATAATTATTTGCGACGGCGGGCGAATCAATTTACGGGATTTGATACGGAACGAAAATTAACCAGGCTTCCGGTTCGGTTCCGTAGCCGTCGGTAGGATTCGTCGAATTCAACCTCTGTCCCGGTCATCACTCCTGCCCCGGTATACGCCGTGCCCCCCCTCGCTTCCGGGATACGCTTGGCGCATAATAATCGCATCGCAAGAACGACGGGGAGGTCGGGGGTGGTCGGGGATGAGTTCGGAAGAGGACGGTCGCGAGAGAAAATAAGATCCGACGAACGCGGCTAAAAACGTTAACGGGTTTTACCTTCGCGCGTCCAACCCCTCGGCGACTACCCGCAGCGCCGGCCGCTGACTCCCGGGCGACCCTCGGGTTTGTTTTGCCAAGCGCAACCGAGTCACCGAGTACGTCCAGTCTTCATCGCGAACGAATCGTGCCTCGAGCTTGAAAATCTCTACCGCTCTGAGAAGTTCGCGACGAGCACGCGTTATCCGGACGTCATCGGATTTCACGATCGACCCAACCCATCGCTCGCACGTTCACTTCTCGAACAAACGCGCGATTCGCAGGGAATCGGTTGGAGACCAATGGTAAGTCTTTCGACAGTGTGGAATGCTCGTTGTCATTGCTCATAGGCTAGTTAACTTTGTGACAAACAAGCGCTCCACGCGACGTATTTAGCAAGAACGCGACGAGCTTCCGTCTCGGATGTCCCTCCGTCGTACCTCGTATCGATTTCCGGCCCCTTTTTTTTTACGAGACGCGATATCAATCGTCTCGAAACTGTTTACGTAGCATTTTCCTCGTCTAATCCATTAGGAAGTCGACGACCGTGAACGTCGAGAGACACCCGATCTTCTTTTTTTTTCTTTTTTTTGTTGCTTTTTTCCAGCTATAAATCAATTTGTAACGGTGATCCGCGCGCACCTAATTCGCGAACGAACTTTCTCATCGCGTACGAGTTCGCGAATCCAGTCGCCTCGTTTCGAAGCAGCGCAGGATGAATCGGGCGAACGAGATTTTGACTTTTTTTTTTCTTTCTCGGACATCGCGCGACCCCGAGTTTCGAATGACGATTCGCGGGAGTCGAAAGCGCTCGGTCGATCGTGTGAAATTTGTTAATCGTAGCTGGTGCTGCTGTTTGTCACGTGTGTTTTAGTTGGTTTCTCCTAAGTTTGCCCGAGTTTCGGCTTTGCATGGCACGTTGCGTTCGGCTACATCGTCGCCAGCGTCGTCGAGACCACCGAGTCGCGGGGAGAACCTGACGAGGAGCGACAGTCGACCGGCGAGTCGTACCGCGAGCCCGTGCGGCGGTAGCTCGGGCTACGGTTCCACCAGGAGTCACCTCGGCCCCCACTACAGTCCCAATAACATGCCTCGAAATAACTCGCCCGAGCCAAAGTGCAACTCGTTGAAGCCGCGACGCCGGAAACACAAGCACGCCCAATTCTATTCGTTGCGTTTGTGCCGACGACATCGGAATACCCATCAGAACTACCAGCTGTACGCTGTCCCCATACGGAAGACCTGTCCTCACAAGA
Source organism: Arge pagana (assembly GCA_963969455.1). Taxonomy (NCBI): domain Eukaryota; kingdom Metazoa; phylum Arthropoda; class Insecta; order Hymenoptera; family Argidae; genus Arge; species Arge pagana. The sequence continues at coordinate 18,475,539 of OZ018313.1, read as the reverse complement.
ACGACGATAGCTCCACCCTGGCGACCGCCTCGAGTCAGTTGACGATCGCGTCGTCGGAAGACGCGTCGAAGGCGTCTCTCGTACCCTCGACGCCGCCGCCGCCGCCGAAACCAGCACCGAGAGCTCGACGCGACGTCGACCTCTCGCAGCACACGTATCAAAACGTTCCCTCACCCATTTTTCCACAGAACGTCAATTCCGGTACCGCTACTAAAATCAAGGTTGGTTGCTCGCTAATCTACTCGCAACGATCCTCAGCCCTCTGCGACGTTAGTCTCACCGTCGTACTACGAACCTTGTCGTTTCCCATTTTCTCGCTGTTCCGGTAGAGGTTCGACGAGCCGAAGAAGAAGAATCCCCTCGGTGGTAGTCCCTTGGCAATCGCGGCGTCACTTCGATGGTACGCAACGGCTCTCGAATTACATTACCATCAACGATCGAGTCAAATCCAGCGCGCCTTTCGTCGATGCCGAAAGAATTTCGAGAATACGACCGCGGACGTTCCTCGCACGCGAGACTCTTCGGTCGCGAAGCTCCCGGCAACGTAGTAGATACGATCGAGTTCCCGATTCCCAGTTCCAGCCGTAGATTCTCCTGCTATCAACCGTCTAATCGGATGTCATATTTTCCCTATGCCAAGCTGGACTCGAGCATCTATATCGCGACCGCCCTCGTGCATGTCACTCGTGCGGCAAGTAAGTTTTCGGCTCATGGCAACACTCCCGTATCTCGATCACCGATCACCGTATTTTACGCTTGATCCGTCTCACGTATGCTCACGATCGCACGTCACCTCGCACCGGACTGCCCCAACATCATCGTCCACGCTTTACGCGCATTTTACCACTTTCATACGTTGAACGGTCCTCGACCTTCCGTCGTCCCCCTACACTGGACCCCTTCCCCGCTACCAACCAAGTCACGACGAAGACGACGACGTCTCGCGTTCCTCCCCGTCTCGCAATCAGCCTCGAACCTCGTACCCCTCACGATCCGCCAAACAAACTAACCCCCTCCCCCCCCCCCCCCTCTCCCGTCCCAGCAGATGTAACGTACTAACGTCTCGATCCTGCTCGAAGGACTAACCGTGACCTGTTACAGAACGCCAACCTTTACAACTACCAAGAACACTACCAGCAACACCAGCAAGAGCTGCAACAGTACGGTTACCCGATAGCTAGCGGCAGCTCCAACCAACTAACACTCCCACTAACGCGTAGTCTGCATCACTCCACCACTGCAGGCTCGAGCCCTCCGCAGACCACTTCCTCATCCTCTGCGGTACACCTGAACCATCGACATTCCCTACCTCGTGCCCTGATCCACGGAAGCATGGAAATGGATTTGGTGCACGATCATCAGCCACAGCGACAAGGAAACGGAGGCGGCCGGCGTCACGAGCGTCGGAAATACCGTAAGCACGGCAACGAACGGAAACAGAAACAACAGCCGCAGCAGCGTCGTCAGGACGCGAGGCACGCGGAGCCCGCGTACACGTTCTCGCGCGAGACCAGTTTCAATCACGCGCAAGAGCCTCGTGGTAACGGCGGGATCGAGAACTCTTACAAAATATCCTATCCCCATTACTACGAGGACTCGATCTCGGCGTGTCCCTCGGACTATCCGGTGTACGGCGGTGAGCTCAGGGAGCACCGCGAGATCGTTGACAGGCTGACCAACAGCAGCAGCGCTGCTCTCAGGTACACCGAGCCACAACAGACGAACTGCACGTCCGCGAATCGCGGCCGTAGCAAGAACAACAAAAGCAGTAAGATCAGCAAAAGCAAAAGGCACAGCGGCGCGTCGCGCGAATCGCAGAGTCGGCCGCCCTCCGCGCCACCGGCCCCGACGCCGACGATGTCCGAGCTACATTTTCGAGACGTTGGTCAGGAGATCGACGTCTGAAGGTAGGTGCGCCGCTGCCCTTCGCTGCTCGACCAAATCCTCGATCCAACCCAACTCCGATCGTCACAGTCGCGCCCTCCGTCGCTCCCCTTCGCTCTTCTCTCCGTCCAAGGACTACGAAAATTCGGTGGGCTGTTCGAAATCTGGTTCCGGAGGCTATCCTTCGTCGACCAGCCTCGACTCGACGCGCCTACGAGCGAACGGCGCACCTACCGTAACCGACCGCTGGAAACCTCGTTGCCGGTAATTTTCAGCAGACTTCTTTCGAATAGCCCCGTTCCTCTTGCCACGTCCCGCGTGGTCTCTGAAAATTTCTCGCGGTCCCGAATGTTTCTTCTCTTCCTCTTCCTCTTCTTCTTTGGGTCCGCGCGAAGAAGCGTGACCTTAGCTCCGAGCGTCGATCCTGCTTCGGTGATGACTTTCATCGCTCGCGAAGCATACTCTCTAGCTTCCCGAGCCCACTCTCGCCGTTCTCCTCCCGGATCTAACGTCTTTCCTTCGCATCCCTCCCGGCCCCACCCCTCGGTGTTACCTCGTATCCGTCCGACAGTCCATCCCCGCTCGTTTGCCTGACCCTCCGTTCCAGTCGGAAGCCATGCGCGCAGATATACCGGTCCTCGACTGTACGGGCCGTATATCTTCGCCGGCTACCGACCACCCCCGTGTCTCTGTAATTCTCCTTTCGGACCCGCGACCCGGCACTCTTCGCAGCGCAAACATGACACCGAGAGAAGAGTTATGCTCAAAAGCCCCGATACAAAGGCACCGTCATTGCGCCTGGCACAATAGACCGGCGATCTTGTTCCGCTCCCACCCTTCGTACGCGCGCCCACGTTCGCGGATGTGGATGTAACCCACGCGTGTTACTCGGCCGAGACTCTACACGTACGCGAGCGCCCTTCCTCACCACGTGCGTAAAACCAACAATGACCATTGTATTTCACTGTTTGTTTGTAGGAGGGACCGAAGGCAAAGAGCGATACCTACATTTACTAGAAGGAATTCTTCCGTTTTTAGGTAAATTCTGCAACGATCATTTTAACAGATCATCGAAACGAGATTATTCAAATTTGTCATCGTTACGTAGCATCGTGAAGGATTAACTCCTAGAATTTTGAATGTTCGTGCTGTGTGCGCGAGGCTTTTGAGCTAACTGCACGCTAACAACGTATCTTATCACCGCTCCCAAGTCCCTCGTTTTTCACATCCGGAAACATCCTCCTCGTCTCACCGTCTTCATCCGGAATCTATCGACGCATCATCAAGGGAGTATTCTACATTTTCTTTCCGTTTCCGGGATCGTGCCCTCGAATAGATCTTTGATAACCGTCTGGCGTGTTTTTGCGCGTCGCCTACATTGTGATTTTCCGACGTCGACGGCGCGATATATCTGTTCGCGAGCACGATCTCGCAGTTTTCTTCGGTTTCCCATTTAACGGTCGCGCGGCGTAGGCGATACCTCGACCTCGAGTCTGGTGAGCACGGTGAGGTACGGATGGAAGCGGCGAGCGAAGAAGCTGCGCGCGTTCTTTTTTCGCGATACCCGTCGTTGAGAAAAATGACGTAAGGTCCCGCGGACCGAGCTGGCTTAGGGATTTGGAAAAGCTGACACAGTTTACCTCGCGGATACAGCGATATTGCGAACGTGATGAACGTCGCGAAGTATAGCCCCCCCCGACCCTCCGGACATTTTCACGCCGCCGTCTCTCTTGCGGATCGACTGCCGATGCTCGCTTCCACCATCGTCCTTCCATTTTACTTCGCACGAATCTGTACCGCTCTGCCGTTTGAATATTTGCTTAATTCGCATATTTCAGCCACTAACGAGCATCCTGCTTCCATTGCCGTCGATCGCTACGACTCGTTCACCAATTACGCATTCTCGCTCGCTTCATCTACTACGATCGACGATGCTATCGTCACCGATACGAACTTTTCTCCTCGTCCCCTCCCCCTTCGATCCTCGATGACCCCGACGACATCTCGATCCTCGGCTCTCGATATCCTTCGTCCTCGCGACTCGTAAGAAATCTTCGAAGCATTGTCGCGCGAATCGCCTCGCTCAATCGCCTGTTTTTGTTCTTTGTTCCGCTGCGCACCAACAATCCAGCCCTACAAGCCGGAATTTTCGGATCTGGACTACGCTGACGTGGACTACCGTTCCTACGGACCCATCAACTACAAAGCTGCCAGCATCGCGCTTCTGGAGAACCGGAACAAAGTGATTCCGAGCGCTCAGTCCGCGCAGCGTCCATCGATGTACGGTCCTCTGCACGACGAGAACGAAGAGCTACTGTAAATAAATAAATCAGCCGAACTGCCAGGGGAGCCAGGGGAACCGGGAAAACCGGGAAAACCGGCGAGCAGCGGCGATCCAGCGGAAAATGTCGAAAATGTACGTCGGATGCGGAAACCGGTCTTGTGATGCTTATTGTATATAATTATTATTATCGTACGGCTTAGATGTATCGTGGGATCAACTAACGTACCTAAATATAACGAGCCTCTATCTCCGCGTTACACGAGGGTCTGTTACTAACGTTTCACCCGAACCAAAGATAAGTGCCTCTCTACGCGTACAGCGGAGACAGACAAAGGCAAGAGACAGAGGTTGTCAAGAAAAAGAAAACGGAGAAACGACGGCTCCGAAATTATTGTCATCGCGGTACTCTAGAAAACCGGTCTCGTTCTCAGGTTACGTGGGGGGACGGGAAAAAGCCGAGGCGAAGGGGAAAAAAAGGGGAGCGAAAATCGAGGTGACACGGTGATCGGCGCGTGCCGGACCGGTTGGGCAGGTGGGATACACAGGGCAATAATAATTAAAACAAATCGAACCTCGAACCGACGTTGAGCCTGCAACTTTTGCTCGGTGGACCGAGGTGAGAGATAGAGGAGAAATATCGTTAATACTGTCGATATAATATGATATGTAAGCTAATTATTATACGAGAACGAATAACAATTTAAAATTTATTGTACAGAATTCAGGATTTTTTACCAAAGTAATTTACGAATATCGAAGATGAGGAGAGATAGGAGTCGTCGACAGTCGCGTAGCATCGATGGAAATATCCTCGGTCGCTTATTCGCCGAACAATCGTACGTTCGCGAGTACGTATTTCTGCGGTGAATGGAAAAGCCGCGTAGAAATTTTGTTTCGGACCAGCCTAACGCCGCCCCTTTTCTCAAAAATAATCGCACCTGTATATTCGCGGTTCGTTTCATTTCAGTTCGTTTTTCATACCAACTCGCGTCGCGGTGAGGAACGTTGAATAGAAAATGTGGACGAAAATTCAACCATACCTACCAAGATGTGGGAAATTTGTGTCGCTACGCCGAATGGAAGCTGCGTTTTCAACCGCGATTCGACTCCGTATTCTGGCTCTCGTGTCCAAGCGCGGTGTAAAAAAAGATGAGCTGATTTTTCGAATGATTTCAACGCGAAATCGCAATCATAGCAGACGAGCGACGCGACACGGGTGTGAAACATATTATCCGCACTTTTATTTGCCCAACGGCAAGGGAGCGCTGGACGGGATGTAGAGAAAGAAATAACAGTTCTTTCGACTAGCCTACAAAATTCAATGTTTATTTCTGAACTTTTTCCCCTTCCGATTCTTCGCTTCGAGGAGCATGGTAAGCCGATGAAAAATATTATCTCCGTCATTCGAAAATGAAATTGATTCGCCGCGTATAAATAAAGTCCGACCATATCGATCGAATAACGAGAGTTCAGGGCGGGAAACGAATCGAAATGGTACCAAATTGTCATCATCCGTCCATGAAACGTGCGAGGGCGAATAAAAATCGTAATAGCGTAAAAATCGTAATCGGTAAAGCCGCGTGTGAGGTAAATTTTCCCCCAACAAATGTAAAATAATCGGACGCAAATGAGAAAACATCGATGGGCGAAATTTGACAAAGTAGATGATCGAGAGAAAACTTACGATCGGAACGTGTTACAGCGTTTCGAAATGTCGAGCCTCGCACTCGCGTTGCCAAATGAACGGTACTGCAACGATTGTATTTTGGCTCCGAATTATATCATACTTCGCGACCGGTTGTACACAGGGTAAAATCGAATAATCGTTGTAACATTAGAGTTTCTATCATGTTGGTGTAATTTCTCATTAGAATTAGAACATTATCGATTCATCGTCGGCTCGCGATCAGGTTCATACGAAAGGGGCGGAGATTGGGCTCGTATGGAAGCACTGCGACGCGTCACGAACGACTGTCTATTGATACGTCACTGACTAAAGTCATTCACGAATTTGCAATGATTATCACTTCCCGCGCGTCACCGATGACGATCAGTGGTGATAATACGATGAACGAACTCTAGCGACGCGCCATTCAATTCTTCGCTTTTTAATCATTGGTATGTTCGTTCTCTGGCGAAATTCCTCACCTCGTATTCCTTTTACGCTACCATCTCGAGAACAACAACTGACGGTGGCAAAATCGAACGTTTCGGTTTCTCAGAGATTTGAAAAGCTCGCGCAATGATATCAGTCCCAGCTGGATCGTAGAGCTATGTATTGGCTCGTTAGCCCGAAAGCCGAATATACCTACAGTCACGTTACGAAGCAAACAAACGAGTCCGCGCGATGTCCCCTGTATCGAAAAATCGGATCAATTTTGATAGCAGTCGCATCGGCTCAAGGTCAACTCGCTTACTCCCGAGTACGACGCGACATTCACGCGCCTACACATTCTCTACCACGCGTTGCATTTTTACGAGCGATCACGATCATACTTCTGTGTTTTTTCAGTTTTCATTCTCTGCTGCCCGCCCGCAATGCTTTGTTACGCGTGGCTGTCATCATTACCATTATCACTGTCATTGCTATTCTTATTTCCCGATTGTTTATAATTTTCTATTCCGTTTTTGTAAGGTATGCTCTTTGTTCCGCGCTGTTGCCTCTCGTTCGTTATTGCCTACCGATCCTCCGTCTTATCGTTGCCGTAGAAACGCGTATTGATTCTTGCAATCGGTCCTCGGGACGAAACACTCGAGTGTTTGTCGGCCGTAGCGAACCGTGCGTCGTACGATGCATCGCTCGCTTCGCGCGAGAAATGCACGCCTCTCGCGTTACGGTGACGCGACGCGATAAATCGACGACGTAGCTGATTGCGAGTCAATGTCAGTGGCAGCGACTCGTTAGCCAGGTGCAACCGCATCCTGCAACTGATCCGCGCGACACCATTTCGCGACGTCCACTCTCACTTACTCAGAATTAGCTGCCTCCGATGCCGAGTCGCACGACGGCGACGAGGCGGACACGCGAGGAACGCAGCCCGAATCTAGAAAATATCGTCGACAGCGTATATCACGCGAGTAAATGTGCATAAAGATGCGATACCTACGTATGCTTCGAGCACGTGCCAAACGCAACTCGTATCTCCGTGCGAATATGCAATATCAAGGTTCGTGACGAGGTGCTTTTGCACGCGCGTGAACGATTTCGAACAATTTTATCAACGATTCGAGAACGGTGAAATTTTCAGGGAGATTCGAGCGCAGGGACGCGACAACGTATATCCTTGACTAAATTCGATTATCATTATTATACGTGGTAACGATAACGAAAGAATATTGGTACGATGTTACTTTGCTGCGTGGCGATCGGTAAATAACTCGGCGAGGTACATTTTCACGTGAAATCGATTCGTGTTATTTAGTTGAGTGAGAATGTATGGATGGAGATGCGAGGCAAGCGAGAGGGAAAAAGAGAAACGCGAAATCTAGAAAGGTTATCATTAATAATCATGGTAATATTTTATTCTGACTTTATTCCTGGTTGTTATCCTTATTATCAAGGAGTATGTATTCAATTGTTGTGTATAGATTCATATTAAATACGATTTGAATTAAATCAACTTTTATTCCATCGTTAGAAACCCCAGATGCGACTTCGTCTTCGAGATTTTCTCACCTCCCAAAATTTATGGAGCAATGAAGAAGACCGAAAGCTCGGGTCGAAACGGAGATTTAAGAAGAAAAAAAAGCTCCGAACACCGCGACAAAATAATATCAAAACGAAGTTCCGATTCGGCAGAAGCGGCATGTTTTTCCGAAAAAAATGGAAGCGATCCGTTGTTCATCGGGCCCTCGTCGGAGTGTTGAATTTATACCGGACACGCGCGACATGCAGGGGGTCCAAATCGTAAACAGGACTAAAAACGGTATTCGACCGCGCGCAGAAACCTATATCCGTCCTATCCTCGATCTCTACCTCTGACACAATCGCGTTATCGAAACCCTTGGTGTGCGACAGCAGTATTGTCGCGTGCCCGGGGACTCGCGCGACCGTAACCCGCGAGAATAGAGAACGCGAGGAGCAGAGAAATAAAATGACGACGACCAGCTATTTTTCGTTTCGAACGACGAGAACGACTCGATCACCCGAGATCGAGGGGATCGAGGGGATCGAATAAAAAGATTGTTGATCGTTGATCGAATTGAATTGCGATTGAACGACGACTGATTGCTTATTATGACTGGGATTCGGCCGATTGGAGTAAATCTAACGTAAGCTATATCAGCTGTACGATATCGAATTGTATGAAAAATGGGAATAAAAATAAGCAATTGAACGGACGGTCCGAACCTGCAATTGATTCAATCTCGACCCAAGTTTTTCCCATTCATTCTCGACGATCCTCGTCATTTTTACCCGAGATACAAGTAGAAAACGTCGACATTGATTTTCAATAGTTTATTCATTTTTCGTTCTCGTTCCGCTCAAAAGCAATTCGAGCTATGATCCGTGAATGCGAAACGAAACTAGGAAAAGCTCATGTAATTCATACCTGACGTAATTTCTTCTCATTTCGATTATTTTCACAATTTCAATGGCAGCTTCATCGATTCTCATCGCGGCGAAGAAGACAACAAAGAAGCGGATTCGATTCTGTCAATTCGAGCAGCGTAAGTAAGAATATACATATATACACGCGCATGCGTTTGCTTTTGTCAGAATTTTTTCCTCCGATCCGTTTTTCACGCAATTGCCATCGTTTTGTTCGAAAGGAGTTGTATTTTGCGGGAATGCGAGCGGGAAAATTGATTTCCAGATAGACGTGGCCGCTCGGTGTATTTTTAAAACGTTTTTCGCCGTTGAAGGCGAACGTGCTCGTGAGAGAATTACGAGGACTGGACATTTCGGGTGACAAGGGGACGAGAAAAAATGACACTCCAACCGTCCGTTCGCAGGGGCTGGGGAACACGTGTAATTGTCAAGCTGTCGAGGAATGATCGCGTCGGATTTCCTTTTTTGTCCGGTAGGCCAAAGCCACGAGCACATGGCGTTGTGAAATATGTTTGCAACTGCGTTCCCAGTAATGGAAGCAAATTGCGAAATTTTCCAACGCCATTTACCGATTAATTAAAATAAACATGGTAGTCGCCGGCGAGCGAGCGCGAACGGAGACGAGGCAGCCGATCGGTTTCGCGCGAATTTCGCGTAAATCCGGTTGGAAAAAATATCGATTCCCTCGCATCGGTGTGCCAAACTTGGAAACGATAGACCAGATCGTTTGGTTATATGAAAAACGACGAGCGACGAAGAATTGACGAATGCAGGTTCCTCAGAGGAGAGCCAATACCGGAGAGACGAGTCGAGGGATGAGCGTTATTAAGGCGTGTCCTCACTGAGTCGACATTGTCGATCGACAGAGTCGATCGACACTGTCGATCGACAAGTCGGAAAAATTCGACCTATCCACACCAAAAGGCAGAATATTTGTCGAATCGATCAGTCGACGCTCCATTTTGCATGTATAACCTCGATACAACCGCACGTTCACGCTGTCCAATGGTCGACTGTCGAACGTCGAAGATCGAGTGGCACGTCCACACTCTGAAGTCGACTCGACTACCCTTTGATTTTTACCGACAGTTGATGGGAAACCAGTCGACATGTCGATCGACATATTTTGTCGATCGACAAAGTCGATTTACTCGTCCATACTGAATCGACAATGTCGATCGACAGAGTCGATCGACAATGTTGCCTCAGTGAGGACACGCCTTTATGCTGACAAAATTTAGGCATTGTTGAAAAATTGGACGACGAAGCTCCAATTGAGAGCTGAATATCGAGTCGAAAATGGCAGAAACCGAAGTAAATCGCGGCACCCGTAGCAATTTCCGTACAACGAGCACAAAACTATGATCGAGGTATCGAAATTCCGATGAAATTCGGAAACAATTACAACGCTGAAAGCGTACGGAGCAGCGGGAAATTCACTCGGGGATGTGAAAATCGAAAGGCTGGCAAAAATGCGAGACGGCAAGAAGGATGCGGCAAAGAAACGATGGCAGGTCGATTTGGGTGGAAAAACAAACAAAGACGAGAGAAACATCGCGTTGGAGGAGGCAGCCGTAACGATAAGCGGCGAGAAGCGAACGAGATGAATGAAAAAATCCGCACGGCGGAGGGCAAGAAGTTGCGGGAAAAGAAATCGACCATTAGATCGAGGGGGGTTCCTTCCGTATTCAACGAGCCGCAAACCTTTGTTCTTGGTGGTAGAAAAGCGGCACTAATCAAACCTTTGATTCCCCGAGCTCCGCGAGAAGGTTCGAGATTTATTTCGGGCATTCTAATACAGAAGTGTTAATCCGCGATAAAAGCTTCCCTAATGCGAACGATCAATTCGGACCTCTCGGCAAAAACTTCGGCCGCGAGTCTCGAGCCTGGCGTAGGCTTTGAAAACAGGCATACCAGGCTCCAGTTCGAAAGTTTCTTTTCATCGGCCCGACTTTATTTCAACGCGAACGCTGGCTCTCGTAAAACGTCCGCGGCATTTTCCTCGATACAACGCTGACCATTTCCACCGTCGATATCCGCATACCAAAAAGATATACGTCGAAATACGCGCGACGGGCCATAAATCCATGGTCGGGGAACGACTCCTCGTCGTTTTCATGCCCGCGTCGCGTATCGAGGCTCGTTCGCGCGAAAAAATCGCAGTTTTCAGGTTACGACGATCGTCGAAGGGATTTGTAGCCACTTCGAGTAGATGGCAGGGGAAGGAACGAGTCGTGATTGTTTTTTAAAATCGAGACGACGTCTTCTTCGCGCCCGCGATGCGAACGGAACGTGCGAAGGAGGATCCGGGAACGTTGGGGAAAGCGCGAATAATCCAATGGCGAATCGGAGCAGAAAATTCGCGATTATCGAGATACAAAATTCAGAGGCTTCGACGACGCGATCCTCCTCCGATGCTCGAGCGGTTGGCACGCGTACGTGCTCTCTTCCTCGTAGGTAAACGGCGAACGGGTAGATTTCTAGATACTGCTACCCGCCGAACTACAGATCAACCATTGCCGAAAACTTTTCCTTTCAAGACTCCCTCAACTCAGCGTTTCCGATCGGCGTTCCCATCCTTGAAAACGCCCCTCTCGATTCGCGGAATACGGGGCGAGTGGAAATACTTCCCAGTTCGTATTCGCTCGAGTGTAATGGATCAATTTATTTTAAAGCACGAAACGAGGGAGGCATCAACGTGAGTGATTCGCTTCCGGTTCGCGAATTTCGGTTCCTCGCGTATGCTGGTACCTCCCCATCTACACCGTCGATCGTTCGATTATCATCGTTTCTTTCAATGTGCAAAGCCCTCGATCGATACCGTTGCCAAACGTTAATAGTTACCCGAGAACGACGAGCGTCCTCGGCAAGACGCTCGAAGCACGGAGCGCGGAAGGCGAAAAAAAAAGTACGCGAGCAACGTTGAAACTGAGGATCAACGATCGCATCGCGGAATGCTAATAATTTTCGAGGCAACCTCCACATATTTTTCCCCAGACTTAATAACGTCTCAGCCGTAAAGAATTATCGCGCGAATCCTCGCTCCGCCTTCGGGTCGGGAATTACCAGGAAGCGTTAACGCTCGAGGACCTGGACGGTTTAATTTATGAATGCAGTCTGGATCCTCGGGAATAAGGTCGACCGGTAGCGCATGCCTCCGGTTCTCAGACGATGCTCGCAGCTGTCGCGAGTCCTTGACCTTTGGCCCGGCTCGCGGATATTAATTTATTCCTCAACTTCGTATCACCGCCGGATACTTCCAGCCCGAAACTCAGCCTCTCCGCCTCGGATATCCCCGCGACGATCTGGCCAAAGTTGTCGTTGTCACTTCAACGCCGTTAAAGCTGTTGAAACCCTGCCGTAACCTGACCACCCTGTCGTCGGGTCGCAACGTTTCGAACTGATTAGATCACGAATGTCCCTCCGGCAAACCTTCCAACTTCCAAAAACCACCCTCCGTTGACAATTACCCGGACAAACTTTCGATGAAATACTTTGGACCGTAACAGCGAGTCGCGTCGGAGTGCAGTCCGGTTCGAAATGCCATTTTCACGTGAAAGTTGGATCGGGCCTTTGAAAATATTCGCGTATCGATTGACCCAAATATCCCGACGCGATATCGACTCGTTACCTTTTTAATCCGTCGGATGAAAAATGTTCGAGGCATCGTGTCGATGCACGAAAGCGGGTGTACGCGGAACGGAGGATGTTGACCCGATCAACGATACATCCGAGGAATTATCGCGGCCAGCATCGCTATTTAATTATTTATTCGGCGAACCGAGGAAACGAAAGCATTACAAGAGCAAACGAACGGATCCGAGGGCAGCAGAAGCGTTTATGTACTAAGCATATGTACGGTGCGAACGTTTGCCAGCGCGGATAATTGTCATGCTGTAATTTTTAACCGAAGAGGTTTCCTCGTAATATTGAAGCTTACGGTATCGCTTCGGAGTACCTGTATTCAAAGTTTTGAGATTCACGTGGGGCTGCTAGCGAAATAGAGCTACCGCGATCTGTAGACGAATACGGAACTGCTCGAAGTCGGAGAAGATCAGATATCCGATTCCGTCGTACGCGGAGAACCGAAGCTGACGAGAAGTTGCGATCTCACGAGAGATCCGCCGCGAGACGGACGTGTTTATCAAGAAACTAGGGAAACACGACGAAGCGCGAATTCACGAATGACGCGGCTCGCGTGCTTGCATTGCTAATTGAACGGAGCCCCGAACTATCTGAAAACATTCGAGCGAAGTTCGTGGCGGATGTTATAGAAATAGAAAACCGATTGATACCTACGACAGTGCGAGTATAGGAGAAACGACGAGTAAGTAATCGTAGCGTGACTCGAGGTTCTCGCTGAAGTACAGCGATCTTGTAGCATATGTGGAATATCGCAGCCCGATCATCGAGACCCCATCCGGACTGGTCGAAATTTGACGTGATATCAAAAATCTCATCGATAATAAATCTGACTAGCAAATTTTTCACTCCGATTCGCTCCATGATTTTAGTCACGCCAATTTGAAAATCTGTATCTCAACATCGACTCTAACGGGGCGATTCTGATCTTGCTGCCGCGACAACTTTCAAACAGTTTCGCTTGTTATCGCGATGTCTACAGGCACCTAATATATTCAAATAGCGAGTATCAACTTCCATCGTTATTCAGTATCTTCCCAAGTCCTGGGAAACGCGCTGTATCGACAGTTGGAATATTATAGCCCGTCACGAGGGCGAGTGGTTGTTTCCAGATGCGCGCGCGACAACTATGCCCGCGTAATCTCGAAAACGTGGGGTTAATAGTCTTCGCGATGATCGTGTTAAAAACCTCCGTACGACGAATCACGCACAGAACGACGCGTCGTTCTGCTCGAAGAGAAAAGTGATTTATTTACAGCTCCTGTGGTGAAAACACATTCCTCGGCTATCGTTCTGCTTCGCCCTATTTGGAAACAATTCGCGGGGCGCGAATCGTTTCGGAGATCGTTGAAACGACTGAAAGGCGAATGCGAATGAATTCTCGCGGGCTGTCAAATAAAATCTTCGTATATATTGGCTGGAGCTTTGGTAATCGCGTGTCCTGAAAGAAATGAGGACGACGAACGAGACTTTGGACGTTGACGGGCCACGAATGAAACACAATGCATAATGGATTCTCTTTATTGAGCTGACGTTCGATTCGTGAGAAGCTTCGAGAGCGACGTCGTGCTGTCAACGCTGTCAAACGTCGGTATTGTCGACGCTCGATTGTCCCTTTGTCGTCGTCGATTTTCGTGGAAACGACGAGTATCAATCGAACGACGCTCGATGAAGAAATAATCGAGTTGGATTTTTACGACGACGAGGGCCGCGTCGAACGAGCAGAGCTCGCAAAATCAGACGAGATCGGTACGCGAAGTGAAATGCTTCGAGCTGCTGCTAGAAAATTTCTTCGGCGTGCTTTAGACGTTCGCGGAAGGAAACCGTGGACGGGGATGAGGCGCTGATCGGCGATCGACGGAGGCACCGCCGCGAGTCGTTGACCCAACTCAATTGAGGATATAACTTCGACGGGTGGACCGACGAATCTCGACGCCGCGTCGCGGAGGCTCGGTATTAGCAAAGCTAAGTCACCCGGCAAACCGCTAACTACGGCGCTTCCTATCCACCCGAGAAAGTTAATTTCGAGCGTGCAAAGCTTTCCGGAGACGAGTATTTTTAAACTTCCGAGGCTCGCCGCGATACGCGACGATCGATAGTAGGTAGGTATATATTTTCGGGATCGAGAAACGATAAAGTTGGGCGGAACATCATTTTCGAAAGTGATAACGCTCCTTCGGCGGGCCTCTTCAAAAGCTTCCCGGAACAATTCTTCCCTATGCGAGCGGAACGTCCGACTTCTTTCGGCTCGTTGAACCGTCAATGGCATCGCGGAGAAATTCGCGGAAATGATAAGTAATACCGATAAACGTTGAGTCGACTCGCGCGTAGTTTCGCGTCGCGTGGATGGAGCAAGGGAGAGAGACGCGATCCTGGTCGAAGGTGATCGAGGGTGCGGAGAGAACGCGAATTGAATCGAACGCGGATAGCGATGAGCCGCTGCACGGAAGAGGCAGAGCGGAAGATCCGGGGATCGCGGAACGACAACGAGGTCCGTTGAAATACCTCGTCGAACGTTCTCCCGTTTTTTTCAGCAGCCGCAGCGATGCTCCGTGTTTTCATTCGCGTTCCGTGGCGCTCCGTGGAATTTTATACGAGCGGGATATGAAATTTGCATAGAATTAAGTCTCGTTTTCGCCGCAGTATCCTGGTCTCTGAAACTACCGAGCTTTCACTCCCGCATCGTATTACCTACGCGATCAGCATCGGGATCGGTGTATCCGTTCTCGCTGATGAACCTCGAGCCTCACCGCAACCTCCGTTCGAAAAAGAACGGCGAACGCGGTTTCGGAACCCGCGCGATTCGGATGTCTCCGATTTCCGGGAAACTCTCCGCACGGGACGATCACCGTTTCCACCTTACGCAAGCTCCACCATCAAGGACGACCCCATTTTTTCTTCCCGACTCAAACCGATTCGACGAGTTCTTTATTACCTCTCATTGTCATTATCGAACCCGCGGCGTCAGCGATTTTTTCCCCGAGCGTACAAACGCTTGGAAATAAGCTCGACGCAGCCAAAACGAAAGTATCCACCATCGTCCGCTCGCGGATTTCGACGCGGAGACAATTGTCGAATTCCACCGATCGGACGGATTGATTTAACGTTTTTTCTCCTCGTCCGAGCGGAGCGTATTCCCCGAAATTATTTCGTACCCGGACGAGCGCTGCGAGCAATTTTGTTCACCCGGGAGAGGAAAAAATCAGGGAACATGCCCGAAGCTTTCGGAATAAGCGACGGACCGCCGAGTCGGTAGATTTGTTTTTATTCTTTTTCACTTCCGAATCAGCAGAGGATATAACAATTGGGCACTCAAGCCTGCGGGCGAGGGGAGCCGCGTTTCGAGACAGAAATGGCTTTATTTCTGCGGTTTCCCGTCCCGAGTTAATCCAGAGATCACCTCTGCCTCGACAGTGCGTTCGTACGCTGTCGACTCGCAATTCCTTCGTCAGATATCGAGCCACGACATTCGTAGGTGACAACACGAATACCAAACGCGTCAATTTACCGGCCACGTTGAATCAAATTCACGTCGTCTTTCGATGTGCCCCGACAAAGATGCGCGAGCATCCTGATTCCGAGCGTAACACCGCACGGATGACCGGTCGCCGCTTTATCGCCGTAATTATAATCGGCTCGTTAAAAATTCAGCCGCAACTCAACTCTATCGTATCTCCGTATCGTCTACTAATTACTGTTTTCATTAATGCTCGTTACCCGCGACACTCGTTCGGTACGCGACAGTCTGGTCGCCTCGGACGATGATTCCGTGGGTGAAACGGAGGTCTGTAACGATCATTTACGCGTAATGCCAGACACGTCAGGATTGCAGTTGATATTTTCACCTCCGGTTCCCAGGTACCCGACTCTTTTCGAGTGTTCGTTAGCGTTAATTATTGCATGCAGCATATTCAACGATCGTGGCTGTTATATTGTCGGAGTCGCGATTAACGCGTGAGTCGCGAGGGTGACCGACATCCGATTAAAAGCCGGGCGCAACGCGTTCTCGCGGCATTTTCTTTTTTCCGGTGAAAAACATGACCACGAAATGAAACCCGCGATTCGGAGAAACAAAAATCGAACGCGTAAACGGGAACTCCTGGTCGCGAGTGGGTGTACGCAACGAGGCACGTGGCAATTAGCACGACTGCTAACAAAAAAGACTAACAAAGAGAAAAAATACTCGAAAACGGTTGCGAGGAAACGCGTAACTAGAATCCGAACAAACGTTCGATGTCGAATGTCTGCGGCGAACGAAGGCGAACCGAAACAAAAAGGAGACGAGCGCGAAGATAACGCAGGATTTGCCATCAAGAATGAGGAGAAGAAAAAATGGGCGTGGAGGCTGGTGGTGAAAAATCTCTGGCAAAACGCCGCGAACGAGGATGTACGTCGGGAGAATTGAGGGGTGATCGAGATCACGGTGATGGGCACGGAAGTGAAAGACTATACGCAGGAGAGTGGAGAGAAAGAGAGGAACGATGAGATCGTGCGGGTGACAAATTGCTTGACTCGATTCCGAGCATATTCGGGAATTAATTTATACGCAAAGAGCGAAGAGCATTGGAATACCCTCGCGGGGGTGTAATGCAAATTAAGAAATTATCACCGAATTTATTTGAGCGAGCGGCGAGAAACGCGCCCGGGCTTATCAACGGCCCGTAAAAGATGACGGTGAGGAAATCTGGAGCGTTTCATTAGGCCCGAACGAGGGGCGATTTTATGCCTGCGGAATTTTGAGAGGATTTGATTGCTTCGATTCGGATGCGATTGGAGATTCGGCTCTTTTCGAAGCAGAGGTGGCGAAATAGACCCGATATCGACGTTACCTCGGTGAAATAGGCTCGTCGAGGGAAAATCACCTCGGACGAGTGGGAAAAACTTTCGGAAGATTCCGTTTGCATACGCGAATAGAACGTTATGTCGTAGCGGGTTCCGTGCGTCTCGTCACCTGCGAGCACGCCTCGGTTGCGGTTGGTTCGAGACGAGAGCGTAAAAACGAAACGGTAGCGGTCGCGAAGGAGTAACGGATAGTAGGAGTCAGACGCGAGGATATCTCGGCTCGCTCAGCCGCACGGCGTTGAAAGAAACGCCCGACGGAGGCTCGTCAATGGATGGGAAACGTAAGAAACGCGGACCGTTAAGGACGGTTAGACAGCCACTGTCTGGCAGACATTTATTTTCGTTAGTCGTTAGTTCGCGACGGCGCCGCGAAACGCGAACGAGCTGAGAAATTCATCCGATCCTCCATGCGTAAGCGAGATCACGCGCGACTCACTCGCACAGTTTTTGGAAACGCCTCCGATCGACGACAAATTAAAATTCCAGATAGAGGGAAAGTAGTTTCCCAAAGGGAAGAAATAATCAGTCGAGAGAAGTAGATACCGTGACCGAACGAGAACCCGACAAATTCAAGGTCACGAGAGGCGAAGGTTATTCACGAGAGAAAGAACGTAACTCGACCGATGTAAAAATTAATGCCGAAGAGATGTGAAATATACCGAGATGAAACATTCCAACGGACGTGGAGCGAGAGCGATCAAACGACGTTGAATCGAATCAAGTCACGTGAACGCTGCTCGGCATAACGAAAATGCTAGGACCGCGGTGCGACGCGTGACTTTTGATGGTCGTATGAAACGAAGTTCAAACATCGAAGGAATAATCGAAAAGCCAATTCCGCGTCAGACAGCGGCGTACTCTGCGGTACAAAGAGTAGAGCATCGCGAACTCGGTAAACCAGGTCGAGCCTCGTAATGATCGGTCAACTGCATCTTTTGGCGCTCACTTGGCATTGCCAGAATTTCATAGAACGACGAGAAATTTTCGTGATTTTCGTCGAGAACGGGTGCCAACGTACATCTGCTCGAAGGATAGAACGCTCCGATCTCGAATAACGATCTGGGAAGAATATTTTTGAAAGATCCGATTCGAATCCGATCGGCAGGAAACACGACGAGGCTGAAACGGGATTTTTTCGGGATAAAATTTGTTGCACTCCGCCAAATACCTTCGATGTATCGTCATTTTTCATCGCGTCGGTTTTTCTTCCAAATCCGATTACGAAGAATGATGAGGTGTGCTTTGCAGCATACGTCAGCACCATTCGCCACGCTGCTTGTAGCCCGGGGAATAAATAATAGCGGTGGCGACTTGACTCGTATTGACTGGCGACGAGCGAGAAGAAAAAAGACGATTCCAGACCCTCGCGAGACGCGTGAATGCTTATTCGCCCGCCTCGTGGATTCTCCGTTCGCTGCTTCGATTTTTTTTGCGAGTCCGCGTAAAAAAGCTCGCGTCTCGGGCGAACCCCGCCGCGAGCAGCATCGAAACGATAACGTTATTGGAGTTTGGAAAAACGTGTCATTTTCGCGATTTAACGAATCGCAAATCCTATTTTTCACGTTTTTCTTTTTTTTTTTTTTATTTGCTCGTTGGCGATGGTAGGTATTTCTCGTTTTATTTCGGGCGATTCGGGGAACGCGGAGTCGAACGAGCGAAGCCTTCTTCATGGCACTTCGTTCGGAATCGAAACCTGGCCACGAGCCGCGGTACCGTCGCCTCGTTGAACGTGTTCGTTCGACGAGTTTGACAATGATTGGCACGCGCAATTATACGGTGTGATGGACACTCGAACATTTTCAAAGCTCGCGTTTGCCTCGTCACTTTATCATCTTCGTTCCAAAACAAATGCGAAGAAAATCCAAGCGTAATTCTGCGTACGTAGCGGAAAACGAGAAATTCCTCGGAAACCTCGCGCTGCTCGTAATTTCATTACTTTCTCCTCGAACAAACCAGATGGGAATGCCCATGCATCTTTAATTCATTAAAACGCTTCTGCAAGCTCATCGAATTAGTCACATTTCTCGTTGTGGTGTCTCTCGTTCCTTGTCTAACGGACTTCGAAGCCTCAAAGCTCGCGAAAATTGTCAACCGATGCCGGCAAAGATCTCTGGAAAGGTCGAAATGACCAAAAATTCATCGAAAGCTCCTTGGTTGTCTCTCTTGATTAATTCGGCGTCGGCTGAAAGTTATGGCAACGAATCGGGCCGATTTTCTCAAGAAGCAAAATTGTGCTCGTGGAACGGGCAGCGAGCATCTCTTCCGATAATCTCGATTTTGGCCGAATATTAATGATTCGACGGTAAAAATATCCAATCGACGAGCGAGATGCGAGGAAGTTGATTCGAAAGTATCGAGTTGAGAAGTCGAGGCTCGACGAGTTCGCGTTACTTCGGTGATTACATTTTCCCAAAGAATGGAGTAACTCCGACGAGGTCCCGAGCTTCGCTGCGCAGTCGCGTTCGCGACAGACCCGATTTCATCCGTTCCCTTAGTCATCCGTTTCCCCTCGCGTTCCCGCGGATTCTACCTCTTCGATTCCCTCGCGGGGATGGTAGCGAAAAAAAAGACCGGAGGGCGGTTGTTTGTCCGCGGCGGGGCTACAGTAAACTTATTATCGAGAGCTTCGCGATGCTCTTTGTCGAAGGGCATTTTTTTCACCTTCGCTTGCGAATTAGAGAATTGGCCTTTGATCTTCGTTCGTAGGTACATCTATAAATCATTCTTCGCAACGTTTCAGCAAAAACCAAGAAAGAGGCTCGCCCATTGTTAGATGCGGAGCCGCATCGACCTTCGAGCTTACGACCGGGAAGCCGCTGCAGCCAGAGAAAGAAGCGACGGTGACAAAAAAGAGAAACCAGTTTTTACGCGCGGTATTCCTCGTCAAATCGAAAAACGTCCAACCCCGAAGCGTGACACCCGAAAATCGTTCGCGATGCCGGACGACGTTTTCGTAAAGTTGCGCGACAAAAGCTTCGCTAAAGATGATCAGAGTAAGACTCGGGAGCAAACAATCTCGAGTTAGATACGATCGTCAGAGGTAACAACATAGCGAAACATCAAATGCGAATCGAATCGAGCGCGCCGTTTCGCGAACAAGAACAGTCGAGCGGAACTCGATCGTTTCGATATAGAAATCAATGACGTCGCAAAGTTGGTCGTGTACGCAGATGCTTTACGGAGAACAAACAAAGCGCCTGGACAAACGCGGTCGAGCGAGCCAATATACGTAGGATCGTTAACAGCCGGAGGAGCATAGTCCCGAGCGTTTCGAAAAATGACTTTCAGCGCTGCTGTCCGGTACCCAGGAGAACTTCCCCGTGAGCATGCTCGCGTATTATATCGAGCTACACGTTTGGCCGAGATCCGGGATTACCAAGAGCATTTTTGTAACAGCTTCGGGATTCAGATGGGCGGAACAGCTGGGCGGAAGTCTTTCATTAGCCGATGACGAATGCGGGGGCACACATTTGTCCGGCAACGTTATCGGAAGATCGTACGTAAATTCGGGACGAGCGGTGGTTTCGCGAAGGGGAAGGAAGATTTTAAGTGGAATTCGGAGGAGCATTAAACTCGAATAAAGAGGGGAGGGAAAATCTGCGAGCCACGGGCTCTCCGGCTATTAATTTGAGCAATCGCCGCGTAGGAACTCACTTAACGGCGAATAAACTGTCGGATATTATTTTTCCACGCGGCAGGACGTCGTATCCGTAAGGTTTTCGCGCGTTCTCCGTGCCGCGACCGAAGAGACGTCGAGCGTCGTTATTCTCGGATTAATTGTCAATTAGTTGTTATTCGAGTTGATGAAAATTCCGGGGATAAGCGTGAGTGACGTAATTGGAAGGTAAGCGATGTCGTTACCGGGGAAATTTTCCGTCATTTTCCGGAACACTGGAAAGTGCAAGGCACAGGGTTCTTCGCCTCTGCGAATGCCGTGACGCCCAGGACGTGATTCTCACTCGAACTTTCGCTATAATTACAACGGAGCGAAGGTTCCGAGGGGAAATAACGATCGTTGCGGTCTCTACGATTCAATAGACCAATCAGCGCGACGCGAAGAGAAAAGCGGTCCGGACGTGCTCCGTGCTCGAAAAATCACGAGATCGCCCCCCTCGCGAAGCGCGATGATGTTTTCGCGACACCTTTTCCCCGATGGCAATGGAATTTCCAAACTGTTCGTACCATACCGTTCGCGTATATTTCATCCCGTGCATTCTCAACCCTATTTTTTTTTCTCATTTCCAAATTATCAGCTGACGATTTTTTGGTAGAATGTCGCCGATAGCAAAATTTCAATCTTAAAAGTAAAACATATAGATCGCAGGTGTACGAAAATTTGGAAATGACTCGCGTCGCCAATTGGAACGAGTGAAAATGCGTGATCGAATATCGCGAGAAAAATACCCGAGAGACAAATACTTTGTCGCAAAGTGCGAAAATTAAAGTGTGCACGGCTTCTCAAAAACGTGACCGCCGATCCGCACACTCGAGGTTCGGGATTCTCAGTGTAGCGCGTTTAGGTGGGGCGTAAGCCGCGTCAGCTCCGCTGCACGGCTTTCGAGAATCCGAATACGATTTTCCGATATTTTCTCGCGAGCCTCGTTCGTTGTTCGCTGGTGAAGTATTTTCCGGCCGTTATCAAAGCGATTCTCGATCCGATTCTCGCGCTCTTCTGTTATTTCGATTCGATTGCTTCCGAAGTTGAACTTTAACGAACTTAAGTCAACGAAATTATCGGGCTCAGGAGCAGCGGGGGAGCTGCGCGGAATCGCGCGAATTTTCTCCTATAAGTACACAAAGCACCTTTCCGATATCCCTCCGGCCTCGTTTGCAAATAAATGTTCCCGACGAGTCAACGAAATTGTCTCGAGCAATCGTATTAACGAAGCAAATAGCCACGACGCGCGACGGTTAGTCGGGTTAGTTTGCGTTAAGGATGATCATCAAACGGGCGGCGGGGCTCGACTAGGCGTAAAATTACGAGACGAATTCCCGAATTCCGCGGATAATTTGCCCGTCCGAAACCCGAGGTCGCCGCGGCATCCGTCCGATCGGACGTCGTCGATGTCCCGATCACCTTCGTAAATCCTTCGTATTCACGCGTCGCCGCGACGATGAAGGATCCGGCGGAACCGAATAACCGGCGACTCTTGCCGGCGCCGCGTCGTAATAAGTTCTTTCGACTCGTACCCAAGTCAATCAGAAGTTACCTCGGCAACGTTGTGTTAATTAGAAAAGTTTCGTTAAAATCTACACCGTGTTCCTTCATGCCGCGCCGTCCCGCCCGGATCCTCCTCGTCGCTGACTCGAGATACTTCGACGCGATTCATCTTTCACGAGAACGCGAGCCGAGGAACGGAGAAGCCCTCGCAACGCCTTTGCCCGGTCAATACCTGGCCGAAAATTACAGTTTCGCGTCACTTCAACGAACGCGTTCTCCAAACATTTTCCCGCTACCATCTCGAACGTTCGATGAAAAACTCGTCGAATTTCAACAACGATCGCGATGCTACTCCGAGCCTAGCAAGTGGCAGAACCGCAAAACAGCTACGCTTTTTCGCGAGAAGCGTGCAACACGTTTGTAGTTTATTTCGGAAATTACCGAAACCTGTCTCATACATTTACGAAACGCGAGTACATCACGATTCCAGGCAAATCACCTCGATTTTTGGAATCGCTGCAACGATCTTTGCTCGAAACTCAGCATTGTCGGAGACGTATCCGACGGTCTCGCGATATTTTATTGGCAAGAACTCTACCACGGGCGCGACGACCCGAAGTCGGTCGTCTCAGGCGTAGGATTATTGTTCTTCGACGTCGCGAATCATACCCGAGCCAATTCTGACCGTTTGTCCGTTTCATCGGTCAACGCTGAATCCGGCCATTCAACGGAGAATAAACCGAGGACTTTGGTTCGGGCGAGGATATTTTTCTTTTCTCGAGGCAGGAATGATATCGGAATTGATCCGTTCCTTTTCGAAGATACCGAAATGAGACGACGCACGTTATACGGGAGGTGAAATGATATCGAGGATCGAAGTACTCCGCGCGGAAAGACTCCCGAGGTTTGCCGAAGAGTTTACAATCGATTTCGGAGGTCGGTTCGGCTGGCGCGAGGATCTCCTAGAAATCATCGGCGGTAGGTGGGCGAGAAATACAATTTCCTGCTCGAAGGAAAATCTGCGAAACTCGATTCGCCTTGAAAGGGCAACGGCTTCGACGCGGCATGACGTGCCATACCGTGACTCCGTTCTCCTCGCGAGTAGTTTCTATAATAGGAGCCGGAGAGGCTCGTCCTCGTCGCGTCTTTCCCCGAGCTGTCGCCTCGTCCCTTCGTCTTCGCGAGGAGCGAGCGAGACTCGCCGGGGGAAGGGGATCCGGGGGACGGAGGAGACTCGGGCTCCGTAAGAAAACACAATTGAAAGACGTTTTATTAAGAAGTTAGAGAAGCGAGAACAACCAGCTTAGCTCCGACCTCCTCTCCCCTCGTCCCGGACCCCTCGACTCGAAACTCTTCGTCCATCGCTTCGTCGTTCAATATACATACGACTCCGCTGCCAAGTCCGCGGCATTATTACGAAAGCTGCTCCGCCGCGCTCGTTCGTTTGCTCGCTCTTTTCTCCTACGCGTTTCGATAAGATTACGACGAAAGGAAAACATCGCGGCTTCATCAACTCCGGTTCCAGCGAGTCCCCCGACGAGCATCTCGCGTCCGACGCTCGCCCATTGTCGCTGTCGGGTGCGACGTTTCAGCCGAGGTTCGCGCGCTCGCTCGTCTGCGTGGGGTAGGTACTCGGCGTTCGTTTCCGATGTCGCCTCGAACGAGAGTTCGCTATCTTCGTGATAGCAGGAGCCGCGTGTTTTCAGATCCCACGATACAAGCTGCGAGCGAACTGAATTCGAGAACGACGCGACATTCCTAGATCCCTAGCACCGATAAAGCTCATGGGAAGCTTCGCGCGACGACGAACGTTTTTTCCGGAATGGAGGAAAGCGGAGGTCACGCCTCGTAACGCTGAAATCATGATTCCCTAATCGGCATCTAGGGGAAAAACTCCGGCGCGAATTTCGGGCTGCTGGCGCGTTTTCGAAATTTGTTGGAACGATGCGCTCGATCGACGAGACTCGTTAGGAAAATGTGCTCGAGCGAGAGACGCGGGCGTTTAAAATGCCAGGATTCTCGGATACCGGCCGACGAGTCGGGCACCACTCTCGCACCTAGTCGTCGCGAGCGTCGACCTCGGTGACACGCGGAAGATTAATCATCGCGTATTTAGACGAAATGAGAGTTCTCTCTGCAGGGAGAAATTCGGTAGCACCGTGACGAAGGGATCGGAAGTAACGGAAATTTGCTCGGGCGAAGTAACCTCGCGCTTATTAAGCCGCGGTGCGACTTGGTCGTTTTTCTTTTTCGTTGTTGCTGTTTTATTTCTCGTCGTTTTCTCTCGCCGCTCCCGCTCGTCATAGGTGTGCGTCGTGCCGTCTCGTTGGGTGCCGCAGGAATAATTTTACCGGAACGTAACTCGCCAGAGATCAGCGTCCGCGCGGCTCGAGCTTTGGTAACAATTAAAAGAGCTACGCGTCGTTAGGCGATCTCTACCCCCGAGCCCGGAGCCCGACGCGGAACGTTGCTTTTAGCAACGTTCAAAGAACGGAATTTCGACATGTTTCAGCCGGGAATTGAATTAGGCTTGCCTCGATTTTATATATTCGTTGGTTAATCACCAACGGCACGCGTAAACGAACAAGCGAGATTAGATTTCGAGGGGAGTAGGGTGTTTCTTTGAAGTCGGACGCGCGTCTCGACACAGGTCAGAGGCTCGCGTACAGCTGTATTACAACGCCGGGGCGACTTATCTGCGCGACATCTGTACTGCCCCCGAACACGCGACGTTCCCCGCTACTCTCTTGAGACCTCGTTTGTTCCGAGCTTTTTAACTTTTTACAACGCTCTGCCTACGGTACGTTTCTCAGACTGAAATATAGCGGGCCGCGAGAGATGACCGACGTTTTTTCGCTGCTCTTCTTTCCCACTTTTTTCATCGATTGCCCCAAAACGACTCGATGTTTACGGATTCGAGAACAAAAACAACGATACCTCGGGGTGGACGAGGGTCGTTTTTGCTCTCGCAGCCGTGACTCGAGCGTAGAAAATTGTGTTCTCGGTTTTGTTTCCGGAGAGAGGAGAGGAGAGATTCGAATTCCGCGGAATGAGAAATGCAACATTGAAATCTCATTTACAGAAGTGAATATTTTTACCTGCTTTTATCCGGCGAGCACCGAGCGGATTGCAGGTTTGATATTAAAACTTGTTGATTTTGTCGAAAGTACGAGGATATCGCGGGTTCGCCGTTCCAGGCAACGAAGTCTCGGCAAACAACGTCTCCTTGCTTTTATCAACGAACGGAAAACTTCGAGGACGCTGCAGAGGCTGTGGGTGGCGTGAGAATCTCTCGTTCCCGACACCGCGAGCAAACATGAAAGGTAATTTCGAGGACCCACTCGAAATCCAACGGGTTGAAGTGTCACTTTTCCACAAAGCGGTTTTGCCTGATAGGAATATTAATTTCATCCGAACTCCAAAGCTCTCCGGAGGGTCGTAGCCGCAATTGAATAGCATCGCTCACGAATTCGATATTGATCCGGCTATTTTTCAACCCAGATCGCTCGATTAATTGCCGATTGATCGGGGAAGAACGACGATTAGCGTTGCCCAAATCCATAGCCAGATTTTTGTTCGTATGAAATTCGAAGCGGCAAGCAGTGGAATTTTCTAGGTTTTTTCACGCGGAACGAGTGATTTTTTCTTCGAGGAATAGAATAGGTAAGAGGCAGCGGTGTCGGTGTGAGAAAGCGAGTTTGGAATTTGGCACGACGCGAGGGGTTGGTAGGGGAGCGGAACGGCAGCGGGGTCCGGGGGGTGGAAATGCATGGAAAGGTACGGGAAAGGGTCTTGTTATTTTGTATTAAGTGACACGTTGACAAATTGAGACGCCACCGGAATGGCAAGCAACCTCGCGAACGGTGAGTTTACGCTTACGCCACCTCCGCAACGTTCATCCCTTATATTCGGAGGAAGAAAAAGAGTACAAAAGAGAGAGACGAGTCGCGAGGCGAGACGCCGCGTCGCGGATCCGAGGTGAGATAACACCCATCTCTATCCGTAACACCTCACTCGGCAAAAGTGTCGCGCGTCGAGATCGGAAGTTCGTACTTCGCTACCAACAGCGCGGACGTGCGGAAAGAAGAATTAGAAAAAACCGGTCCGGTTGCGTTTCGCGAATCACGTTCAAAATATGTTTTCGTTGGGAAAAAAATCACGTCGAATCCTCGAACTTTGAGCAACGATTGTGGAACGTCGGAGTCGAGAGTCGGTTTTCAAAAAAAAAAAAAAAATCGAATACTCAGCGGCCGAAGAAACGACCTTTGGAAGGATGAAAAACAAATGGTGGTCGCGAAAGAAGGGAAAGTGGGACGAGATAGGCGAGAGCGAAATAGCCGAGGAGGGAAAGCGAGACTGATTTTATTATTTCGAGTCGTTCTTCGAACGAGGCTCGAATGGCTCCATTCTCCGCGGTTCGCGCTCCTCTCTCGTCGTCGCGAAAATCGCCGGATGATAACAAAAACTGTCTCCCGCTTCCTCGATGCCTAACCATTCAATTATGCAGATAATAATTTTATTCCGTCGCCGAGTGTTCCGAGAATAACCGACGTTTCCGTCACCGCGACTTATTTTCCCTTTTCAACGAACGAACCTTCACCAACGTCCCGTGACCCGCACCAGACGAGATCGATCGACGCCTCTTGGCCTCTACCATTTTTCAAATGCCGCAAACGTTCGGATCCGTCGCACGCGTACGCGTAGAAACGGAAACGCGAAACGCGCCGCGTACCTGCAGATAACGGCCCGCCGAACATTTTCCCGGAGGCCCCGAGGATATCCAAAAGAGAAGACCGTCGAAGAAATTTGACACATTTTCGAATATCATCTGACACAAATCGTTCGAAAATTATTTCCCGGCAGTCGCGTAGCAGAACAGCGTGCTTGAAATTTGGACTACCACCAGGTTTTCCAAGAAGACGATTCTCTTGTCGAGCAAGCTTCGTCGAGGGTTGGTAATTTCGACCGTTCGACGTGGGTTACCGGTCCATTTCACGGAGAAGTTATCTTGAAATCGTTCCGAGACTATTCGTTGAACCGTCGCGACGGTGGGTATACTTTGCAAACCGTAAACACGGCGGCGAGTGAAAATTCTGCTGGATTCGATGTCCGCCAATAATCGCAACGCGGCGTCATCTCGTAAGATCCGTTTCGCGTGGTTCGCCGCGTTTGATTTGGCAAATATCCTGATCGGAGTACGAAGAGGTGCGCGTAGGAATTCGCATCGGAAGTATGATGAAAGGGGGTTGTTTCATCGCGCGCGATTGTTGACTCTGACCTCCGAGGGGTCGAATACGCGGTAAAGGTCGAGCGGTAACCGAGTTTGCCGATTGGGTAGAAAAGCTATTGCATTTGATTATTCATAATTCAAGTTTTCCCAACTTTTTCCGATATCCAATAAGGCTGAGAGTACGCGGGAGGTTTTTTTATCCCCGCGTATATCGCCCCGCGCGTAGACGTAGCGTCTCCGCTCAGCGGTTGAGCGAGGAGCTTGAATCGTAAAAAGCTGACCCGGCGTATAAACGTTGTCCGAAGTGAGAGACGAGAAGGCAAAGGATTACCATAACCATTTCGGAACGGTCCCCGCAGTCGTACGCGTCGTATTAAGCTTAATATGCGAGAATGCGCGTACTTAACGATCGACCTTGAAATTTCCCCGAAGAATTTCCGCGACCGCTCCTGTCGCGTTTGTCCGCCTCCAATTTTCGCCCCATCCCGATCAACCTCGAGCCGTACGATGGCTCGACTTTCGTTGAAGAAATCCTGGATCGAACCCCCGAGAAAATCGATTCGCTGTTGATAATTTAATTGCCTCTCGTTCGAGACGGCACCTCGAATCCTTCGTGCATCGCGACCACAATAAGTGACGGTTCGTCGTCGACGACATCCGGGTAGCTGGATCTTCCGCGTTCCATTCTCGTTCCCTCGGACAGTTCGCGGGATCGTCGAGACGCGTCGGGACGATCACCTCGCGCCGCCGCTGCCCTCGTCTCGTCAACGACGAGGACGAAATGTATTCAATGGAAATGGAATCTGCATGGATTTTGGAAAAGTTTTACAAGCAGATGGGAGTAGAGGCCGTTCCTCGAACTTACTTCGGCCTAACTCACAATAGAATAACGTTCCGGTTTCAAAAACGATTTTACAACCGGGATAAAGTTCCGCTGAATCCTCAAATCTCCGTCTTTACATCCATCCGTACTCCCGGAAAAGTTATACAACGCTTCTGAATCACTTTCAGTCCGGCGAAAGACTCGTCCCCATAAATATTCATGCCGCGCAGGATCAGGACGACGATGAATATGGATATCCGCTACAAATTAGCAGCATTCTTTGCCTTCGAGACACTCTCGGACGACTACCCTCCCGAGGGGGGAGGCGGGAACTCGCCCCCTCGCGATGCCATCAACAAAAAATGACGACGTTTCCTCGGGAATACGAGTCGCGCGAGACGACTCGGTCGCGAGCTTATCGCGTTGGTTCTCTCGCGCGGAGTACCTTCGCGACATTCCGCGTTATACCGCCGTTCTCGACGCCGTCCATTGGCTTGCCTCCCTCTTCTCGCCGTATCTTCCTTTCCGGCATCCAACGATCATCGCGGCATCTCGCGAGCCTTCCAAGGTCACGACCACCGACCTGGAGTTGACGGTGAACAGCGAGGGTTGGAAACCGTTCTGAAAATGCTCGTGCCCGCGAAAAAGTCCGCGTGGAATCGGCGAGGGTCTATTCGGCATACGGAAAGCTTCGTACGCGTCGCTGCGAAGCCTCGGGAATAGCTACTCTCGAAGCGTCGACGCCTCTTCTCGATTCGCAAAGGTAGAGGAGATGTCGAGATATTAAATCTTACTTACGGGAACATTTATGGCCAGGCTTATCCTACCGAGTACGGAGTGTCCTCTCCTCTCCGTTCGCTCGCTCTTGACTTCGCCGTCCCTCGCTCCCCCGCCGAACTCTCGCCGCTGCTTGTATACACCGTATACTCCTCCGCCCAATTTACCCCCTTCGCCCTCCCCGCCGCCTTCCCGCCGGGAGGAGGAACCCCGAGGCAGCCGACGCGTGATCTACGACTGAATTTCCTAAGGAGGGCTCCACCGGCTGATAGCACACGCGACGTGCCTTCCAATAAATAACACTGATTGCAAGATTCCACGGGATTTGCAAGCTGGTTTCCAGTTTCCTCCATCCACCATCCCGTTGAGATATACGTATACTTCGTTCGCCCTGTTCGTTGCTTTTTTCATTTTCCATCTTCCTTCGATTCGCCATACACTCGTTTCGTGAAAAACGTATCGAATGCTCGACCACATTTTTCAAAATCGTCGCGGCTCGTTTCCTCCCTTCCAAGCTCACCCGCTCTCGTTGCAAATTTTTCATCTTTCTCCTCGCATATTATTTTTCGAATGCCTTCGCTCCGTTCAACGTCTCCTGCTCTTCGGAGAATCGTAACGAAAAGTCACGAAGGGCTCTAAATTCAGTCTCTTATTGCCCCGATACGATTCGAATGGCTTATTCGCCGTGTCTCCGCGCAATCGAACGAAAATCAATCAACGGGCGGAGGAACGGTATAACTCGATTTACAACGCTTTTGAGCTTATATCGGAATATGAATCGGCAACTTCCGATACGCGATAGACGTACGTCGGTGGTGGAGCGAGAGGCCCACATCAAAGTCGTGAAATTGAGACGATTCGCGTAAAACCGATATAACTCGACATTTTCATTGTTCGATAGGTTTTTCGATTAATCGCACTCGAGTCGGATTGATTAAACGCGCGATTGATTTCCTGATATTCCGTCCAAGTATTTTGCTGCAACCCGACTTCTCTTCAGTTTCCCACGTTATCGCGTTCCATTTTTTATTCACCGGGTCGCACGGGTCTCACGCCTCGGTGATTTTCCTGAACAAATATTTTGCAACGCGTGGATTTTATTTCAGGACGATTCGCGAGTTTTTTCACGACGCGAAAACGGCATCTCCGAGCTGCGGTGGTCTCGAATAGCATCGCGCCCGCCTCGTGGAATAACGTCGGAGGATAGGGAAATTTTAGGTTCGCTGGCGCCGTAGCATCTGTCCGTGGATTAGCGGAGCCCATAGAAGTCGCCCGATACACACGCTCGCTGGCACAAGCGACGGCAGAGATGAGATAATATCCGCTCGATGCCAGAGGCGGGATATCGGCGGCGTGGTACGGGGTACAATTTCCTCCGAGTACAATGCGGGTCAAGGAGCATCGTTCGGCCCGATTTCCGGCGTCCTATTCAGCCCCGAAAACTCGAGACTGCATTGACAAACAGGCCGAAATATTAGCCTAGATAACGTACCGGCAACACCACTGACAACGAGTTTGCGCCGCGATGGAAAAACGTTGCTGGGAACAAAGAAGACAACGTTGGCGAACGATCCTTCGTCGTCGCTGTTTCGTTATTGTCATCGCCCTCGGCGACGAATTTAATCGCTTCCGTGAATATTTCGGAGAAAAGGGAGAACCGGACTTTTCTGCGAATCGAGGTGCAGTGGGAAATGGAAACTAGCTCCGCGTTTGTTTCCTCTGATTATATGTACGTCAGCGTGGTTTGATTCGCTTTATCGAAGGTCCGTTCCAAGTTTTATTATGCTCTCGTGTCCTGGTTCGAGCGCATTCGATCGATAGAAATTTTAGAACAGCTGCAATTCTTCTACAAATAGTCTAGCCGCGTTCGAAGCTACCGCGATATTTGTTCCTTTCATGCCGTACGAAATGGCTATAAATCTCGAATCCTCTCTGCCAGGATTACGATTCGTTTGTTTTGTTTTCTAATTTTCTGGGAAAGTTGAGTGGGACTTCGGTCGGGATTCTTTGGATTCCGCGATAGAATCGATTCCTCTTCCGAGGTCGACTGTTCTGAATTTATTTATTGCGAACTGTCGCGACCAGACAACAAACGTTAGACTTCGATTCGTTTGTCGCTTATCCCCCAGAAATTATTCCCCGTCGACCTACACTTCCGGACGTCACGGCGCAGGGGCACGGAACTCGGCCAGACTGAGAGAAGACAAACCGTCTTTCACCGCAACATCCTCGGCTGGTTCTGGGATAAATCGACGATCGAATACGCGGCCTGAGATAAGCCGTCGCAATCGCGATTTTCGTGATCACTCCGCGATGCTCGAGACTCCGAATCCACTGCCGTCGGCTGTTCGGGGAATCCGATGATATTTTTGTGTTATCCGAGACGAGAAGAAAGCCGACCGAACAGCGATTGACCCTGCTACTACGCAACTATTTTGCTGAAACGAGAGGACAAACTTTCCGATCGCTGCACCGATATGGCCGATATTACGAGACAACGGGAAAAAAATCAGTGAACCGCGTAAAATCGCGATGTTCGAGACTTTTCTCCCGTTTGCGAGCGGACATTTCGTCCTCGTAAAAAATACTCGCGGAGAAGACTCGGACAGCTGATTTACGCGTTTCCGCTCGGCTGGAAGAAACCTCCTAGATAAAGATGAGGACGTTTCAATTGTCGCGAATCGACGAATTTTGTAATTTGCGGGCGATACGTTCGTCGAGCATCCGCGTCGAAGAGCTCGCGAGAGCAAATCTCGAGAGAGGAGAGACGATCAATCGGCAGCAGCATCGTCATCAGTCGTATTCGAGAATGGATCGGCTGCGGACCGAGCTTCGCGACTCCGTGACGCGACGCGGAGAATTGCAAACGCGCGCGGTACATCAGCCCAGATATTCGAGACATGAAATCCAGTCCGTCTCCTGGTCTGCCGACAGGCCGCGTTGGCGCGACAAGGTCGAGGTAGACCGGGTCGAGCGGATCGCGGAGCGAATTCCACGGCAAGTGTGCCCGGGCCAGGGATCTCGCGGGTAGAATGAGCGGTGGTACGACCGCGAGCCATTAGACGAGGCGTGGAGAAATATTCCGACCAGTGTGGCTGGTCTAGTAATTCCCTTGGAGAAATCTCGCGCGATAAATAAATTAGGGAACCCGCGAGGTTCGGAGTTGTTTGATCGGTTTAGCAATTTCGACCGGGTCCCCTGGTTCCTTGTCGAAAACCGAGGCGAAACTACCGAGGAACGAGCATCGCGCGATTCGTAGTTCCCGAGATAATCGAGCGCGAAACGCCGGGCCAATAGCGCGCGGCGTTACGTGGCTGGGACCCGCCCACGGCTGATGAGCCGCGCGTTGGGATTCGCTCGCGCGCCGCGGCGATTATCTCGGGACGGAAACGTCGCGCGAAGCTCGCTCTTCGACACTCTCGGGCTAGCTTTTCGCGACGAACCTGGAAATTGAGGTTTAATTGTGCCTCCGGCAGATGATCGATCGGGCCCGATCCTCGCGTCTCGCGGTTCATTCTTTGCGATTCTCCGGCGGATAATTGGATCGAAGGTGGTCAGATGACGCGGTAATCCAGAAATTCGGAGGCACGGAGAGGGGAGGATGAAATTTGATAACGTTATTGCTCGACGGTGAGCAGAACCTGTTTGAATTATTAAGACGGGGACGGGGTTGGCAGTTCGGTTGCCCCGAGCGAAACCAATTTTCGCAGGGAGGCAACCAAGCGCTCGCATTTACATTTACATCCACGACGAAACATCTGCCACGGAAATAAAGCTGCGCTACCGGAAGTTTGCACCGCTGTACGGATATGCGGTTAGCTTCGAATCATTCCATCGAATAATCCCGCGTACCACGCTCCGTCCCGATGAACAATAACGCCAACGGCGTCGATTCGCGCCTATCCCGAAGCTTTTCGAGCCACGCTGTCCTCCCCCTCCTTCCGCCGAATTTCCCGAAAGCTCCGCGAAAAGCACGAGGGGAAAACACTTTTCCATTCACCGTGCCCGAGCCTGGCCCTTCGACTGCATTCCGTGACTTACGATCCGGTATCGAGTGTTTCTACGTCGAGTCTGTGGCGGCGAACATATTTTTTCGCGGCATTTCTTACCCCTCGAGTCGTGACCCTCCGTGCTCACGAGGAACAGAACGGTAAACGTCCGATAACGAACGT
This sequence comes from Arge pagana, assembly GCA_963969455.1. Lineage (NCBI taxonomy): Eukaryota > Metazoa > Arthropoda > Insecta > Hymenoptera > Argidae > Arge > Arge pagana. The sequence continues at coordinate 18,442,172 of OZ018313.1, read as the reverse complement.
CGACAGATGCATGTACGTCGATACGATCTCCCGGGACTCGTGCTACTCGATTTGACAAACATAAACAGAAACTAAAGCAATAAGAGCCGCGGACGCGGACAGAATCGAAAGCTTCGACCCAGCCTCGTCCTCGTTCGAAAAAGGCGCGCGCGCATAAATCCGTACCCCGACGCTTATCCGGGTGTACGAACGTCTCGAAGTCTTCGGAACTCACCTGCGCAAACAGCGTCCGGATGAATTTTCACCGCGATGCGATCTAGAACTTCCATTTCCCGAAAACCGCGGTGCCGAATGCTTTCGGCTATTTACCTTTTAGCCGATAACTCAATATTGAAGCAGTAATTAGACCTCGAGGTTCCGCGATTCCATAAATAACAACCGTTACTCGACCGTTAATTCCAACCCCGTTGTATAAAAATTACGTCGAAGCATTCAAGTTTTTCGCACGCGAGCTAATTCAGTTCAGTTTTTCCTCTCTGCAAATTCCAGAGCGAGTGAACCTCGAAATTCATTGATATCGGAAGGTGAGCTGGATTTTCAGGGGTGATGGCGATTCGGATAGGAATCGAATTGATTTTTGGTGTGGAAATGTCGAAATTTACTCGCTTTCAACAATTTACTAATTGATAAATGTTCGCGGTTCATTTATTCGCTGTTGTTAAGAGCATTCGAACGTTTGTTATTCAACCAATTTGAGAGATGCCCGACAGCGCAGGTAAGTGAGAGTGTCAAATAAACACTCGTTTAGTTTTTACAGTGTACAACGTATGGCGGTTCGTACATCGTGGTTCGTTGCAGTCGGATGCTTCTGGAAATTCACAGCTTAGCTTCTAGAGAACTAGAACTGCGCAAATATCAAACGAACACCTCGATGGTTTGAGAAAAAAAAACCAATTGTAGCCGAAGACGACGAAAGGAATTTTTGTTCGTACGTACCGAACGCGCGTTCTGTTTTGTCGCCGATTTCTACAGTCGCAAATCAACTTTGACCGTGGATTTGATACGTATTAAAAAGAATCTCCACTTTCGGCATTCGAATGTCGTTATCACTCTACCCACTTTTTTTATCGTGTACCTATTTCGAGCGACAGAAATTGAATTGAATCGTTTAAGCCGGGCTTTTTCCCAGTTAAACGCACACCGTGCCCGAGTGCAGCTTAATTGAACGCACAGCAGGGACTATGCACGTTTGGGCTTTCAAAAAATTCGCCGTTCGCCGCGCTTGCTTTCATACGCGACGAGGATGCATTTTCTCTTCGATACGGATTGCAATATTTTCTACTAGTAGCGGAAATATTTCCTTACACGTGCAACGCGCATTCATTTTTTATCCGCCTATTTATTTTATTTCCTTGTCAGAATGTTTGATGGAACGAGAAGTTTCACTCGAGAGACCAACGATATGCCGGCCAGGTTCTGTGAATTTATGAGAGAGGATAATCTATACTCGCATTGTGACGATCTGGAAACTGAATCGAGGGAATCGCTCTACGAAGAGATCGAAGTGGGAGATTCGACCTCGGCGAGGTTTGAAAAATGACGACGAACGTGAAATTCGCATCGCGTCGCGATCGTCGTCGAAGATCACGGAATCGCGGTGTCACATTTCCGGAAGCGAGCGTGTACCGCGCGAAGAGGTGCGCGTACCTTCATCGCAAACAAAGCCGAGGCTCCCGCGGTCTTAACTTCCGACTGGGACGTAGATTTATGCGAGAATCGGAGTAACGTACGCTTCAGACTCCCCGATGTAACGTATTTCCACGTAAAGACTTCTGTCGTTCCACGTCGAAACGCCGAGGCAATACGCCGAGACGGTATTAAAGTGGAAAACGCTGCCAAAACCACGCGTCAATATCAACCGCTTCGTCCATGTCGATGGATTCGGAAGCCGATAACCTATCGTGGTGCTACGCGTGTTGGGTGGCACGCTTCGACGAACCTACATCGCATACACGTCGAAGGATAACGAATAAACGTACGCGTCGTTACGCCTCGGTACCGATCGCTCGATATCGCGATAGCAGTCTGATACGGGACTCGATTACGCGAGTGGTTCTCCGCGATGGTATCGTACATTTCGGCTGGCTGTTCTTCGATCACCGTACGAACCGTTAACTCTCTTGCCAGATTCCTTGGCACGAAATAAAACGAACGACGTGCCGCGCTCAATTTTGAAAAACGTCAATTTATTGCTCGCTCGACTCGCCCGGAACTCAACGACGAACGTGGAATCCCGCTCGCCGTCGATGCGCGTGAAAATTGTTAAACGCTACCTCGTTCCTGCCGACGTCGCTCACCGTGCAGCTGGACAAATACCGATGGAGGCGGAAACATGGTAATTTCGGCAATTCCAGACAAACAAACGGGCCCGATCGTCGGTGTTGCTGATATACCAATAGCGGTAAATGCATTGTATCCAGTTTTCAGTTTCTAGTTTGACCAGCTAACAAAACGCTTCGACGGATACCAATCCGCATCGTCATCACAGACTCGCAACGAGGAGCGAACAAGCAAGCGGAAACTTCTAACGAAAACGGCAATCCGATTTCGAAACGATTACTACTACGCATCGGCCGAGAGATCCAAACGAGGAGATTCAAAAACTATAGATATATAATGCAGAATAAACGCGAGTTTGACCTCTTTCGTATCAACGTCGGCTCGCTTCTTCGAAAAGCCCGGTCCTGCAGATTCCGCGACGCGAACTCCACGCGAAACCTACGTACGCATATCCAATTACACGTTCGATACGCTAATTCCAGCCACCAATGTCTGTGGCGACGAAAGCTCGGAGTGGCCGTACTACCAGACGATCTTCCGAAGAGGTAATAATACGGAATTGCTCGAACGCGTGAATCGAACACATAGATCGCAGCAACATCGCAGGTGTCGAAGCAAATTTGTGAGAATAAAGAATTGACTTCTTCGCTGTATATTTCTGTAAATTTCACCAAGCTCGAGTAGCGCGTGGACTAGGCTCTCCGGGCTTGAAATTGCGACCGGGTCAATCTACGCTTAAAAATTACACCGGACGCAGACCCGTGACCTGGTCCGTCCATGCTCGATCGCGTGAACATGCTTGATGGCTCTCGAAACAAATCGTCCGCGCGCACGCACAAGGGAGTACGAGGTGCACGCTCCACGAACGTGTGCGATTCGTAAGCCGGAGTTTTCGGAGCCGCGAGTTTCCTTGTTTTTCGGTGGGAGAATCCTCACCACGGAACTCGGGTAGGAACAGGTTCGAGATGAAAGATGTCCGCGTTTCAAGGATGAAACGAGACGGATGGGAACGATTTAGAATTAAAATTACAGTATCGCTGGGAATGATATTTTTCACGGGGCAAAACGGTTCTCCACAGCGAGATATAAACCTCGGTAAAAACGACGTCGCCTATTTCTTCCGTAAATTACCTAATACATCTTCCCGCGGCAAATTAACTCGCGAGTCATGATAACCAAGTCGAATTCCTTGCCGCAAGCTTCCAGCCCCCTCTCCTCGCCCCTCTCGAACGCAACGAGGCGTTCGTGCTCGAATACATTATTTATATCTGTCTTCGTATGAATCCCGAGACGTAGATCTCGATTCTCGTATACCCAGGTAGAAGACGCGAATCGAATCCACGTCGTTCCGAAACGACGAGACTCCCGCTGTCAACTTCGGCAACCGATCTTTTTTGTTGTCAATCTGCTTTTCATCCAATTTTCATTACCAACGCGGGCACTCGTGACGAGCAAAAAATACTCGGGGCGAGAAACATGCGACACGGGGCCAAAAACTTTGCATGTTCTTTTCTGAATTCCTGCGAATTCATGTTCAAAAAATATTTTGCCTTCCCTGTCGCGTTAGCTGTAAATAAGTAGAGTCGACAGTTTGTGAGAAGCGTGGGTCTAAAAAAGTCTATGGTTCGGAACAGACCGGTAACGATGCGCATGGAAGCGTGCCTACGCGTAGATAGGAGCCAGGGATTTAGCGTACGGAATCCCCCGAGGGTTCGTTCGCCTTCCGTCAGGGTAGAACCAACGGTTCAAACCACAAGCTCGGTTTCGGCTGGGTAGTTTCCACTAATGATGTAACGTTATCGAACAAAAGACCGTCTTAACTGTCTCAGAATTTTCGAAGACAAAGGTGAAGCCGCGGCCACCCTTGTCGCCTCCCCGATATAGTCCGAGTTGAATCTTATTCGCAGCGACGATGAGAGATATCGAGGCGATCTCGTTCGATCTATGCTCAGGCCTCGTCGAGAATGAAAAAAAAAAATGAGAAAATCTGTCTCGTCGATAGTTCAAATCGGAGTGAAATTTGCAAAGTTATGCTTTTTTCAAAATTGAAAAGTCATTAATTTTTTTCCCGGGTGCCAACAACAGCAGGGGATGAAAGTCCACGGGTATACGAGTCGCTTCGTTCGCGGAGAAGATCTAATCGCGAGTATCGGTCGTCTTCGGGTATCGATCGGCGGCGAAACGCGCGGTTATCCGCAGCTGTGCGATCGAACTCCACGATTCGCGAGTTGCCCGTGCAAGCACGAGGAAGTCGTCGGTGTACCGCGGGCCGCCCACCTCGAGACCAGGGAGAGATAATTGATAAATAAGGAGAGACTGGGAGAGAAATAGCAGGGACTCGCGAGCGACTTCCGTCGACGCGCGGGTCGGCCGAGCTCCGCGTACGTCGGAACGAAACGAGACATGGGAGGATCGTCGCGACGACGGTCGTTCGCCGCGAGCATCGAAAAGGAGGAGGGTGAAAACGGAAGAGGAAAGGAATAGACTCGATGTCGAGATCCGGTAGCGCTTAATTTCACGTACCGTGGGTGCTCTGCAAGCGCCATCGCATATTCATGTCCCCTGATTTCCGACGCGTTTGGAGAGTACGATAACGACTTTCTCCGACGATGTCCACTCCTTGGATTTCCCCGAGACGCTTATTAACCGCGCGGAAACGACGAGGACGGACACTTCCTCGTGCTAATCGTAACGATCTTCGCATTCTAACGTCTCTGCTAGTTGCCAACGTCGACTTCACCGAGCCCCAAGATCGTTTTACAAACTTAGTCACGCTGCAGAAACGAGTCCCGCGATGTTACATCGCGTTGGAGAAACGCTGTTTCTAAAACTTCGGAAGAATCCGTGCAATTACACTCGCAAGTTCAGATTCGCGAGTCCGCGATGTCCGAACATTCGGTTTCGATGGATCGCTTCGAGCAGCATCGTACGATCGGTCGCCCCGAATTCAATCGCTATTCGATTACTCGGGATTTTCCCTTCGATCGCGAAATGATTTCGATTCGAATCAATCCCAATAATCCGTGAATTAAAATCTGAATCCGTCGTGAAATTTGTGCCGCTTGGACGTAATTCGTACACCAGCGATCGGAATCGCTGCTAATTTCGTCGATTTCATGCGTTAAATTTGCACGTACCAACGCGATCATCCGAAATTCGCATTTCGCGAACGAATCGTAACGTCGAGAATATCGTATTCGACGTTGAATCGGTGTAATACGCGTGAAATGACGTTTGTACGATCAAATACGCGTGATTTGAATCGAGCAGCTGAACTCGCATTTCCACCGTCGCGTTTCTTCAGCGACGCTACGAATAACAATTACGACGCGTCGTATCTGTCCTCGTTTGGCTTTTTCCCCGAGGACGGAAACCATGCTTCGACTTACCTTTTCGCATTCCTCGTTCTCCTCCTCCGGCGACGAATTTCTTCGGAAAACAACTGCGAAATCTCTCGTCGCCTGGCAAAGTCGTCTTCGCGCGAGTTCGCCGAAATTCTGCGAGACGGGCGTTTAGAAAGCCTATGAATGGAACGAGGTGATTTACGATCCGTAATCGGTGGAAAAATTAATTAAAGAGTAGCGCCGCGTGGCGTAAAAAAGCGCCGGCATTCAGCTACAACGTCGCAGCAAAGTTTTGGCGTTTGTTGAGCCGGCGAAGGTTGTAAATTGCCGGGCGAAACGCGCGCGAGATTCCGAAGATTTATCTCGCGGGGCGACGCGCCGTTTCTTCGTTTCGCATCCTCGATGCCTCCGATTATTATTATCATCGTTTCGGGGGGCGCGCGAACGAAAATTCGATTCCGAGCTCGAAGGTCGACGCGCGGTCGAACGACGACGACGACGACGACGACGAAATCGCGCGCGATAACTGCGGCGAGACGTAAAAATGACGGAGGATCGACGCTCGCGCGATTTCATAAGATCGGAACGCATCCGAAAAATCAACGACGATAAATTTCGATCTTTATTGGCTCGTTAGATTCGCGTGTCCGCCGAGGTTTAACGCCAACGAGGTCCGATGGGAAATCCTTTCCGCGCTCCGATTCGCCGCTCCTTAAGACCTTCGGTATCCGTCATCGACTTCGGGGCAATAAATCTCGCGCGTTTCCAGCATTCGCCGAGATTTATCTCCGCGTCCGAATCGCCAGCGTGAATATCGACGCCGCGAGCTTTCGATTCTCGTCGAGCCGAACGGAATAAGAGAATGCCTCTCGTTTGTCGCGATGCTTTGTCAATATTCGATTCAATCTCCGCTGGGCGCACGCGACGGAACAACGTTTTGATCGTCATCGTCCGGCGATGAATCGAAGACGCGGAGCCAGTTTTTCTTTTCCAAGCGAGCTTTCAAATGAGCGCACCTTCTCGAATATTTTTCCGCGGAATTGGCTGCGAACGGAGCAAACGAAAGGAACCTCGACGGTGGAGCGTCGCGAGAAGATGGAAACGAAGACGATGATATCGCGCGACGGCGAATTCCAAGCTCCGGCGCGAAAGGGATGGAAAGTTTCGCGAATGCGAATATTCGGGGAAAATCGATTCCGGGAAATCTGTGCCGCAGCATTTCCATTATGTTTCGCTTCGCTCTAACGATTATGCATGGAGAATTAACAAGCTGTTCGCGCTCGCCCCGCCGATCGGGAGTTCCGAGCTCGTTAGGTGTAAAATTCCATTACTTTTCACCAATACCGCCGAATAATCCTCGACGCTGTTCTCGGAATCTAGACGCTCGGTCGTTTCCAACACGTTTCCGAGAATAATAATTATTTGCCTCGGCCACCGATAACGGTTGACGAGGTTCTCATCGAAGCTCGCGCCCGTTATTTTCGTCGTTCGATTATCGAGTGCCGGGTAGCGAGATATTTTGCGGAATTCGATCGATGAACGAGCGGAGGAGAAAAGCAGCTTGCCGGGTAATAAAACCGATGGAAAAAGTTGAAAGAAGTAGGGAGAGGGTGGCTAAAAATCGAGGCCTCGGTCAATAAATATCCGCGAAGCTAATTGAAAGCAGAAAATAGAGAAGCGAGGATTCGAAGGGATGGATACGGGGGTATCGATTTCCTCGCGGTGGTCAGGTCCAGCTATCCGATAACCTCCGACTCCGGAGTCACGTTGCCATTCGAATTCCCGTGTAAATATTTGCTCGAGGTCGCGATTATCGCGGGCGCGACTCGATTATTCGACGTTGGAGTCTACCGTATAACCTTCGGGAACACGGGACAGTGGGACAAACGCGCGGTAATTCCTTTCCCGATGATCGGACAATCCCGGACAAATTTTGATAAATATTTAAACCGAATTTTCACGTTTCGATGAATTCGCGAAGGATAAATGAAACCCGAAGCAAATATCTCCAATGGAGAATAATCCTACCGGTATTATTTAGATAGCTCTCGTAAATGAAAATTCGTACCGCTGGCGTCGAAGCTTCCGCTGGATTAAAATAGCAAAACGCTGCCGCGTTCGCGTTCATAAACCTCGATACGTACCTGGTGATTGTTCCACGACGAGCGAATCCAGCTGCGTCGGTCGGAAATTCAAGGAGCAACGGTAATTGTCGAACGGAATGACGGGAAAATAAAGGCGAAAGAATCGAGCATCGTCGTTATGGGCAAAAAAAAAATACATCACCGACGTCGTTCTCGCGAATGCAATAATTATCCCCGCGAATTTCAATGACGGACTCGGATCATCGCCAATATTCCAAGCAGCTCCCACGTCGATGCCTCGCGTTGATCTTCGGCAAACGAATGGAGATACGGTATGAGACAGAGAAGCGAATGAAAATACCACCTGCATCGTTGGTAATCATGTGCATTTCGCGATCGGGGCAAAGATCAGTTATCCCTACCGAGAAACGCTGCGTTGATCGTATCATCGGCAATTCGTCGATATCAATATTCCGTTTCAACGATATACACTCGTTAATTTGTTATTCCCTCGAATGTAATACGTGAAATGCGATATGGAAACGTTGCCGATGACGTTCCATTTTCTATCGATATAAACCAAATGGATATCGCGTGATATCTAAAGCTGAGTACGATGGAATGATCGTTCTATTTTCATTATGAAACGAAAGTGCACGGAATCTCATTTCTCTTCTTTTTTGTCACCTGGAAATTGTAGATTCAATTTTTCAGCTGATCCGTAACGCTGCTGCTCGTGAATAATGCGCGTGCCTGTTGATGAAAATTGACGGATTCTACCAGGAGATACTCGCGAATGAATCGCGATCAAATTTCAATCGGTCGACCGAACAGGCTGCTGCGTTTGAATTTCCGTGCCAAAAATATCGACGATGTCTTCGTGGCGTGCGAAATTGGCTCGAAATTTGGAAAAATTCAACGAATCGGATGAGAATAACTCGATCTGTCGCTAATCAAAGGAATTGGCGCGATGCGAGAATGAACTGGTCTATTAACGAGCCAAATACAACAAAAAAGGGCTAGAAGTAACGGGAGATGATATTAATCGACTGCAGAGAAATCAACCAGACGGTGTCGATGATCGAGACCAACCGGATGGATATTTTCAGAAGAACGGCTCGAGAACGCAGCGGAAAGATGCGGGGGGAAAGCGAAGCGCGAGATATCGTGGAAAAGTTGACGGGAGAGCGAAAAATAATAGTGATAGCGGAGAATCATAGAGAAATACTTATGAACTACGGCCCGCGTCCGGATACCGAGGATCGGTGAATCGGGCCGACATTTGTTGTCGGCTGAACCTATGAAACCTGCGACGAGATAACTTATTACAACGATAAATCACGGGATAGAATACCGAGGATCGATTCTCTGCTGCTTCGCAGAGATGCGGGGTGCAAAAAAGCCTTTAATACATTTTTCCCGATACGATAAATAACATCGCTTACCAAGCAAATGATTATTTGCAATTTTTCACCTCGTCGCTGGAGAAACGTCGCGAAATCCCGCAACAGAGAACGCGGTGCGATCGTTCGCGGAAACGGAGAATCGTCCGGAAAATATATCCAGTTGAAAGGCGCTGATTCTCGGATACGTGGGACGATCGCGCGCCTGTTACACCGATGGTGAAAAACAGGGGATGCGACTGGTCGAACGTCGTCGCCGCGCAGTGATTTACCCTATTTCTTTCGGCGACAAAATTAACAGTCGCCTCGCGCTCGTTGAACGTTCTGATTAGAAGACCGCAAGTTTCAAATTAAGCTTCGTACTACTGCGAGGTGTACGCGTCGCAGCTTCACCGCAGCGTGACCCGACGATCTCTTGCGTCTGTCGGGCGGGAAAATTTACGAGGGATATTAACTGTCGGTTTACCAGAACCAGAAGTAGTCCGTATACGTTCCGTCGGGAGTGCGCGCACACGTACAGAGAGAACGGCGGCGCCCGCGAGAACCGGGGCAACGCGGCTCGGTGTTGGAAACGCTCGTGGCACACGTGTCAATTAATTAAGCGAGAAACAAATTAAAAATGAGAAACGAGTAGAATTGAATTCCGTAATTAGGAGCCCTTTTTAATTAATTTGTTAACCCGCGTTATCGTGCCGCGAGTCGTGCGAGGCCGCCACCGCGAACTCGCGGCTCGGCATCTAACGGTGCGTAGGATTCTCGATATTCGTCGAGATGGGAATTTGACCTTTTACGAACGCGGCCCGATCCGTGGTAACGCGCGTTAATAAACCACTCGGGGAAATGGACGAGGCATAAAAATGACGCGGTTCCCAACGACCGCGACATCGGCGGTCCTTCGATACCAGTCAAACGGTCGCCGTTGGAGTAAAACGCTTCGATGCGACCGAAATGGCGGCTGGAGTCGATGATGTTCGCCAAGTCCGTCGCGTATGAAAATTGATCGATGCGAAAACGCGCGGAATCGCGATGCGACGAACGATGTTTTCCTTCGACAAACGACAAACTCGCCCGGAACTCGAGAAATGTTTACCAAAATCGAATTCACGACGGTGAAACTCGGTCCAACTATTCGTAGACGCTACTACTGATTCTGGCTGCTCGAATCACGAATGTGATTTATTTATCATATTCTTGGGTCGAGCTGTCATGGGTGATGGAAACCTCTACGACGCAAATGCTAGGCTAGAACTCCGAATCGTTCGTTCGTTCGAAAGGTGGAACGGGGTAATTGGTTTAGTGACGCTTTTATTCCCGGTAAAGTTCGTCAGCGACGGTTGTACCAGAAAACCAGGCAGGTTTATATACGAACGGGAGGTTATTTCACAACAGTTGGCGCTATCTTTCATTCTCTGTGCCCACGGAGGCATTCATTTTCCACGTAAACAGGTAACCACAAATGAAACCGATACGCGCAGGAGAAAATTAATTGATTCCGCGGAATTCGATGGGACCAGAGTGATTTACAGTTGAACCAAACACGATTTTCCTCCGTAAAGATATGAGCAGGACGTTGGAATGAATATTGCGACGAGTCGTTACATCGCGCGTAGCATACCGCGTTCCAGAAAAATAAGCGAAGGCTGAATTGTGGAAAAAAAACAGCCACGCAAAAAGCTTACATTTGTCGTTGAAAGTCGAAGTCGCTAGTTTCGAGAAAACGTGATCGTCAAAGATTTGGCCTTGAAAAATAGAATGTTCGAGACGAGACGCTGAAATGAAATCATTCGAATCGCGGAGGAACGAAAACTGTGTCGGGAAAAATGAACGATCCGTGGAAGATAAGATCATCCGGCAGGATCGAACGACGCGAGTATCTGGCCAAGGAATAGCCGAACTTCCAGCCAACGACGTACCGATCAAAGCTTCTTCTAGGACATTCGAAGTCTCGCCGTCTTCTCGAAGCCACGACGGAGCATTTGCTCTTCCCACCAACGGATACAAGGCTGAGGATGAAAGCTCCGCTGTGGATGCCGCGCGGGGGGTTATCTCAAACGTCCTCTCCCCTCTCCCGCCCCGTCTATCATATATTAGCTTATCTTGGCAGTATTTCACCCCCTTGGGGTTCCCTTGCCTCGTGACTGCGGCTTCCGTGCCGCGCGCTATCCCGTCGAAAAAGAGGGAGAGCGTTGGAGAGCTAGAGAGAGAGAGAGAGAGAGAGAGAGAGAGAGAGAGAGCGCGAGTGTGAGAGAGAGAGGGAGAGAGCGAGAAGCAGCTACAGAGGGTCGTGGATCGGTGGGATCGAGCTACCCTCTATTCGGAACGCAAACGCTCGCGGGTAGATTTTTAAGGGATACTCATTGGAATTTCACGGTCAAAGTTCCGTCCCGAGTCCGAGACCGAAGTCGTGAATCGCAAAGTCACCTCCTTCCCCCGCATCTCAGTCCCAGGAAATACGAGCGTGTAGCTATCTATCCGTAGGCCTACGTACCCGCCGGGATGGGATTTCACCTGACTGTTTGCGTTGGCGTGGCGCGCGTTGCGAGCGCGATGCAACCAACCACACGGACGGAGATAGGATACGAGGGGTTCGAGTATCTAGGTAAATAGGATGAATCCTCGGGGAGAAGGGACGATGGAGTCTGAAACCTGATGGCCGGGAAACGAACACCCCTTGTTTAGACAAACGTTTGCTGAACTATCGCGATATTCCATCCGTCTTTGTTGTTCCAACGTCGTCTCTCTGATTCCATACCTTCGTTCCCTATATCTTCGCGCTTCGCATTTTCTTCGCAAATCCGCTCTTTTTTCTCCGCCTTCAATCTGCTCCGTACCGTAGGTACTTCGATCTCTCTCTCCAGCTCTATTTCTCCTCACTTCGTCGGAGATTCTAGGTTCAACCGCGCTACGCTTTTTTCATTTCTCGCTCCTCGCTTCTCACCGACATTTTCTCGTGTCGCTCGCTTTTCTCGAAATCTAGAGAGAGGATCGTGGGTCGATTCGAGCGAGACGCAAAGGCGCATCTGGCAACGAACCCAGTTATTGTGATTACGTCGAAAACGCTGGTAGAGCGACTCTTCGTTCGCGGGCATCTGGAACGGCGTGGGATTTTCTAATCGATGAAACACCGACGCGCTGCAGTTGATATCGACAATGGTAAAACCGTGGCGTCCCGACGCCCACTCCCCGACGCCGGTCAATAACAATAAATTCGTGCCGCGATACACTCGTTGCGCTCGGCCACGGAGTCGCGCCATCACGCGCCGATCGCGCTCGACTTTGGCGTCGCGTTCCGAAATCGCGTTGTGAATTATGTACTCGAGCGACAATCGGCGAATTTTTCACGGACCAACAGCCTCGACGACAAACGATTCGAGCCACAAAGCCACCACGGACTTTTGACTCGGAGCTCGACGACGCGAACTTTCTTCGCGAACTCTGCGTCGCTTGGTACTCGGCCAGGAGGAGGCGTCTCGATATTTTTGCCGAATATCTCGGACATTCCAATCGCGCCTCGCGTTCTACGAGGCGAAACGGACGAGACTCGAGAATCGATTTCGATGTCACGGTTACCGTTCGCCTCTTCGCCTGGATTCTCGGTCATTAGCGATATCCGCGTGAATCGGTCGGTTTCGACCTTCCGAACGAAACTCGGGTGACGAGCGGTCGATCCGATTTCCGACTCCACCCGGCCATCGCTTCGTTCTCGTTCGAAGAAAGCTGTCCCCGGAAGTCCGTCGGATAATATCTCCATTCCCCGGCGGGATCGTAACTTTATTGCTTATCGCATTCGACTCATCTTCCGATGCGTTTGAATTGAAAAGTTTTCTCCCGAATCGTCATCTATAGTTGTAAATTGTTGGTTACGAGTCTCGTGCTCCCCGTTCGCTCGACGCTATTTCCGATAAGTACAGCAAGATCGTCGCGAACAGACGAGCTTCCTCGTCGTGATTCGCAAAAATAATCTCAATAACGCGCGACTTCTATCTTCGAGCGTACGCCGAACGGAAAATTGCAACGACGATAGAGACTAGATCGGGATAATTTTCACGCGGCTTGCAGAGACGCGTAATTTTCGGCGAGTAGATATTGAAATGAATTCTACGATACGAGCATCGCTGCTCGAATGAAATTCGAAGTTTCGAACGGCTGAGCGGTCTCAGTTTGGCCGCGCGTTTCCGGGTAGCGCACATCTAGACGATGCGGGAAAAAGTGAAGAAGCGAGGAAGCGAAGGACTCCTATACTCGGCGTAGCGGACCCTTGACTTCTCGCAACCCCTCCAACGTATGCTTTTTTGCCGGTCTTCTTTCCCTTTCGTTTTTTATCCCCGCCTCTCGGGAATATTCCGTTCACCCTTTTCCTTGGCCCCTCGCGCGTACTTGTGCGTCGCGTGTGTACCGGGCGTACCGCATGACAAAGTGTCACCCGACGCGGGACTAATTTTCAAACAAATGGTGAATTTTCAGCGAGGAGAAGAAAAAATACCGCGAAGAAACACGGAAAATATACGAGTGGTGAGAATATAACGTACGCGTGGTCGAGTACCGCTCGCATTGTCTTGCTTTTCTTACATCACGACCACTCGTCGTTCTTCCGCTTTCCGCATCTCCGAGCTCGCGTACTGCGTTCGTTTTCCGACGACGAGCTGCGTAGCTCGTTCAAAGAACTTTTCGAGATCCGCGCTCCCAGTCGAGATCCCGTGATAATATATTCATTTGCCCGAATCTATATCCTCGAGCGCGTCGATTACTCCGGAACAGGCGGTGGAATGACGAAAGAGCTGCGCTTTTTCGCGACAGGCACGACCCGTTTAGAACCAACAAATCGAACACAAGATTCCCGTAACGAGCGTGCCTCCGCACCATTTTATAATCCACGGAGTAATGTTTCTGGAAATTTCGTAGTAATCGTAATAAACAGTTCTTCGCTTTGACTTCGTATCATTCCGCACGATTCTTCGGAACGTCCTGCTGATTCCCTGTAAATTTGAAGATGTAGAAAAATTCCTCCTCGCCGGGGTTTCCGTTGATGCGCGTCGTGGAAAGAGAGAGAGAGAGAGAGAGAGAGAGAGAGAGAGAGAGAGAGAGAGAGAGAAAGATACCAGCGTTGGTGGCTTGGTTAGCGAGTAAGCGATGCGAAAGTACGAGCGGTGGAAAAGGTGAGAAAACGAGTCCGCCCTTAATTATTTGAAAAAAGATTGAAAAAATAGGGGAGAAGTGGGAAAATAAAATGGAAAAACGTCGCTCGGCACGTGCGTTTCGACGAGTCGCGATGTGGCGCGGCATTAATTGCGTAGGACGGGGGCATTCCTGCTCGTGGTCCTCCACGTCTCGTCGTGCCTTCTTAACGAATGGAATAACATTTTTTAAGGAGTTTTAATTTTTTATAATCCGCGCTGGCTTAACAAGATTGCGAGATTTACGAGGACATAACTCAGTGCGGCGTAAGTGATGAAGTACCCTCGCGTACCTCTGCCATCCCAGCCTTAGGCCGACAACAGCCACCGCTCGCTGGCTGAACCAACCCCGTTGCGTCGCCACTCACGATTTAACCCGTTCCAACGACCACCCCCGAGAACCGTACCTACGCTACGCCCTACGCGCTGTCTGCCGACCCGCTCTCCCTCGCTTATTTCTTTATTTCGCCTCGGCAAATTCCACTTTACCTCCCAATATTCTTCGCTTTCCGCAGCATTGCGTTCTTATCCTTCCGCCTTCTTTATCCATTGCTCACGCTTATTCGCGTCGCCTTCGGTATTTTTCGACGCTGATTTTCGCATCCGGCGAATCCGACGATATCCTTCGTCGCTGTACTCTCGCATCTCGGTCGTTCGCTCGGCTGCGAGTGGTTTTCTCCTGATTTTTTCGCACCTCCTTGGCAAAATCGATCTCCCGTTTTCCTTCGATTTTAATTTCTCCAATCGCGGAGAAATTTTCGTCTCTACTGCATTTTCGCTCGCGAATTTGTTCTTTTCGTTCGTATTTCGCGAAGACAGCGAACCGGGCGAAGAAAGAATCGAACAGGAAAAATTGCTAGGCCAACGTTGGGAGTCGTACGTGGAGATATGTGTCGCGATCGGAACGGTAATTTGACTCGATCGGTTCGGATATTTTCATCGTTCCGCAACTGTAACCTCGTCGCGGAAAATTAATCGTGATTTCTCAAACGTTCGCGTCGCGACTCGTTGTTCTTGCGACGCACCGACAAAAGATTTTCCAAAGAGGACAAAAAACTCGTAACGATGATAAATCACAGCCGTCAGGGCTGGTGGTCGTGTCGGGGAATAAAAAATAGAAGTGAAAAGTCGCGGGTGAAGGGTGAAAGTCAACGGGTTTTCGGGTACCGAAATACAGGGAAATATTAAATTCTATCCTTCAGCCGAAATTTCTACGCCTCGCCGTTTCGCTTCCAGCCTTCAACGATGCGATATGAAAAAACAATTTACATTACGAGTCAAATATGAGAATTTATTCCCGAGCCAGCTGACTTTCCCGTAATACGACTCGGAAAGACATTTGCCGGAGCGGATGCGTGAATATGTACGAGTCGAAGTGAAATATCATTCGAAAGAGATCGCAGTTCTCGTTCTTGCGAGTCGAAATAACGAGTTTGCTCGCCGTTCGCATCACCGACGATGAGGAAACGTTCGAGCGATCGTTCGATCCGATCGATCCGGCGACACTGAATTCGTTCGAGCTGCTCGAGCGAGAGTCCGATTAATTGCGAAGGAGGAACGAAGGGCCCATTCGAGAAAGTCGTCTCACAGCCACGTACGTTCCTTTCCTCGCTTTCCGTTTGCTCGGCGGCGTCGGATCGTTGTCGAGGTATACAACGACGATAAAGAATCACCGGAGCTTATCTGACCTATAGGAAAACGGTCGAAGAAAGGGAGGAAGGAAGAGGAAATAAAGTATAAACGAAAGGAAGCGCGGGAAACGGAACGCAGCTTTCCCTCGGGACGAACGATTTTGAGGGGAAAAAAATAGCACGACCAGGAAAAACGACGAGGGGGGGGGGGGAGAAAGCAGCGAGGGAAGTGGAAAAGATACGTGCGGAGAATAAAGGAGAGAAGATTTCAAGTTTCGTTCAACGACCATCGATATATCGTCCATCCATATCCATATAAATACGCCCGTAGCTTTCGCTGACGCGCGAACGGCTTTAGACAAACATCAAATCCTGCGAGTCCCCGTTATACCCCGATCCACCCTTCATTTCTCGCCGCCCGCGAGAACGCGGCGAACTCTCGTTCCGTGGTCGAACCGGCGTTGTAATTTATGACCTCTGCCTCCGTCAAACGTGAATTGTACTCCGTTTACGGATTTAACGAGCCAAGAAAACGCGATTCACCCTTCGTTTCGAGACGACGAAGACATTTTCTTTACTTTCTTTCCTTGACAATTTCTTTCGCGGCTCGTTACTTCTTGCAGTTTCCATCGTTTTCGCTGTCCAGTCACGCGTTCGAGGGTGAGAAAATGTTCGGTTATTTTCGTATCCCGGCTGGATGCGAAAGATTTTTTCGAAGATGAGGCGGTACTCGAAAGTGAGGAATTCGACAGTCCCAGCTGCTTCGATCTTTGGGTTGAATCTCACCCACCGTTCGATCGCAGACGGACTCGTACTACTCGATCGTTCGTCGAATCTTCGTTTCCTCGGTAGTTTGCTCGTCGCCTATCCAATTACGGATGCCTGCGAGCATTATTTTCCCGTCTCGATTTTGCTCAGACATCTTTTTCATCATCCCTGTATCTCGCGATCGTAGGGCTCCGACGAAAGATAAATCGCGTAATAATATCACAAACTCCCGAGTCATCCACGCCATCTGGCTTTTTCTAATAAAAATTCTAATATCCGATAACTCCGTACCGATAGCTTTTTTCATTACGACTGACTCACCAAACCGGCTGACTTCAATATATACGCTGAGAAAAATATCTGAGAAAAAACGATCAACATCCTGCTACATAGATTCGCCGACTTGAAAACGATACGTGGAGCGAAGAGATATTATTTTCAAAAATGCTGTTCGACGAATGGATTCTATCCTTCGCGATGATTAAACTCACAACGAGGCTTCCTCGAGTCGATTGTACTGCAGCTGGAGACTCTGTGTACTCCTCGCAGGTTAATTTCGAAGTCGAAGTTTTGAGCTGAACGTCGTCCCAACGAGGAATATTGGTAGAAATGGAAATATTACGACGGTTGTGAAAATGCGGTTGCGAAAATGAAAGAGCCAAATCGCAGAAAAATCGCCCCTCGTTGTTTGCTGATTTTTGTTTTGGCGAGAAACGTCAGATTCGATTTCCTGCCAGCGGAGGGAAATATTTATGCGGAATCGCGTGAATAAATCGATTCGATCGTCTCTACCTCCCTTAATTAGAAGGCGATTAGGAACTTTTTACGAGGAGCATGCGGAGATGAGCGCGAGGGGACTGTTTGCCGGAACATATCCCAAGGCTTGGCCTTAAACTACGAGCGAACTACCACAACTGCCATGCTCCTCCGGGAAACTTTCGCGGGGGACCATTAAAAAGTTGCTGGGAAGTGATTCAGGGATTAAAATCGTTCCGCGAGTCGACGTCCGGTTGAATGATGAAAATAATATAATAGACGTATCTCCGGGGGACTTCGAACGTCTGCTTGTCGAGAAAAAGCGTCGCGCGTCGCTCGGGGGTGGTACGACGAAGGAAATTCTCGTTCGGAGAGTTCTCGACCGATCAGTTCGAAAGCTAGTTTCCGTGAAAATTCTCCGCCAAGTTTCGAGGAGCGACAAATTTCCAGCCGAGGGATCGGGATATCCAGAAACGTTCCGCCTATCCAGATCGAAAATCTGCTTTTTGTCGCCGGATCACGCGTCATTTTCGAAAGTTCGAGAAATGTAATCCTATCCCACGTATCGTGGCGACAAATTTTTGGCGTTAAATTTTTGGACGATGAATCCTGAACCGAAGCGGTTTTCGCAAACGACTGCCTCGTTTCTTCTTGAAATCATCGACGCAACGAGAATACAACCGTGGAACGACGATGTTCCCTGGCATCTTGTGCTGCTCGAAACGTCCGAGAGGGAGTAAAGGGCAGTGGAAAATATTGAAACGATTGAACGATCGTGAAGCCGGGAGGAAATCACTTCGAGGATGCGATTGAATTTGAGGAGAAGAACCTCGTTGGCGGGGGACTCACACGTGGCATTGAAAATCTCGTTAAGTGTGTCGTTAAGCATCGACATTTCCTGCCTCGGATTGCTGGCGTTGATCTCTAATATTATTTGGAATCCGAAGGGCGCCCTCGATACGTTCAAGGGTGTTTATCCGCCATCCCCGGTATGGAGATAGCCCTGCGCGCGGCGCGAGGATGAGCGGATTCCTCGGAGTGGAACGCGGACCATTTTGATGATAAAAACGTGAAACTTCGCGATGAAAATAACAGGCTAATGATCATTTCCGAGAAAAACAAATGCGATGAAAAACTAAGCGCCGCATCGTGCTGGAGAGTCCCCCGAGTTGGACGAATCAAAGTCCCAGCCCGCGAATCGGAACGGTTTGAATCGTTGCGAGAAAATTTCTCTTGGAATTTTCCATTCGTTCTCGAGCCTATAAATTATACTGTATTGCGAATATATATTGGCCCGTTAGACGTCGTTATTCGATCCCTCGCCCGTTTATTTTCCAACTGCATCTCCGACCTCGCGTCGGATTATTTTTTATTCGGCTTCGTTTTTGGCAATCGGACGCGATTTGTCCGTGGCTAATTACTCCGGAAGGAATTGTCTATTGGCAGCGTTTTCTCTGGGTTGTTCTGCCAAATCGCGCGTCCCTGTATTAACAGTCGCGCTTGCACGAGCTGTTTCATAATTAACGCGATCAGAGTTCTGCCAGGCAGGCGCAACAGCTAATGGATTATTGGAAAGAGGATAGAGCTGACAAAACTGTGCGCGAAATGGACTCGTCGGGAAATTGCTTCGGTCGGTAATTCGGGTTTTCCATCGATCAACGCGCCGGAGAACAACGAAAATACCCAAAGGCGACGAGTTCGTATTTACGCGTTCGCGCTTCTCGCGGGCAAAGGAAAATTTCGGAAATCAACGAGCCGATTGTGAATGTTCAAGGGAAGCCGCGAGGACTTTGGAAAGGAATCGAACGAGCTTGAGTCGAGATCGAGCTTAATTGGCTTCCTTTAACGAACGCGGAGATACGAAGCTCGACGCGGAGTCCACGAAGAGATACGAAAACCGATGAAATCCGGAGGAGAAGAGAGAATAAAAGGAATGCAACTCCACCGGTTCGCGTATCTTTTTCGAATGGATTGCCTTCTTCGAGGTGTACGAGGTGGAGTTCGATGCGATGCCGTAGCGCGAAGTAGCGACGAAAAAGCGACTCCGCTCGCACCCAGCGCCGAATTCCTATCAAGAGGTGTCAACTGCAAGATACGTCGTCTGATTCATTCGCAACCATTTTCGAGGATGGAAATCTCTCGGCGTACGTCGCTCGTACGTAGCGAGAATTCCGCATAGTTCGACCGTTCCGTGCCATTTCCGAGTAGTGGTACGGAATGGTTATTTTCACGGATGACTAGGATTGACTGAGATTACGTGGAATGCCGCGGCGGAGAGAGCCGGCGAGTGAAGCGATGACATCGCGCTCCTTCTACGTGCAAGCTTCGATGTCGCGCGAACTTTCGTCCATCTAATATGCTCGTAGCAGTTCGTAGCAATTTCCAGAACGTTCGAAGATGCTGGGATCCATGCGCGGGTATTTTTTGCGACCAAATTTGAATATTACCAATTTGACGCATCAAGATTTCCTACCCATTGACTAGCTGCGATATGCGATTCAACGTACCTCGTCCGAGATTCCTCGGATTCCTCGGTGATTTTTCCCATCCGACGTCTAATTTTTCTCTCGGGTTTCCACTATTAATCCACAATTTCGACCAGCTGGTACTTTCATCGCTTTTCATCGCAGCTATTCGGTTTTCTAGAACCGAGTCGCGATGAGAAAACGGTTTCTCTCAAAAGTTGTCGGGAGAGAAGATAGATTTTCTCGATCGGGTGCGCGAGACGCGACCTTGCGCCCTATTTCGCCGCGTGGAAAACAGCTGTTTTTCCGCATCAGTGCGCAAAAAAGAGCTCCATCCACGTATTCCCATCCGTTCTCTCTCTTTGGCTCGCGAAAGATAGTTTTCATCGTGGTTTTCATGCGATTCAGGCATTCGAGGTCCGATTTTCTTTGTTTTCTGCGGTCTGATTCCTCGTGACACTTGGCCGAAAGTAATAACGCAAAGTGGACGTTACATAACGGAGCATCGGTCGTAGAACACCAGGTAGGGTGATTTGTAACTCGTTACAAAATTGCTCGACAGACGGAGGTGCGGTAACGGTGTGTAGGACTTTACTCGGTCGGGAATTCCTGAAAGTAACAACTACCGAGGTTATACGCTCCGAAGTAGCGTGGCTCGAATTGTATTATGTATGTGGTCGCGAGTAGTAGGTAAAGCTAACTGTATGAAATTCTGAAATGACACAGAGTAGAGCCGGCTTCGCGGCAATGACGAGATGAAATTCTATTTTATATGGTTTCACGTTATCGCGGTACGAAAGCTCCCTCGTTTCGACTACATTATTAGTCGCTCACTCCCTCCCTCTCTCTCTCTCTCTCTCTCTCTCTCTCTCTCTCTCTCTCT